>JAOUQZ010000026.1:11351457-11374137 GCA_028564935.1 Neosilurus hyrtlii
CCCCCCCCCGCCCCCCCCAAAAAAAAAATAAATAAAATAAAATAAAACAAAAAAAAACAGCATTAGCGGAATAGCATTTTAACAAGCTAGCGGCACTTCCAGCTTCCTCATGCTGGGTATGTTGTGCTCTCCTCCAGACACTGGCATTAGGCCACACCCAAGACTGAAGGCCTGTTCCTTGCCGCAAGTCGATAAAGTTGAATTTTGTGGAAAATAAAGCTGTCTAATTCTCACGAATAAAGAATATGTTCTTACCATAAATACTTTTATTCCAAATGTTGTTGCTTTCTATGGAATCAGTATAGAATAACCAAAAAAGGTCAAAAAGGCAGGCTAGCATTAGCTTAAACTTAGAATGTCATGGCAGCCTTCTTTTTTTTTCTAGTGACATTTCAGGTAATAGGATATGAGCTGATATCCTAATAGTAGATTGGCCAATCAAAATGCACAATTGCTGATATCTAGCAAACACGAATAAAATAAATACTATATATCCATTTTGAATGGACATTCTGTAATCAAAAACACTTTTGTGCATTTTCTTCAATATGGACACTCGTCACTCTTTAGGGAGTGTTCTTTTCTATCATCTCCCAAAGACACAGGAAAGAAATAAAGTACTGCCATAGTTTTAAAAGCAAAAGAATAAAATACTGACAATGTTTAAAACGACGTGTCAGAGAATGACGCATTAGGGGCTTTTGGGGAAGTTATTGAGTGGATGAACAATCTGCATCGTGTGTGTGTGTGTGTGTGTGTGTGTGTGTGTGTGTGTGTGTGTGTGTGTGTAGTATTCTTATGTGGTCCATCATATCACATCACCCGTCTGCGACAGCGAGGACTACTGCAGTCTCGAGAGCATGCAGAGTATGAAGGATTAACAAAGGAGGGGGCTTAATATAGCTTTAGGAACACACACACACAAACACCCACAAGCACACACACACACAAACACACATAAACGTGAATACTGCTGTCTCTCAGATGTGATATATTTATGGGCTTGAGCTATATGAATTTTTAGGTGGTGTTTCCTTGCTCTCTTCGTGCTTGCAGGGGTTCCTTCTGGGTGCTCCAGTTCCCTCCAACAATCCAAAGACATGCACATTAGGCTAATTGTCTATTCCAAATTCCCCTCGGTATGAGTGTGTGAGTGTTAATGGATATTTGTCCAGGAGAATAGGTTCTGCTAGGGCCTGGACCATCTCAGGTAAAAACATCCACATGCAAAACAAACCACGAAAGTGGCCCAAATACATCATGGGTGCAGAAGAGAATACAAGTATTCATTATACAGTGTCTTTGTTCATCATATAGCCGTGTTTCCATTTTCAAAGTCTTCGCTAACATTTTACAGAGCGTCGAGTATGATTTTCATACCTACCTCCTCATATCCTGAAGGTAATCACAAATCTGCTACATGGCTCCAGTTACAAACGTCTCGCCACTAATGAGCACACCAACTAAACTTTTTGTTTTTGCAGTCCACTGTTGTTTATTACAACAATCAATGTGTACTGGATGTTAGGTTCTGCATTGTCGGACTGTGTGTGTGTGTGTGTGTGTGTGTGTGGTCTAGCTATTCATCACAGTGTGGGGACATAAATCTTTTTACACAGTCACATTATGGGGACTTGGCTTCCTTATGGGGACAAACCACAAGTCCCCATGACGTAAATCATTACATTTTAAGGTGAAGATGTTTTAAGAATAGGGTATGGTTGGGGTAAGGTTATAGTAAGGTAAGTAGTAGTTATGTTTAGTGTTATGGAAATTTCTAGTGTTTAGGGAAATTTCTCCAGGAAATTAATTCAAGTCTACCCACGAGACTGTGTGTGTGTGTGTGTGTGTGTGTGTGTGTGTGTGTGTGTGTGTGTGTGTGTGTATTCTAAGCCTTGTTCCAAAATGACAGTGATCTCCAGGCCGTAGAAGCGGTCAGATCAAAGTGCGATTTGGTTTTATTTTGTTTTTTAATATTATTCATGAGTCACTGCCAGAGTGAGCAAAACAAGTCTAAACACAGGCATGAAGTGGAGTTAAAACAAACCAGAAATGTCGGGAGGTGTCTCAGAAACCAGACACTGCTGGCTGAGGTAGTCTGACACATGTAACACGTAGGCTGGCTCTGTGTGCTATCTCATTAATTGTGTTTTAAGATTTAGTTCTTTACACAAGACACAGCATGACACATGATACAGTCTGAAGATTTTCTCAGCATTATACAAATTATGTATGACTTAACAAAGCGACACATCCACACTTTGGCTCAGCTAATTCCACCACCTTACTGTATGGCTTGTGTAATATAACAGTTATTATTGTTGTTGTTGTTGTTTGTTTGTTTATCTAGTCATTCATTCATTCATTCATTCATTCATCCAATTATTTTAACATTTAAGAATTTAGATGCAAAAACCTCTAAGTCCACCTGGCATTGTTTAATTTTTCCAAAATGTAAATACATTTCATTCAGTGACTCATAATTTTTTAGTGGAAATTAAATAAACAGAGAGAATATGTTCATAGAAGCCTAATAAAAATAATTCATTTTAAACAAAAGATGCCTGATGGACTTAGAGGTTTTGCATCTGAAGTATCTCCTTTTGCAAATTTTGTTCTTACCTGCAGTTACAGTTTTTCCCTTGAAATGGAAGAAAACCATACCATAAGTATAGTTTCTTATCCTGCATCTTATCCTGCTGTATCCAACACCACCAGGGATATTGAATAAAGATTAAAGACAGTGTTTCTTTGTATATGAAATGTATTCAGCCCCAGTGTATTTCTGAAACCATTTGCTTACTCCTGTACATGAGTATTAATGACCCCTGGACCGGGCATGATGACATTAGTAAAAGTCACCATCTTTTTTTTTATTTACTTGAAATCTTATGCCTTCTTCTGTTTATTAACACTTGATCTCAGACTTTTCTGCTTTCTACAAATTGGTGTTATACTGCAGTTATCATGTTATCAAGTTATGAAGTTATCATGCATGCGCAAAATTATTCTTCATTATTTTACCCTTCTCAAGATGAGTAACTTTTGTTTAGATTTTTCTTGTTTCTGCTTTCTTTCTTTTTGCTTAAAAAATTCAATAAACATATTTGGAAATATATATATATATATAAGCTATTGAGTCGGTTTTCCGTAAAACAGTGCTCGATACATCAAAGTAGAGCTCTATATATATATATATATATATATAAATATATATATATATATATATATATTCCTCAGGTCATGCAGTTTTGCTATTGTAAACAGACACAGAACCAAAACAAGGTGTAAAACAGGTGAATAAGGGATACTATCCTGTGAGATGGTGAGCTAGGGTGGTTTCACTGGAAAAGCTGTGTATTTAGCGAAAATGAACTGATAATTAGAGATAAAGCACAACAGGAAAATAGGCAAAAAGGTGAATGGGCACCTTTAAATGGAAATAATACAGAAAAATAAAGCTAGGAAGGAAGTAGCAGAGGAAGCATTTCTGTAGCTGTTGTTTAGGAAGCATTCCTGTAGCTAGTACAGTCTGATTGCTCTAATAATTAAGCTACCATGAAGCCTGTATTGTATCAATCATTCTTTCATTCATTCATTTTCTGAACCGCTTAATCCTATTTAGGGTTGTGGGGAAGCTGCCATCCATATTAGCCAACTCAGCTAAGCAGACTACATTTTGAAAGCTAGCCAGGCCATAACAGATGTCAATCAAACAAACATGTTTTACATCAATTTGTGCGTGATTTCATTTGTTTGGTTAGTTAGAAGACGATGTGGTGCTTCCCCTAGTCATTGTTTGTAGATAGTACAGTTGGATTGAAGTGCTAATAGGTGTGCTGTAATAGATCGTAGCTACTACCCTTTATCAGGACTTTAAAAAACTAGCTACACACATATGGCATCTTACTGACTTTTTTATTTAATGTAATTTTAGCATTTATAAGTATACCTAGTATTTTATTTTGCTGCTTGGCATGTCTATGGAGGAACTACAGCACAGTATCAAGGACAGCTTTGGTGAAAGTCACTGGCAGTTGAGGTCATTTGGGATTCACTAAGTGAACTTATTATGTTTGCACCGTTCCTTCAGTGATGCTTTGGGACTTCAGAAAAATAACGCCGCAACACTTGCCGGTGTTTAATTTAGCCAGTGGCACAAACGCAATAGAGTGTTTGCAAGATCAACAGTCCTCACCCACAGGAAATTAAGTACTCATTCGTTTCCTCTGTTGAGTATCCAATTTGTTAGAATTTGTCAGACAGGCACCTCAAATGGTTTTTTTAGTTGTACAGCTTTTTGGCCAGAATTAAAATAGCAAACATACAAATAAAACCAAATGGAACCAGATTTTTTTTTTCTTTAAACTAGATTGTCATGTTAGAATTCAATGCTCTTCTCCATCATTTGTTCTATATTTCATTATTATCAGTAAAATGTACTTTAGCAGCTTTTTTTTTATTAAATATTACAAATAAAAACTTGAAATTATTCATTAAAATTTATCAAAAAAGTAGATTGTCAGGAAAAGTAGAACAAATAAATATAACAAATATAGAATAATAATGTTTATTATCAAAAACAAAAGCACCTAGCGGAATACCCAGCGACTGGACTCTCAATCACTCAGTGTGTCAAATAACATACTTAATCTGCGACATCAGTAGGTGATGTCAGTGGGAACACCCCACTGCCAAAAACCACCACGATTTTCCACACAAAACCATATTGAGTTCGTCTGGCATCTGGTGTGTAACAGCCTAGAAACAACATTTTCCAGGCTGAAATCTTCAGAGTGTTTGTATAAGATGTAAATTATAAATTATGATCCCAGTGACTTAAAGTTGTAAATCTGAACGCCCCACTTCCTAGATCTGGCCTTTCAGCAGACCAAACTGAGCACTTTAAATATAAATCCACAGGAACAATAAACAGATATAAACAATTTATCGGCCAGGGTCAACGGCTCTCTTGTTTTCTGTAGCGTCCTCTGTTGCAGTTTATCCAATCAAATTCATTTATATGCAAATTATTCAGCTGAAATAGATCATCCAACCAGAAACCAGCTACAGGGCTGGAGAAATAATGTATAACCCGATTCAGTTTTCAAAGATTTTTTTTCCTCTCCTTATTTAAATTTCTCTGGTCTGATTACTGAAGTGATGAGATGGAACATTTAAAAATAATGAAATGCAAACAATAAAAACAATTTTTTTTTTCACATTTAATTCACATAGGAGAATATGCATTTATTCTCACCACTTCCAGCTGGTAAAAGTGAACAGGTGGCTCTTGGTGCTATAACATGAATTTCCACTTCATAGGAAAACCTTAAAATTATTGTTTTCTATTTATAATCTATAATTATTTATTTTGATTAATTCACCGTTACTGGTAAAGCATCAAGTAGTAACCGTCCTGTAATTTTAGGAAAATAAACTCTGTCCATATTTCTTGTATAAAAACAGTTTTAGATGTTTTAGGGATTTAAGCAGCTGCTAGTCACTTATTTCCTGCCAAAATATACTGAACAAACCCAATAATTGATTTGAGTTTATTTATACATTAAAGATGAAAAGGATTGGACGGCAAGGTGGCGTAGTGGTTAACAAGTCCGTCTCACAGCGAAAAGGTCCTAGGTTCAAATCCTGAGGAGATTGCATGTTCTCCCCATGTTTGTGTGGGCTTCCTGCAAGTACTCTGGTTTCCTCCCACAATCCAAAGATATACATAGTAGGCTAATTGGCCTTGACCATTGACCCTAGGTGTGACTGTAAGTGTGAATAGTTGTTTGTGTAGTGTTGGCACTCTGATGGTCTGGTGAGCTGTTCAGGGTGTAATCTGACTTCACCCAGTGTTGGCTGAGATAGGCTTCATCCTCCCCCCAACCCCAAAAGGAATAAGTGGTTCAGAGTGAGTGAGTGAGTAAGTGAGAATAAAACAATTAAATCATGGTATATCCTGAATTTACATACCCAAACCTATTCTCTGCTTTGCATGTCTGTCTTCTGAAAACACTCTCAATATTAAAAGCTGCAAATTGTTCCAAACATTATTTTTACAAAAACACACTAGCGACAGTTCTGCAGGTACAACAGTTGATGAGATTGCTGATAAAAGAGCAGGAAGAGCAGGTAATGAGAGGAAAAGTTGTGACATTCGGCATCTCACCTGAAAAATATTTACAGCCCTGATGCACAGTTAGGGCCTCAGTGCTTCTCCACAATTCCTCTGGCAGAAATCCATACTCATTCCTCAGCTTGATTATACAACAAAATCTACTTTGCAATTTCTGTGGTATTGCTCCATAGAAATGTGTGGGTTTTTCCCCAGTTTAGTCCAACACTATGGGGGAGCAAACAACAACTTCCCATAATGCACTATTCTGCCTCACCACTGTCTAAAGCTCAGAGGCCACTGCATGCTAAGAGCTATGTATCGGAAGAGATGTAATTAAAGGTAAATGGGGAGGACAGGACGTGTGTGTGTGCACGTGTGTATGCGTGTGTTTTGAGCATATATTGATCAAAGAGATGCAAATAAACCGATACTGTAGTTGCTGTTATCCTATAAAGGACGGAACAAACACAGTGAAGTTTTTCGCTTATAATTTCATAACATTATTTATTTATTTTATGCAGCACTTTGCAATGGCCTGGCGAGCTGTTCAGGGTGTAATCCGCCTTCACCCGGAGTTGGCTGCGATGGGCACCAGCCTCCCCATGACCCTAATTAGGATTAGGCGGCTTAGAAAATGAATGAATGTTATGTAGCAAAAATTATATTAATATTAGTTAGACGTGTTAACCACTGTGCCACCATACACCCTATATACACAGATATTAAATATAAATATTAATATATAAAATATAATATAACATATGGGGTAGCACAGGGATTAGTGGACGCGTCTGTCACACAGCAGAATATATATATATATATATATATATATATATATATATATAAATGTAATTCATTTTATATTTATATGTGTGTGTGCATATATATATATATATATATATAATAAAATAAAAAACAATAAAAAAACACTGTATTCCATTAAATAAAAAAGAACATGCAGTTCATAAGGAATTGTTTTCAGGCTACAGTGCATGTAAACGTTTTAATTAAAAATTATAAAAACAGACTGACAATTATTTTCAAGATGTAACCATAGCAACAAGTGTATAACAGTAGATTTTGTAGTGGTAGGGAATAAAGGAGTTTGTTAAATTAAATGCTTGTTTTATATTATTTAGCAATCTAAACCTCCATCATGCCACCTTTTCATCATGCTTCATGGAATAATTATCCTTTGAGAAAATGACCTAAAGTCAAAGTAGAGCTTCGGTTTGTCTGATAGTTTCTGGTATTTGATTGTAGGAACTCTTCAAGTCTTCTCAAGTATCAAATAATCTTCTAAATTAAAATGAGTTATACATTACAGTAACATGGTATTTCTGATTTCATCGCTTTTTTTAACATTATGTAATTCTGAGCTTCTCAAAAAAACATCAACAGCTTGTTTGCTTTTTTGTTTGTTTTTAATGCAGTATGAAGTTTGTCAAAGGGGCAATGGTGGCTCAGCGAGATAAGGTTCTGGGTTACTGAAGCATAAAAGGGTTTGTACCCCAGTACCATGTCATGGCTGTTAACCCTTTCTGCTCACCCCTTTCCATGGGGTATTAACATCGACCCAACTGCAGATGTGGGAGAAAGATTTCAAAATATTATAATGATATAACAGTTAGGTCAAAATTCATATTTTTATTGTTTTAGAATGAGAAAGAGCAGAGACCTCTCTCTCTCTCTCTCTCACACACACAAACACATACACACACACACCCACACACACAGTCTTGTACTTCTGTCTTTGTGGAGCCATTCATTGACAAAATACATTTCCTAGCCCCTTACCCCAACCCTAAATGCCCAACCCCAACTACCACCTACTAAATTAAAACTAATATCCGAACAATAACAATAAGTTTTAACCCTTAAACCCTTTGAAGAATTGAGGACCAGCCAAAATGTCCTCACTTTCCTAAAAGGTCCTCACTCTGTTGGTAAAAAACGTATTCTGTTCCTCAATATGTGCCAAGTACAGATACAACCCACAGGTTACACCACGTTGCTCTCGTTCAGAAAGAAAATGATGTGTTCTGCTGAGACAGGCAGTATTTTTATATTTTATTCACTTGCTTTTGGACACTGAAAGAAATGAGAGATAAATAAACTTTATTTAGGTGGGATCATTCCCCTCAGTCATCCTTCTCACGCTCCCTTTTTCTTTCTCGCTCTCTTTCCTTCCTTTTCATTGGTCATTAATCTTAATCACCGCTTCAGATATGGCTGCTGAATTTTAAACGCCAAATCAATATTAAACGCAATGCATCGGGGATTATTTCTTTGGCTGGGGTTTATCTGTTTGGCCGAGTCTGATGAGTTAGTGGGGTGTAATTGCAGCACTGAATACTCTGTTTGTGTAGGAGGCTTAACATCCAGGCTGTCATATTCACACAGTGATAGCGAGGGCTGGCTCTGGGTCCTGGATCATTGCTGTCGTTACACAGATGATGGCACCGGTTGGCACTTTGGGGGGGGTTGGTGCAGCCATGTGTGTAAAACATTTCATGGCATTTTATTGCTTAATATAAACTGTGGATGTGTTTGCATGTGGACAGATTGTGGATTGATTGTAAATCAGTATTTTCAGAGTTATATTTCAGAGTTTTAAGGTTCTGCACTGCTACGGGAAGGTTCTGAGTTCAAATCCCTGCATTATCTAAGCTGAGCCCTTGAAAGAGACCTTTAACATCTAATTTAAAAGTTTTTAAAAATCTTTCAAACATTAAAAAAAACAACCACATGAGCTTTATAGCTCATAAGTTGATGTAGGTTTTCACCCCTTAGAGTATCTTGAACATAATAAATATTCCTTCAAAGGGTGGCTCGGCGGCACAGTAGTTAGCACGTCCACCTCACAGCAAAAAGGCCTGGGTTCGATTCCTGGGCTCGGGCGTTTCTGTGTGGAGTTTGCATGTTCTCCCTGTGTTTGTGTGGGTTTTCTCCAGGTACCCTAGTTTTCTTCCACAGACTAAAAACATGCACATTAACCAAATTGGTTGTTCCAAATCACCCCTAAATGTGAGTGTGAGTGGTTGTGTGCTTTCGAGCTGTTCAGAGTGTACCACAACCTCGCCCAGAGCCAGCTGAGATGGGCGTCAGCCTCCCCTCGACCCTAATTAGGATTAAGCAGCTTAAAAATGAATGAATGAATAGTCCTTCATTTCTTAATTTGCCAAACTTCTAAATCCTAACTAGGGTCGCAGGGAGGATCTCAGCCGGCGGAGTACTCCATGAACAGCTCACCAGTCCATCACAGGGACAACACACATTCACAACCACTCACACTCACATCCACACTATGCAATTTAATGTGATTAATTATGCAGACACTTCAACAAAATAATTACATAAAATTTACAGTATCACACCTTAGTAAATTTTCCTCCTTGAGATCAGTTCTAAATATTTATTCAGTGATTTCTAGTCACCATAGATAGTTTTCGAGAGTTTTTGAAGCTCGATATGATGCGAAAGGCAATCGATTGCAACCTGGACTTTCTGAAATCTTGTTGGAATGAACAATCATGTTCTGAATTCTTAACAAAATGTATGAGCCCAATTCAAGTCTTGAATCCTGTGTAAACCAAATTTCCATCTATATGAGTGATTATGATATGCATGATTATGATGATGGACCATTCATGATATTTAGACAAACATAGCCACTGCCACTTTTGGTCACTGTAACTGTTATATCAGTTACACTCGTAATATGACAACATAACACACATGGTTGTAGGCTGTAGAAAATTCTGTTTATTTTCATTCATTCATTTCTTGAACCACTTTTTCCTAATTAGGGTTGCGGGGAGGCTGGAGCCCATCTCAGCTGACTCTGGGTGAGGGCAGAGTACACCCTGGACAGCTCGCCAGTCCATCGCAGGACAGAAACACGCTGACAACAATGCAGCCCTCTGAGCCGGAATCGAGGAGGGCCGTGTTACGGCGATACTATGAACAGATAGACCCAAATGCAGGACAGAGACGAGAAGATCAGGTTAAAGTGCAAACAAGGATTCTTTATTAGAAACACGGATAACGTGGGACATGAACACTATGAAATACGGCTGGATCGCGGTGCGTACACTGAGATACGTCCTCTCACAATGACGGCATGAACTCTCTCCGAGAATACACAACGCTCTTTCAATGAGGCTCAAGACGATCTGGCGATCGGGACAAGGTACGTGGCCCCCTTTTATCCTCCGGTGGGGATGAGGAACAGGTGAGCTTATCAGGGTGGAGCCTGTAATCAAAAGACACACACAGGAGAGGAGAGAGCAGATCAAACAGACAGACATGAACTAAAGCCTTCGGCGGGACCTCACAGGTCATAACTGTGATGGACCTGAAAGGGGTAGTAAGGGAACCGGAGTGGATAATGGTGTGACCTTGTGATGTCACTACTGGTTCGACTCACCATGGGATGCGGAAGGCGAGTGGGGCAGGCTGTGATAACATGTCCTGGCTGGCCTCAGTACAGGCACAGTCCCTTTTGTCTCCACAACCCCTTTGCCCACTGTGAAGCTTTCCCGGAGAGCAAAGAGATGATATTAGCCACCTTTGCATGTTCAGTAGGAAAATGAGCGGGATGCATCTTGATGGCGAGGGAGCACTGTAGCACGAAGCCATCGCAGGTATCGGCATCACTAGAGTAGTGGGCGGGGTTGACTATGGGCCCCACAGAGCCTCCTATTGGGACAGCGTGCAGTGGCATCGTTGAGAGAGACTCTGAAGGTGGTATTAAAACACATCTAAAAGATAACTAGAAATTAAACCTGCCTCGAGGGGTGAAACAAACAAAACAGAAAAAATAACAAAACCAGGAAGTAGATACTCCACGGGACGTGAGGGACAACAAAAACCAAAGATACTTGTATATCCTCTCATATACAAAGAAGGGAAGAGATGGTCACGATGGAGTTTAGCCGCTACGGCTTAGACGGGTGAGTTGGTTGATTCAAACACTAGCGGGAGTAGCAGTTCAACAAGGCTCGACGCCAGTAAGAGTTTGACTGAGGTAGTTATAGGGAGACTGATCAGTGTGGGAAACAAGGTGCAGGTGCATGTCATCAGAACTCAGGAGAATGGGAACGATTAGCGTGGGAGAGGCGGAGCGAGTACGGTGTGGGCGTGACAGTTAGTATGTCTGTTTATTCGTTTGTGTGCTATACAATTCAAAAACTTTTCCATGGATTTTGATTTTTTTTTTCTAGAGTAGGGTGTGGTTCAAGTAACAATCCATTACATTTTGGAGGAAGTCTTTAAAATGGTGCACTATATTAAAAAATAATACCTCACCCAAATCTTTTGAGATTATTTCTAATTTATCACAGGTATGTAGAGTACCAGAATGTAGGTGCAAAAATCAGTTGACCTTAAAGGTCAAAGGTCAAGGTCAGAAATAACAATTTTGAGAAAATTGCTATAAATCAATTTTTTTTACCCAAAGTTCTTCAACATTTACAAAGAAGATCATATTTAAAATTCTGAATTGTATCACATGAATAGCTCAATATTGTGATTGACCTTATTACCTGGTGGAGGTTTATGCTCTCTTGAGTTGTAGGTTACTTACAAAAGCAGACTCACTCTCTTTTTTCCCCCCTTAAATAATAAGCTTTTTTTATGAATGTTATAAGGTTGCTGTTGTAACCCACCACATGCGCATTTCCCTTTTTATTTTAAAATATGATTTTGTTTTAAATTAATATAGCATGTGTGCTTGTGGCTTGTTTAATAATGTAGAACAGACTTATGCACAGCTTTGACAGGCAGAATTTGCAGCTGTATCTTTTTCTGCTTTTTATGATTTAGACGTTGCACAAGTGATTTTTTTTTTTGTTGTGCTTGCAATTTTAGAAGCTTAAGCACACATGGTTCTCTCCACCCTGGAAAGATAGATCATGAATAATAATGATCATAATAATGAAGATGGGATGAGCCAATGAGCTTTGAGCTTTATCTTGCTTAAACCAAACAAAGGAAATACACATGTTTAGAACAGGACAGGCTACCAAAAGGGGTATTGTGCAATGAAGGACAGGAATCAGAGGAAGAAAAGGAGAATGATGGGTAGAAGACAATACTGACTGTGATAATAACAGGCACTCAAAGAGGAAATAAAGAGAGAAGCTCAAGGGGGAAAAAACACATGAAAGAACAGAGAGTCACTGAAACAGAACAGGTGTGTACTTTTAGTGCAATTCTCATCCTATGTGGACATCAGGCCTCCTTCTACTTAAACTATGCATAAAACCCTGTATCCCTTCTCACTTTGCTTTTCCTTGTTATTTTTTTTCGTTACAATATCTGTCCAAAACCTACGCAAATTCTTATAACTGTAAATGAAGCTCAAGGAAGTAACGTCTAGCCCATCAATGCCCTCATCTTTATTTCTAAATCACATTATCCATAAGGAAGAAACTACGATGGCCGGGAAGTGCAAAACAGAAATAGATTTTAAGAAAACAAAAATACATTTTCAGAAAACAAAAATACATTTTTAGAAAACAAATTTACAAACGACTGCCTTCTTACGGAAAGGGGATGTACCAACTGCCAGAAGTGATGACATGAGTCACTCAGTGTGTTCTGGTCGGAAGTTTACAAATGTAGTTATTAAACTGTGTTAGAAAATGAATGACTTGTTTTCTAGCTGATATATTTACGTAAGACGATGAGGCGCTCATTGTAATTATTTAGGATTTTATTCATTTGTTTTTGCTCTTTTATTCATTCAGCAGGTGTAAAAATACTACATGTAGTAAATTCTACATCAGATACTGTAAGTAAATTATCTGTAGACCTATATAAAGAAATTTTGTATTATATATGTATTTGTAAATTTATATTATATATTTTCATATTTCTTTGTAGGCCAACTATATAGAGATGAATTCTGTTATATTTGTGAATATTCTGTATTATCTTAAAAACTGAATAAAGTAATTATTTGGTCAATGTGTATATATTCCAAAAATTGTGGCAAGTACAGCTAAGATTCTCACAGAATAAGAAACACACAGTCTAACTTAAGTTGGCAGACAAACTTTTTTCAAGCAAAATAACACCAAACATGAACGGACCGTGAACTTGATATGTGAATAATTAAACTGAAGAAAATAAACAGGTGATACAAATCAATGCCGAAATCAGCTATAATGAAAGGAGGTGAAAAGCAAACCCAGGCTCGGTCACCTATAAATAAAGACATGTATCGGGAACTCTGTTTTAAGGCAGTGCCTTCATGTATATATTATTTTATGTGGTACCCCTCTTATTTTTTTTATAAAAATTGCCAATGTTAAAGAGTTCCATGTCGGTTGTTTCATTGATTAGCTCAGTCTTGGTCCCTGCATGCATTAAGCAGAGCCCTGGTCTGGGTTGATGCTCATTCTTTTGATTGGGAGCTGCGCTGTGTTTCTGTCCAACTTTTAAAGGTCATGGAAGTCTCTGAAACTCACATTTGTCATTTGACCAGGTTGAATTAAATATGAGTTGGCTTGCCAGGCACTGAAAAAAAAAATCTGTATTGACCAAGTTCAATGAATAATACAGATAATGCGCAAAAAATTCAACAGTCTTAACAGGCAAATCTTGGCTGCACCAAGAAAGAATCAACGGAATTGGGTTTTTTTTGCATTCTTTTAATAATTTGGGGCAACAGTAACAATAATGTTCAACTTTTTATATATATATATATATATATATATATATATATACAAGCCTTTACCAAGGGCTTGCCATTTCCTTTTGTAGTAAAACTTAAAATTCCTGAATAAATTTGAATGAATAACGTAAAATTGGTTCTGCCACATAGTTGACAGGAACACTAAAGTGGCATGGTTGAGAAATAGTTCATTAAGTTGCTTAACTCTTTATCCTATGCAAGTTGTGGGGACACTGGATTCTATCTCAGCCAACTCTGGATTCTATCTCAGCAGGCGGGATACACCCTGTACATCTGGCCAATCCATTATGCAGCCAAAACACACACAATTATTAACTCTCACATCTAGGGGCAATTTAGAACAGCCTATAAGCATGTTGCACATCTCAGCTTGTGCAGTGCATTGTGGGAGGGCAAATATTTTTGGCTGAAATGCCAGTATCCGAAATGGCAGATTCACATCTACATTCTATGACTGAGTGAACATGTAGAATATATACATGGCAGATTCATGCACAAAGGACATTGTGTTTCTCTGGTATTGTAATTTTACATTTTCTGCTATGTGTAAAAGCCATGTAAAGGCCCCTTACTTATTAGTATGCTGTCTTTGCTCTGTGGGAGGAAACCTGAGAACACAAAGAAAGCCCATAGAAGAAGGGGCAGAACATGCAGTCTCTACTCAAAAATGCGCTCACCGGGCCTGGGACTCGAACCCAGGACCTTCTTGCTGTGTAGTGGACATGCTAACCACTATTCTACCATGCAGCCTACCTGGAAGATTTTGCAGTTACATATTTTGGATGAATGCTGCCTGAATTGAATTATGTTTATCATAAAACTTCTGTATCTTCTCACTCACCATTTTCAGTAACATTCGAAGTCGGTCCAACATTTAATTGATGGAGACATTAATAGAAATATTGGACTTGAAGTTCCAGATTGCAGTAGAATGTACCTCACCTTTAAAACTCAATAATCCTCTTGGGACCCCACTATAGTCATGAGGACATTGTATTACTACAAGATCCTTGTAAGATTTTGACATGAGGACCAATGGGTATTACTCTTTTGCCAAGCTTCTTCTTTTTTGTAGATATTAATCAAGTGGAATAGATACCAGGTGCTTAGAGACAGTGAGGGGAAATTACAAGGCACACAACATTAGCATTTGTGTTTTAGAAGGCTACGAAGCATAAACAGAAGTTAAGGACCACTGTTATATCGTTGAGATTGCAATATTTCCTGGTTAGTTCCTTGGGGAGCAAAAACTTATCTGTACATTACTCTTTTTCTACTTCAAATTTTATAGAAGCCCTTGAAAAGCAACATCACCAAAGCAATTATGAGGTAAATTTTAATAATTCTACCAATCTCACAATAGCTTTATGGGCAATTTCTACATCTAGAAAAAAAATCCCAAGTACAAAGCCTATACTGACACTTCAACCATTAATTTTTTAGTTTTACCCCTGTGGTACCACATTGATTTTTTTTGTTTATTTTTTATTTTTTTTTTTTTGCTTCCAGTATCTTTCAATAAGTTGCAAATTCTCTTATTAAAAAATAAATTAAAAAGAGAATGCAGAAATGGGAAGAAAACGTGAATTAATTTCAGTTAGCAGGTCATTGTTAAAGTGCATGTACTGAAATGAAAAGGCTGAGTGATTCTGAATGGTGATGATACATGCAGCCCCTGAAACAAAGACAATGCAGAATGAGGTTCACATTTCTTATTGAGCAATTAAAGAGGCTTTGGGAGCCAGATGTCATGAATAGTGCGACAGTGGTGATGCTCATATGGACTAAATTTGTCAAATAAACATTGTTGTCAGTGTAGGAGCCTTGGTGCTCCTACCAAGGCTCCTACTTTTTTTCTGCTGAACGGAGAGTGTCATGATGTGAAATTACTGATTGAAGTGTCATGTTTTATAATAATGAAAGGAAATGGATGCGTGTGAAAGAAAACCCTGTCCATGCATGGATTTTCACCAAACTAGATTCCCAGAGAGGATTTGATTCTGGAATGTTGATGTCAAAGGTGAAGGTTAGAGCGAGATCACCAATTTATGGAGATCGACTAATTGTAATTCCGAAACAGGTAATGATAGATGTGCCGTTACTGTGGAAAACTCATAGCAAACCATATGGACTTTTAAATGAGACAGTTACCTTTGACCTTGAGTGACCCTGATAGGTCAAACCTCCACTATCTTGTTCATCATTCAAGTTAAAGAGATATTTTTTATTTGTATTTATGTTTTTGCAAATTTGGTCATGTCCAGTACTATAAAACGTAACTGTAGGATAATCCTACCCTGCCTGCATCCTCCACCAAAATTTGTGGGATTCTATTTAATGATAATGTATTTTCTCCACGAATAATATGTATGAAATTACATTACATCACTAATGATTTATACATACAGGTCCTCGTTCAGAGTTAAATCATTGATCAGATTTAACCCCAGGGGTTGTCATATTCAGCACCAGTTGATATGCAGGAGTTTTTTATATATTTAATTTTTTTTATTTCATATATTTTTTTATTTTATATATATATATAAATAAGAATTTAATTAATCACAGTGTTAGTGTTTTGACACCCAAACAGTGTAGGAATTTATTCTAACTGATTTATTCGCTCAAATGATGGAAATTAATTACACAGAATTATCACTTAAGCTGGACTGAAGCTATTTCATCCAGCAAAATAGAACCAGACCTACAGTAACAATACTGCTGAAACTACTCCTTACTTTGCAGTTAAAACAGTTTCATTGTAATTAAAGGAAAATTTAGTGGTTATAGAGATTAGGTTAGCTGGATATAGTTCAAAAACTTCTGTTTTTGCAAGAAACAACAAACTCAGACAACTTAACATGCAAACACTTATTTACTAACTCGGACAAACAAAGACTAGAAAAGGTAAAGGATGAATGGATTATGAAAAGGTAAAGGATGAATGGATTATGAAAAGGTAAAGGATGAATGGATTATGAAAAGGTAAAGGATGAATGGATTATGGAAATGACTGTACCAGAACAATATTAACAGAGATGTAATATTGGCGAACTCTGGATCATGCCTGAGACCAGTGAGAGAGCGTGATGATGATTAGGGAAGTTTAAGAGTGAGTTATCAGGAATGTTATCAGAAGCTGTGTTACCTGTTCCTTTTGTATGAACTTGGCTCCTGTGCTGTTTTGAAAGGTCGGGTCACATGTTAATATGGTGTGCTCTCTGCACTGTGTCTTTGGCATTTATTTATCCACAGGCAGTGGCGCCTTCATGGGTTTCGTGTTGAGCTGGGCATCTTGGCGGGAACCTCCTGAGTCTCTCTGGAGAGTTTCTCCTTTTCCCCATCTTACTTCTGCTGCTCTGCCCTTAGGCTTTACAATGTGTGATGAACACTTCTTTGGGAAGAAACCTGAAGTTGCCCTTCATTGTTTCCTTACGTTACTTCATGTTATTTCCCTGCTTTCCCTACCTCTTCCCTATGCTCTTTCTTCTCCCACTATCTCTTCCCTGTTCATTTGTAGCCTGCTGATGTATCCTTGAATAGTGAATCTGAGTCCAAACTTTATGCATATTAATGAGTTTTTAATAGGAATACCTTGTCACTCTGGCCAATAGCCAGCAGTTCAACCTTGCGCCGTAATTTATGACTTCTCAGAACATAGTTTGCATGCTGTTACAATTAAATGAATGTAACATCTTCCAGGTACACTTATATAAAGGTTATCGAACATATCTGTGTTCAGAAAAACATGAGCTTCATTTTAATATGAAATTTGTTATATTTGGCTGTACAAATAACAGACTTCTGGCTGATTGAATATTTTAAATGAGATGCATTACATGAATACATTCCTTTATCACACACCACACACAGTACTTGGTCATACCAATATGCAATCAAGAACATAACATCCAGTTTTCCGTGTGTGTGTGTGTGTGTGTGTGTGTGTGTGTGTGTGTGTGTGAGAGACACCTTCCTGCAACTTGAGTTATACAAGTTTTACAGCAGAGTTAGTTGTTGTAAAACTGATTACTTTTATGAAACTTTCTATTACATTTAGTCCTTGAGACAAAGGGGTTTCGTAACTAGTTAACGTAGGAAGATGCATTCATTTTGACATCTGGAGTGAAAATGTCTGATCTTCTTAAGCTGGTAATAGGGGTCTATTTATAAATATGTCTTCCTCCAGTGTTTTTATGATGCTGACAGGCAGGACCTTTTGGATCAGATAAGGCCTTTAGTACCTTCTTGAGGCTTTTGTGTAAACACTAAAGAGTTTTTAAATTGGAGAAGGGGAGCTTTCCAATGCAGATTTCCAAAGAGAGACTTCACGGGTGATTTTACCCAAATGTCAAAGAATGAAATTATTTGATAATAATATTTGTGCATAGCTGGAATGTTCCTACCTAACATAAAATGTGTAAAGGGATAATTTAAACAGTACACATATAGGGCCTATTTGCAACCCTAGCCATGCTTACACTTTATAAGTGCCTATCGAGTTCCTTTATTTTTAGTTAGACACAGAAATTCAATGAAAGTTAACAAACATGACAGGCTATACTATTGTACAATACGTTGTGCATCTCATAACTAGCTAACATTTGTTTATTATTTTGGTCGTCAAATATATAGTTTTAAAATATATATTCTCAAAAGTCAAACTGCTGTTAAAATTAGCTATCTAACATAACCATTGTAGTTAGTTTAACGGCTAGTTCAGATTTAGAATTAATCATTAGTCAAATTTACATAATAGCATATCCATTTGATATCTATACCGGTCATGGAACACTGGAGCCAAAATTGTATTACAAATAATAATAATCATCATCATCATTATCATCATCATCATCATCTCATATTTCATTTATATTGCAATTGTTTGTAGAAGTTTATAGCAAGCACTTCCATTTTAGTCTGGGAGTAAATATTTTAGTCTATTTTTCAAATTTTCCTGAGCATGTTCTCCAAAGTGCAAATGCTTTAAAAGAGTTTTCTAAAGTGCGCTCACTAAATGAATAAAGTTTTAATATAAATGTAAATAGAGACAGACAGAAAGAGACAAGAATACTGTAGTGTAATATTAAAATCCAGGCTTGAAGTTTAATACTGAGCTGTATTTAATAATAACGGCTCCTAACCTGAGCTCACTGCAGCATCATTACACCTGAGAGCACAGCAGAGTTTCTCACATCGATTTAATACCTGAAACCAGCACAAACATTCATGCTGCTGTTCAAGTAAAGTTCCCAAAGCCAAAGACTACTCATATACAGGGTGTGTGAGTGTGTGTGTGTGTGTGTGTGTGTGTGTGCGTGCGTGCGTGCGTGTGTGTGTGTGTGTTTTTCAACAACAGTATATTAAAATGTTACACACTCTGTAACGATATGAAACAGAGGATGAAGATGAGAACGGTTTTGGATTCCAGTGGCGATGTTAAAAAAAAGTAGCTTTGATATGTTGTGGCTTACATGTGCTAATACGTTTTGGCCACCACTAATATAGATTTTTTTTCCCTTACTGAAGCTAAAGCTGACTGAGCTGTCAGATGCAGACAGCGTGCGGGGGTGGTGCGACAGTTCTCCAATACAGCATTTCTTTCCAGAACGTTCTAGGAGCCTAAATCTTCCCCAGGATTGCAATATTAGAGGAAGTGTAAGGACTGCTGCATTAAGGCCGATTAGTCAGAGGAAAGTTCACTGGCAGTTGAGGCTTATTTTGGATTTGGTGTGTGCGCTGAGTGTTTCATGACTGACTCTGAAGTTGTCAGAGTTTACACACTGAGAAATAGAGTTACAGCCGAGTCAGCTGAAAGGTTATTTAGGTACTGTTATGTAAAAATAATAATAATATCAAGTCTGAATAAATATATATTTATTTAGAAAGGTCCTGGATTCAAGTCCTGGGCTTGGGCGTTTCTATATGGAGTTTGCATGCTCTCTCCGTGCATGTGTGGGTTTCCTCCGGTTACCCCGTTTTCCACCCACAGTTCAAAAACATGCACATTAGGCCAATTGGCTGTTGACCATGAATGAGAGTGTGAATTGTCGTCTGTGTGGGTTGAACCTGCGATGGTCTGGTGAGCTGTTCTGGGTATACCATGGCTTTTTCTAGTGCCAGCTGAGATATAAAAACCTGGAGCTCTTCATAAGTTCAAATAGATCCATAGATATCGTTTCCTCCTTCCTCTGCAGCCCTGTTTCATTGTTGTTCTCAGTTCAGTAACAATTTGCTTATTACACCAGCTGTAATATTCCATTGATTCATCACAAGTTTACATCTCGTTTTAAAGATTTTACTAGTCACAGTACAGACAACCATCCAGTACAAATCATGTAGTGCTTTTGTAGTTCCGTCAACAAGCCTATTCATGACTGTTCTTCTAGGCACATCATCCTAGAACATGGGAGTATTGCATGTCTTATGTACTGTATATAAAGTGTTTATTAACTTATCATGATGTTTTTACAGAGAAATCCCATGCTGAGTCTTAGTGCAGACCGAGCCGAAGGCATCGCGTTGTTCCTTGCCCGCTGTCACTTCAGGTGCTGTTACTCAGCCCACTTCTGCACAAGGAATCTTGATCCAAGTCTGTGAGGGCTTTTGTAACTTTGAGTTTGTTTTCCTTCCCGTAAAGATTAGGAGGTTTCCGATGAGCAGTGAGTAGTTACCGGTTTTCATAGACTCTTTATCCATAAGGATATTTACTGAACACCTTTGCTTGCTAGGAAGCTGCTAGATATCATCACACACATTGCAACTAGCTAACGGTTAGTGTCACACTGCATCGTGGCAGAGATGGATTCAAGGTTTAGATTAGCTAACCTTTATTAACACAGCAACTAAAAAAGTCAGTTGGTAAGCAAGGGTCAAATAAATAATTCAACATAGGTGAGGCTGAATAATAAACATAGAGGCTGGCATAATTCATACATATCAAAGACGACACACAGAGTCATAACTGTGTGTAATAGAACAGATCATGTACAAGGCCTAAAAAAATACTTTATTTCCCTTAATGGGTAAAGAAAAAAAATATGGTTGGTAGGTCAACATGCATTCTTTCATTCTTTCATTCATTCATTCATTCATTCATTCATTTATTCAATTAATTATTTGTTTATTTTTTCATTCATTCATTCATTTAATTGTTTGTTTGTTTGTTTGGGGGGGGGGGGGGGTGTCCGGGTCTTGTAGGTGTATGTTATACCCCAAATACCATCACTACATTTAAGTCAGAACTCAAGTGTCAAAAACATAACTATTCTTATTTGTAAATGTGAATAATAACTTGTTCTTAGTCGAACTTTCAAGTAAAGATTTATATACAAGGAAACATCATTCAACTTAAATACTCTTAAATAAGCACCACATGCTACTAGCACAATCATGGTAGTATCCTTTAAACCGACCCAAATCTTCAGACAGGTTCTTCTGCTCTGCTCGCTCTTGTAGAATCTTGTCAGGGCAGACCTTGACTCGATTCACTCTACACTATGTGTTGTGCAGATCATTGTGTACTTTCTTAAGCATGTAGTAGTCTATATTATCAAGCACCTGTGCCTAGAATACTATGCTATTATTTATAAATATCAGAAAGATGACAGTTTTACAAATAATTAAAAAAAAACACACTTACCGGTGAAAAAAGATTTCTTTGAGACTATCTGCATGGTTTTCACAGCCAACAGAATCACAAGAACCAACCATTTTACCACAGAAATATTCTGAGAAATCAACAAGAATTCGGGATGGTAAGTGCCGGGTAGCGTAGGGTGAATCGTGGCTCGAGTTCATTGACACTGTGAAACAGTTGTCAGTCGGACACGCACCGGTCAATACCCAATTTATTGCCTGCGTGTCACTTAATCAGCTTACACATACTGTTGCCATATATATATATATATGCATATAACTATATGCACAGTAAGTTAACTGTCTGTTCTTAATCACTCCTAGGTGTGCATGGTGTTAGCCCTGTGATGGTCTGGTGAGCTGTCCAGGGTGTACCCCGCCCTCACCCAGAGTCGGCTGTGATGGGCAGTAAATGACACACAGCATGTGTGTTTGTATATATATACATATATATGTGCACACACAAGACAGAGACAAGTGTCTAAGTCGAATACTAAGCAAGGGAGACCAGACTTGAATACTACGGATAATGTACGTGCATATGTCCTTCCACTGATGCTTGATAAGACGCTCTCATCTTCCACTGTGATGCCCCTTTGAAATATTTTGCTCATTCAAATGTAATCTGATAACCTTCAAAAGGTATCAGATTGTGACAGTGTTTGTGTCACCTACACACTAAATAAAGCATCAGAAATAATTAAAACCCTGCATGTAAATATCTAGGGTGTCATGGTGGTATAGTGGTTAGCACATCAGCCTCACAGCAAGAAGGTCCAGGGTCCGAGTACTGGGCTTGGAGAGAACGTTTCTCTGTGGAGTTTCCATGCTGTCCCTGTGCTTGCATGGGTTTCCTCAGGGTACTTTGGTTTCCTCACACAGTCCAAAGACATGCACATTAGGCTAATTAGCTGTTCCAAATTGCCCCTAGGTGTGAGGCCCTGTGATGGTCTGGGAAGCTGCTCAGGGTGTACCCTGCCTTTGCCTAGATTCAGCTGGGATACACTCCAGCCACCCCAGAACCCTAAAAGCAGTTCAGAAAATGATTGAATGAAAACATCTACTTGTGACTTAAGCAGCCATACACTGTTCTCTTATAAGTGTTACATATGTATGTCTTAAGTGTTTCATGTGTAGACTGGAGTAACTGTGTGTGTGTGTGTGTGTGTGTGTGTGTGTGTGTGTGTGTGTGTGTGTGTGTGTGTGTGTGTGTGTGTGT
>JAOUQZ010000026.1:11374237-11388084 GCA_028564935.1 Neosilurus hyrtlii
GTGTGTGTGTGTGTGTGTGTGTGTGTGTGTGTGTGTGTGTGTGTGTGTGTGTGTGTGTGTGTGTGTGTGTGGCAGGTCTAAGTCAAAAGTAAAACCTCCATCTGTTTCACATGTCGTCGCCATTATTTGCAGCAGCTGTGTACCCAGATGTTATGGCTGCAGTGCTAGGTCCCTCGGTGGCTCTCCATTTATTTGTTTTTTGACTGTTTGTGTGTGTTTGTGTTGTAAGCATATGTACTTTGAAAACATCATGAGATGAAGATATAAACATGTGGAGAAGCACATCGCACATCAGTGTCATCCACTGAGGCAACAGAGTAGGAGGCAATTTAAATATGTTGGCTCAGGCTCATTATATCATGGAGTGTTTGTATTATGATGGTGCGAGTGTATACCCACAGATGGAAGTGGATTTTCGAGGGCCAGTCAGTCTCCCTTGGTAGAGCATTCAGAACAGCACACAGCTGCGGTGTCCAATTATATTCCACCGTCGAATAAACTTGCACACGCACATGCAATCAGAACAAAGTTTTACAGCTAAATTGCATACAAACTGATAGACATTAACTTATGGAATTATACAGCTGAATGCAAAATTTTGCTCACCCCAAACCTTCCTCCCTCGTGGCTTCTGAATGGGGAAAAGTATCACTATTACTTTTTTTTTTTTTTACTAAATTTCTTTTTCTGAACCATTTTATCCATTGTTAGGATCAGTTATGGCCTGGAGCCTCTCTCAATCAACTCTGGGTGAAGATGGGGTTCACCCTGAACAGCTCTCCAGGCGCTAGCAGGGCAACACACACAACCATTCACATACACACCTAGGGGCAATCAACAATATCCAGTAGGCCTAATGTGAATGTTTGTGGACTGTGGGAGGAAACTGGAGTACTCAGAGGAGACCCATGGGGAGAACATGCAAACACTACACAGAAACACCCTAGTCAACCATAGGGCTCAAACCCAGGACCTTCTTGCTGTCTGGTAGACAGGCTATTAACCAATTGCAAAAGGTTCAAAATTAGATCTGTTTGTGTCCTGCAACAATCCAAAAATCAACAGCAAAAGACTCTGAAAGGCCTTTTTTGTCATGACCCTCATGGTCGCCAAAGCTGATCTGAAAAATATTAACACTGAGGCGATGCAAAAGGCCTGGCAGGTTGACTCAGGGAGTAGTGTTCCCTCCCTAGAGCCCTTGGTTTGAGCATTTGAGTTTGGGTATAGAGTACAACTTGGCACATCTTCACCGTCTTCACTATACCTCATACAGTCCAGGTCACCAGATTTCTGAACCAAAGTTTCCTTTTCCCCACCTCTTCAGCACTCACCTCTTTCACCTGCTTTGATTCACTGTACGTTAACTACCTGGTTTAACACCCTCTGGATTTCATTGGGTTCTTTGTCTTCAAATTTGCTACTTCAGCAAGATTTATTTGGAGCTCACTGTCTGTACACGATTATGCTTACCAGTCTGTCTGTCCACGCCAGGATCAGGAAGTTCCTCTGATCTCCTGGACTCTGTGTGGTGTCCTCATCAGATTCACTGACTGTTCATGGCCAGCCCGTCTCTCTTTAAGTCTTAGTTTTGTTTGCTTTAGTGTGACTTTAATTGGAGGTTTGTGAATTGTTTGTTTTCAGCCACTTAGGGTATTTGGGTTTGCTTTCTTTCCATAATAAATCCTAATTGACTCCCGCACTTGTGTCACCTCACCCCACCCAAGAATCAAGATAGTTCTCCCAGTGACTGGCGTTCAAACCAGGTCGTATTATTGCTAAATCACTAAATCTATCACTAAAAATACAGGAACATGGAGTATTATAATGTGAAAGATAATCTGAAAATAAATCTTTGGATATTTTATAGTTTAATTATTCCTACAATACATATAGTACATTTTATAATGGGTTAATCTTTCTCAAGAAGTAACTGACTTCAGCCTCAAATGCAGAGAACAAGTTAACACAAACAAGCAGATGGTTATTATATGGCCTTGTTCTTAGAACTGTTAAATTCAGGTTATATCATAATGTACTATGGATTTCTTATGAAGAAGTAATGATAACAATTGACAATTACAATACATAAACAATAATATGTAATTATAGCTCATTATACTCTGTAACTGCTATTTTAGACAAGGTGATTGCCAAAACACAAGTGTTGACTGAAAACCTATAGACACACTTAAACATAACAACCCCTCTATTCACTCATTCCACTGATCCTGCCTGAGCTCAGAAGCTAAGTAGGGATGGGCCTGGTTAGTATTTCGATAGGAAACCATCTGGGAATCCCAGGTGCTGAGGAGGATTAAGGAAAAGAGCTGCCAACCTACCCTGTAAAAAATCTGCCAAGAAAAGTCTATAAGAATAGAGTTACCAAGAGTCTGATTTGTCTGCAGGCACTAACGTAACATAAACTTAACAATACTCTCTCAAGTCCAAGCAAATTTAGTGCTAAAGTGGAGAAGCTAATTTGTGCTTCATTGATTATTGGGCAAATACTCAATTTTGTTTTCCACAGAGAGATAAGAGGTTGTATCATGGCGAAAAATGTACAATGCTAAGAAAGAATGAGGGGGGACAGTGAAAGAGAGGGAAAGTTGGCAGTACTTATTTTATTACATTTACAAGTGTGACCTTCACATTTTGCTGTGACACATCATTCGTCAACTCGTATCTCCAGTCTGGGCTCTTCTGATCGATACTCGGATGGTTCTTTGCATTTCCCATGAGAGCCACTATATTATATGTTGAAATTTTTTCTCTCTCATCTCTCTGTCTAGCACCGTGTGTCAATCTTCCCACCTCCAGACCTTCACAGCTAAGCCCCCAAGCCAGCAGATCAATCAGAACGCTAATCAGTGCAATCGCACCAGGTGTTTTATCTGGATAGGAGAGCTATAATGAAGGTTTAAAGCTTTGTTTTTATCTCTGATAATGAAAAATAAAGTCCTACATGCATCTCAGATTATTAGTGACAATCTTAGGTCAGCTTTTGTAACCATATCCACTAGGTTACTCAAAGTCAATAACGGATTCTAGCTTGTGATTTAAAAAGAAACCCAGGTCTCTGTCCATGGTGCTGATCTGAGGAGAACGGGAACAAGCTGCCCCCAAACAACTTGTGCCTGCAGCAAGTTGCATCCACTTTTTATAAGTGTTCACACGAGCACTTTCAAATCGGTGACAACCTGAAAGTTAGAGGGACAACACTCCGTCACCCATGCAGAAATCTGTGCTCAGAAACAAAATGCTGGGGGAGGATGTAAGGTGTGCTTTATAATAAGGAAAAGGCAGCAACAAAAAAAAAATATTAATAGAAATGCAAATTCACAGCATCATTTCAAATTTAATCAACACTAATAAAGGGAGAGAACTGCATTTTTCTTTGTGTTGATGGAGAAGAAGAGCTGGCTATCTGCGGTACCATTGGAGAAGGACCGCCAATCTGATGCAAAAACCAGTGAAATGATCTAACAACCCAGATAGACACTACAGAGAATGCATAAACCCTCCTACTTGACAGTTATTGTGTTCATATGACACGTTGCACCCCAAACAAGATATACTGAAACCTGTACCAGCTCAAAATGTGGAGAACGTTACACCCACTGGTGTCAAGTTGTTCCAAAACAAAAAATTTTTACATAGGCAGCTGCACCTTGGCTACTTGATGGTTGGTTGCGTGTGTTGTCCCTGTAATGGTCCAGCGAGCTGTTCAGAATGTACCCTGCTTTCACACAGAGTAGGCTGAGATAGGCACCAGCCCCGCTTTGCCCCTGGTAGGAGTAAGCGGCTCAGCAAATTAATGGAGGTCTGTTTATGACCACATTCATCATGTCATGTTTAAACTGAGAGGTCAGTGGCCCTATGCATATTAAAATTCATATTGACAAAACTATTAGGGCTTATTGTTAACATTAAATTTATATTCAGGTTATTGATATTTCAGAGGTGTATTCCGTTTAAATGGAGTCTCCAAAGTGCCTGTAAAATGGCTTAATGAGCATGGTGGTATTCCAAATGACCTCACTGACTAAAAAGAATATACAGTGCAGCAAATGGAAACCCATATGACAGAAGCCATTTTGATAACATGAAGGAAAATAGAAATGACTCATTTATATTTAGATGAATTCTTGCCACTACCTTATCCTATAGGAATTCCCTGTTTAAATATCAGAAATTATACCCGTTTCAGACCTATATTTTTCATTTTGGACACCTGTGGAGCATAAGACGCTGTTTCCCCACCTGACCTTGAAATGGTGATTCTGAGTGCATGCACTGGCAGGCCTGTTTGGCTTCCCCCTCCCATTTATGTTCTTTCCTCTATCGGTCTACTTTGCTCTTGCCTGAAAGCTCCACACTTAGTGTGTTTGGGGGCAGATCAGGATTGACAGAGATAACGCTGTGCATGGGGTGGCAGTACAGGAAGGCCAGCTAATCAGAAGGCCCAGCACACAGTGACACACTATTGTGTGCCCTCACCAAAAAACTTATACATGTGCAAACCCCATCTTATTTGACACTGATCGAATCATCAAACATGGCCATTCAACACTGTAACAGTATATATGTACAAAAGCGGAAAAGATAAATTTTTCCCTTTAATATCATTTCCAGTGATGCCTGAGAAGTGGGAAGGGAATGTACATTTAATCAAGTGCTCTATAAGACACTGATCTCTCTTCATTATTCTCCTAGAAAGTACTGCTGCAAAAGTCGAACTAATTACCTAAAAGTTAAAAAAAAGTAATGTTTGGACACACATTGACATAAAAATGCCCAACAAACCAAGAGAAAAATCTAAAAACATTTAAATCTCCAAACACCCATTATTCCTCTATGGTTTCAAACTCGCCAAAGCATATGCGTGCGTCCGCCTCCTACTCTCACGAGGCACCAGATTAAAGTTCACAGGCCATTAGTCGCAGAGGGGGTCACAGGCATCCTCGTGCCAGCAAATCTACTTTGTGTCAGGATTGCTTTGTCCCACTGCGTCGGCTTATCTCTAGGACGAGTGCGCACAATTACTTTTTAACGATTTCACGCCGCTTCATTAGGGGAGAAGACGCGAATGTGGAGGCAGACTTAGAAAAGGTAATCAGATGTAATTACACTCACAATGGGGCCAACAGTATACAAGGAATCCTGGAGGGTCTAAGTCCAGCACAGTTTGGTGATTCTACCTGCTCAAATACAACCTGATTCAGATCATTAGTAAATGACCCAGGCTTTACAGGTGTGTTTGAGCTTAAAAAAAAAACTTAGCTGAACTTTGTGTACAGTTATGGAGTTTTGGACCTGTCGTTCCCCTCTGATTTTTTTATTGTGCTTAGTACAGACTGGTGTGTGTCAGGTATTATAGGATAAATCTGGAAAGAATACTAAGCTATTCTGATACATTATTTAAAATGTCCCATTTCCTATAAATAATAGCCTGGCAGCTGGTGGTGTAGCATGTAGCATCTCCACATGACAGCTCTTCAGCCCTAAGTTCACTGGTTTGCTTTCACCTGCCAAAAACTGGTGGAAGGTGTTCTGCCCACTCTAAAGGTCTAAATGAATGTGTGTGAAGATGGACTGCTGTTCTATTCAGGGTGAATCCTTCAGCCTTGGTTCTGAATCCACTGCAAGCCTTATTAGAATAAAATGGTTAAATTACAGAAAAATAAATGAAGCAGAAATAATTCAGATAAATATAGGGCGGCATGTCCGCCTCACAACAAGAAGGTCCTGGGTTCGAGCCCTGTGCCAGCAAAGGTGTTTTTGTGTGGTTGTCTGTGCTATACTTGTGCTTGAAAGGACTTTCTTCAGTCTTCACGTACACTTGTTTCCTCCCACAGTCCAAAAACATACATATTAGGCTAACTGGCTTTCCAAATTGCCCCAGGTGTGAATGTGAGTATGAATGGCTTTGTGTGTGTGTGTGTGTGTGTGTATGTGTGTGTGTGTGTGTGTGTGTGTGTGTGTGTACTGGCCCTGTGGGGGATTGGCCAGCTGTTCAGGGTGTACCCCACCTTCATTTAGAGTTAGCTGGGATGGAATTCAGCATCCTCCCAACCCTAAAAAAGTAATAAAAAAAACATATAAAACATAATAAAATATATATTTTGCACAACTGCAGTAGAAGAACAGGTAAAAGTATGTGTGCATGCGTGCGGGTGCGTGTGTGCTTGTGCACAGGACAAACATCAAATAACAGACATGCACTCTATCAATATAAAATTTGGATATCAAAATGTTGTTTTTTTTATTAATAAAAGAAAGAAGTCTCACCATAATGGAGGCTGGTCTTAATGGAGGCATACAGAGAGGGACGAAGGCTTTGATCATTTGTCTGTGGATGAAAACACTGGCAGGATGTAAGAGGCGGCCCGTACAAGCACATTATCAGCTACTGATACTGACAGCTTCATGGACGATTGATCCTTGGGTAAAGTGAATACCAGGTAGATTTCCTTTGATCATTCATGGTTTTAATTTTTTTTTTTAATAAACTCAAATATCCTTTACTGTTTGATAGGAATAACTTCTGTTAAAGTCAAAAAGCATAAATAATGGCTCTTCAAAAGAAAATTTTAAAAAAGCTGTCATGTTTCAGACACAAAAATAAATGTGCCAATGTCTCACTCTCTCTCTCTCTCTGTCTGTCTCTCTCTCTCTGTCTGTGTGTCTCTCTCTCTTTGTCTATCTCTGTGTCTTTCTACTGCGCTCTCTCTCTATCTCTCTCTCTGTGTGTGTGTGTGTGTGTGTCTCTCTGTCTCTCTCTCTCTCTCTGTCTCTCTCTGTCTGTCTCTCTCTCTACCTCCCGCTCTCTTTCTCGCTCTCTCTTTCACTCTCTTTCTCTCTCTCTTTCTCTCTCTTTCCATCTCTCTCTCTCCCACACACACACACACACACACACATACACATTTTTAAAATAGTGTTATGATTCTTAATGTTTTCTTTGCAGTTATTCAGAAGACATGGATTTTGATCCCTCAGTGTATATTTTATGAGTGTGCAAGCTGTCCTTTGTCAAGTAATAAATGAAATACAAAATAACTTGTACATCTTTGCTGATTTTGTGTTGAAAGAATATGTCATATAAATTATGTCTGTTCTGGCACTGCGAAATCACAAGCATTAAATTAACACCTGCCGTATATGTCATAGACTGTCACTACACCGTGTACACTGGAGGCAGTTTATTACTAAATGTTAATATCACTTGTTTTACTCTTGCATGAATAACACAATGCTGAGGTGGACTGTAGTCATTTATGTCCTGTATAAATAAGTTAGTATATAAGCAATGTGTTTTACTGATGTTGGAAATAATCAACAGTGGGGTGGCGCATTTTATTTCACTTATACTACATCAACCTGATAATTTAATTTAATAAAGTACAAAAACATAGTTCACAAATGTCAGAGTAATTATCATTCATTATTCATCCATTTGCCAAACCGTTTTATCCTCAGCTGACCCCTGGCGATGACGTGGTACACCCTGTATAGCTCACCAGTCCATCACAGGGCAGCACACACAACCATATACACTCACATCTAGGGGCAATCTGAAACAGCAAATTAGCCTAATGTGCATGCCTTTGGACTGTGGAAAGAAACCAGAATGCCCAGGGGAAACCCATGCAAACTTGAGTAGAACCTGCAAATTCCATATAGAAACTCCCTCTCTGAGCCCGGGACTCAAACCCAGGACCTACTTCCAGTGAGGTGAATGTGTGACACACTACGCCACTGTGCTAGAGTAATAAATACTAAAATTGATTTATTAATTATGTAACAAAAAACATCATTAACATCATGGCAAATTGCTGTTGTATAAGAGGAATTAATTTCATTTTATTTCATTTGCTGATCTGCTTTACCCTTTATTAGGGTCCAGGGAGGGTGATGCCCATCTCTGCCGACTCTGGGTGAAGGTGGGGTACACCCTGAACAGCTCGTCAGTCTATTGCAGGGCACACAACCGTTCACACCTGTGGGCAATTTAAAATGGCCAGTTGAACTCCGGGTGGTCATCGACAAGGTGCGCAATTATCAAGCTGGAGATCACCGGCCTGAATCCAGGTTGATGCCGCTACCAGGAGTCCATGGAAGCTAATTGACTCAGCTCTCACAGGAGGAAGGGAGGGTATACGCTCACTTCCCTGTCACTCACTGGTGTGTGAGCTCATTCATACAAGGTGGCGAATAGAGCTTTTCCCCTGCTAGGTTGCCTCTAAATGTATGACATGTCACGGAGGGGGCATGTGCACGCTTATGTTCCTCCTTGGATGGTGGTGGTCATGTTATAGGGAAGGCAACACTTGATGGGTGGGAATTGGATATGACTAAATTAGGGGAGAAAATGGGGGGGGGGCAGTTGAAATACTGTGCATGTCTTTGGAATGTGGGAGGAAACTGGAGCACCCAGAGGAAACCCACACAAACATGGGGGAACATATAAACTCCACACAAAAACACTGCTGCTGGTTATGTGGCTAGAACCCAGGACCTTTTTGCTGTGAGGCAGATATACTAACCACTACGCCACCATGCCACCCTAGTATAAGAGGAATAACATACTTATTTCCTAAGGAATTACATGTTTTTATATTTCTTTAATTACATTTAATGATGTGGAACAGCTATGAAACAAATTAGTTCATGTTATCAATTATGTTAAAGCAGCTATAAACGGTCATGTTTTATTCCTTACTTAATGGATAGCTAAATGGATCATCCTTGAGCTGCGATCTTTGAAACGCTTTGCAGAAACTTGGCCGTTAAGTGTCCTGAAGTGCTGATCCAAGTAAAATCCAATCGCAAAGTTCACAAAGGAGCCAAAAGACTGAGTTGATGAAAGAACCAAGTGTACCACAGCCTGGGGGAAGTTGGTAAGGGAATGCTTCGTTTTTCTTGTCAGGGGGCGGGGGCGGGTTGCTGTGGGGTAAGTGGATGGTGGGTCGGTTGGTTACCCAATAGCACTCAGCACATTTTACTAGTGACACATACACAAAACAGGTAAGACAAGAGAAAGATAAGATACATGCTGAATATTTCTGGTTCTTCGTTGCTGGATCTGTTTACCTCCTTGTATGAGCGTTGTCCTCTAATGCAGATATAGTCCTTTAATACAGCTGGCTAGTCAGCATAACCCGATTAAAGAAACGGCTCCGACTGGAAGCGGGTCCCTACATTTAAGACTTGTGTTCCCTTAAAACTCTGGGCTTTCAGTCAATCGATAAATTACATGCGGCAGATCTGGCATGCATGATAGCATCAAATGACCTTTCAGACGTCTGCATATAAATATGCTCTCCTGCATGCACTAACCTAAGTGTGAAGGAGTGTTGAAGTTTTTGTGTGGGTAGTGGTATTTTCATACCCGGGTATCATTAGACGTCATTTAGAGAAGCTGTATTAAGCATAACCATCTGTACTGTGGACTTTCTCAAGGACAGTCAGGTATGCGTGTGTGCCAGGTGTGACTGTAAGCCAATGAAGTTAGCGTTCGTTTTTTCCAAACTGGTGAAGGCAGAAAAGCAAATGAACACACATTTGAAGTGAAGTTAATGATGAACTAATGCGAGGCAAATGACGGAATTAACTCGTAATCCTGTGAATAAATCTTCAGAGCCTGAACAGATGAAGTTTTCTGAATTTAACAGATTGAGAGGACAAACAGGATGCATGCCAGGCTTTATCTATCACATTCATGCCAAACTTTCAAATACTGGTTCCTTTAACTTGTCATGTACACAATCAGATTATCCTCATATTTACACAAAGAACACCACAGCAGTATTTTACCATGTTATTATAAGTTTACCCAGTGCAGCTAACTGGGTTATCAAATGCCGACCATGTCTTTCACTGTCTATGGTGAAAGGAATGTAAAAGAACCATTGCTGATTTTCTTCAAGAGTAGCTGCATAGCCGTCAGCGTGTTTCTGCCCTGCGATGGCCTGGCGAGCTGTCCAGGGTGTACTCTGCCCTCGCCCAGAGTCGACTGAGATGGGCGCCAGCCTCTCCGCGATCCCTAATCAGGATTGAGCGGTTCAGAAAATGACATGACATGACATTATGTATGTTTGCTGTGCTTGCATGAGTGTTCTCCAGGTACTCTGGTTTCCTCCCGCAGTCCAAGGACAGGCACATGAGGCTAATAAGGTGTTCCAAATTGCCACTGGTTGTGAGTGTGAATGTTTGTGGGTGTTAGTCCTGCGATGGACTGGGGAGCCGTAACATTCTTGGAAACGATGGGCTCCAGCCTCCCCACAACCCAAACACGATCAAGCAGCTTATCGACTGATTAAATGTACGATTGAGTCAGTGCTAAAACATTTCAGCATATACTTCTTTTTCCCAATCTGATGTGACAGAAAGAAAGAAACACCTTCCATAAGGGACCACTTTACCGGTGAGAACATGCTGACTCACAAAAGTCACTCGCTCCTGCGCCATGTGCATGATCATACCATACTCCATTCGTTCTTTACAGGAACCTATCTGTTTAATTATTGGCCCTGCAATAGATTAGCGAGCTGTTTGGGGTGTTGAAATAGCCTCTAGCTTCTCTGTGACCCTGGTAGGATAAAAATGTTCAACAAATGAATGAATAAATGCATGTCTGTGGACTGAGCACCTGAAAGAAACCAGAGCACCTGGAGGAAACCCCTGCAAGCACAAGGAGAACATGCAAACCCATGTTGATTTTAAGAAAACTCAAATTAAAGCTTTTTTTAAAGAAATCACAACATTGCCTAAAAATTCATGTCCATGATGACATTCGTGTCCCTGTATGCAAACTTCTGACTACAACTATGGGAACACGGTGCAGTTCTGTGGCCTCATGCATAAACCTGATAAATCACATTGTCCCGTATGACTGACTGATAAGAAGTTTACAGATGACTGTGTTCAGATTTAATGTTATCATTTTTATGAATCTGTAGGTTATCAGGCTCATGCATGGGGCCACAGAATTCAACAGATAGGTTCCTGTAGAGAACGAATGGAGTATGGCGCGATCATGCACATGGTGCAGGAGCGAGCAACTTTTGTGAGTCACCATGTTTTCACCTGAAAAATGGTTTCTGATTGGAAAAAATCTGAAATTTTTTTATACTGACCCAATAATACATGCATTCATTCATTCATTCATTCGACAAACAACAAATTGTAGGGAGGCTGGAGCCCATCTCACCCGACTGTCACTGGGGTTCAGGGTACACCCCGAACAGCTCGCTAGTCTATTACAGGACTAACACCCACAAACTTTCACACTCACACCTAGGATCAACCTGGAACAGCCAGTTCGCCTAATGTGCATGTCAATGCACTGTGGGAGGAAACAGGAGTACCCCGAGGAAACCCATGCCATCACTGCGAAAACATGCACAGAAACACCCTCGCCCAGCACGGGACTCAAACCGACCACCTACACCAGAGTGCTCGCCACAGTAAAAAAATAAACTCGGTAGTGTCTGGAGGGATGCTACACCTGACCCCGCTCTTCCCTACCTGGTAAAAACACACATCAGAAGGGTGGGTCTCGCTTGGGGGGATTGAGGGGCTAAAGCATGGGGCTGCCACCCACCAATCAGCTTCTTCCTACAAAACACAATTGAGTGTAAAGTGTGGCTTCCCTTGTCAGAAGATCAGCACCACACCTGAGGGGGACAGTGCCCCCCCCACCCCCACTCCACTCCACCCCGCCCCCCCCCGCACGAGCAGACCGCGCTCTTAAGGTCCAGGTGCAGAGAATCCCCGGCTTCAGTTCGCTCGCGAGCGCAACCCGTAAACGCGCGCGGACGGACACCCTCTAGTGCCGGACCGAGTTTGCTGGGTTTGGGTTATATTTTCCGATACCCAGCGCGCGCTGCGGTAAGAGGGAGGGGGGGAAAAAGGCTCGAGATAGTGTTTTCCTTCTACTTCTTTCCTCCTTCCTGAAGACCGAACGGCAGAGACTGAAGCCGCATCACAGTTCCATTCGGCGTCTGAAGCCGAGCTCGCGCACATCTGGAGCTTTCCAAGAGAGTTTGGCGCCAAAAAAGGGGGGAAAGAACCCCGCCGCGCGCGCCTTGCGTCTCGCGCACCCTCAAGATCCTTCAGATGCGCGCGTGAGGTATTCAAACAGAGCGAGAGAGAGAGAGAGAGAGAGAGAGAGAGAGAGCCGTGGAGACCGAAGTGATCTCCTGACGACCTCGTTTTATTTAGGAAGAAGAAGGAGGAGAAGAAGGAGGAGAAGAAGGGGGAGAAGAAGCCGGCGTTAAAGAGTCTCATTCATGGGATAAAATACCTCCAGGACAAGTTTATCCTTCGTTTACCGACCCGAGCTATGGATTGGCGTTTGAGCCGTTTAACCGCCGTCCAACGGCCATTTAAAGTAGTTTAAGGAATTTATACAGACGGCTGTGTGAAATCTGTTTCTTTTGACAGGACCCTGTCTGTACCGGATACTTAACAAAAACAGTAATCATGACTTTTCAGCTCAGAATATGCCTCAGTTTTGCGTTAATGGGAGTAACATTAACATTAACGGACACCGAGCATCCCAACCAAGGTGAGTCACCTTCCAGTCATACACAGTGTTCCTGTGTCTGTGTTCATATTTCTCACACACTCTCAGACATCCAACTACTCTACAATAATGCACCCTTAGAGGTACAGCAAAGCCTTGGCACTGGTCAGTTCCCTCAGAGGTGCTTATTAGTACCCTTTACTTGTACCTTTCACTGTTTGGTGATGTATATGTACCTTTTATGGTCCACACATAGTTACCTTGAGGTCCAGTTAAAAGCCCTGAGGGGTATATTAGTGTAAATTGTACTTTAAGGGGCTCCCCTGTTTCTGACAGTGTATTTTATTTATTGAATATTATGTAATGCTCTGAATTTGAAAGCTGTATGATGGAGTAAGATTTTTTTTCATCATGAATCATGTTTGTATCTATGGATCTGCAGGGAATATTTTGCCTCATTGACATTAAACTGTTGGGATGAAACAAATATGGTAGGCTAGCTCCAGTTCAGCTCATAGGTGTGATAAAGAAAGTGTGTGTGTGTGTGTGTGTGTGTGTGTGTGTGTGTGAGTGAGAGAGAGAAAGAGAGACAGAGAGTGAGAGAGAATGGTACTTTTTAATGTTACTGAGGCACTACCAACTAGCCTGGTACGTATCTTTCAGATGGGTCACATGAATGTACGGTACACATTGTCTGAAAAAGTCAGGAACCAGTGGGTTGAGCAAAATCAACAAACAAAATCAACAAACATCCAACGCCTGAGAAAGTGAATTATATGTAGTTTTCAGTCTCCTTGGACTTGTCAGACACCCTGTAATATTGCTTTGCTGAAGACCACTTAGGTACCCTGTAAATCATCATGTGTGCCTTCCAAAGGGACAAAAGAGGTACTTGATTGGTAGCATAAAGCATCAATGAAAACAACAGTGAGGTGCGACGTCCTTATTTCTGAGAGTGCATTATTAGATGCGGAGGATGCCGATAAAGTGGATACTCTAACTTGCCCTTTGTGGATAGGCAGTTTTTACTTGGCCATTTCTCCAACGCAAACTCACACACACACTGGTTTTTAAAATAAATCAGAAATCACGAAGTACAGGTAAACATGAGGGTAGTCAGTGCCAGAGTGTTAAGTGTACAGTAGTGCAAAAATATTTAACATATGATGGACATGATCTGTATTTACAAATAGGTAATATACATAATACAAAAAATAAATATCAAATAGTAATCAATTCAACAGGGTGGCACAGTGGCGCAGTGGTTAGCACGTCCGCCTCACAGCAAGAAGGTCCTGGGTTCGATTCCCAGCTCGGGCGT
>JAOUQZ010000026.1:11396524-11413720 GCA_028564935.1 Neosilurus hyrtlii
ATGAGGCGGTGTGATTTCTATATCTTGTTTTGAAATCGTTTTCTGTGAGTCCGATGTATGTTTCTGTTGTGTTGTTGGTTTTGCGCGTGACCGCGGTTTGGTAAATAACTGAATGTTGCAGGCAGTTACCGTTGAGCGGGCAGGTTTCCTTTTGTTGGCAGTTACATGTTTTGTTTTCTTCTGGTGATGCGGCGGTGTTGGTTTTCCTGGGTCGGTTCAGGATGCGTTTATTATGGTTGTCGATTATTTTTTTATATATATAAGAGTGAAACAGCGGCTTTTTCAAACTGGCTAATACAAACTATCAAACTGATTTTAGTGGATCACAACTTCAAAATGTAAATAAAAACAACCTCATAATGAAAAGATACACATAATATATGATACATATAAGCGATGTGTTATATAAGAAATACTTGAAACACTTCCTCTCATTTCATTCATACAGCATGCCGCTTTTTCTTGCATCCGTTCACGTTCTTTCAGCTTCACATAACAACGTTGTAGATGCTGACAATGTAAAATATTTAATCGTTTTCATGACATATATATGTGAATAGATACAGAGGTTTATTTTAAGGCTTTGAACACTATTAACTCTGTTATTCCACGTTTTTCTCTCTCTCACACACACACACACACACACACACTCACACACACACACACACCCACACACCCACGCACGCCCGCAAACACACACACACACACGACGTATCTCTGATCCAGAATTTGGTCTGTTTATGTGGTAAAATGTCAGTTTTTACAATTCTGCTGTATAAAGAGGATTCCTGTAAGAGAGGTGTGAACAGTGCGGTGTAATATCATAATGCTGTGTTGAGTGCTGTGTAATTTTATATCTCAGGGCAGAATAATGGATCTAATGGAATCTGTTGGAAGTACCAGGGATATTATATATATCAAAAAATTATATTTATAGTAATTATTTTCTCCCATTTCAACTGGTGTTTGAACATCAACAATGATTAGTTACAAGTTATTTACACAGAGCCATGGAATACCAAAAAAAATAAGGTGACACGATTTGATGAACCGACAGAAGACAAAATAGGTCCTCTGCTTGAAAATAAAACAAACAAACAAAAAAAACCCTAAAAGGCAACAGAATTAGGTATGTGCACACACATACACAAACATACATATATAATATTACCATTCTGTTTGGGTTTGTTTGTATTCCTTATTGTTTGTGGAAATAATCTTTTATAGCCTTTTACACTTATAAAATGGCAAAAATGCAGGCAGTGTGGTGGCATAGTGGTTAGCATGTCTGCCTCACAGCAGGATGGTCCTGGGTTCGAGTCCCGGGTTCGGATACTCTGGTTTTCTGCCACAGTTCAAAAACATGCATGTTAGGCTAATTGTCTGTTACAAATTACTAATAGATGTAATTGTAAGTGTGAATGGCTATATGTGGCCCTGCAGTGGACTAGAGAGCTGTGCAGGGTGTACCCTGCCTTTGCCTAGTATTAGCTGAGATAAGCTCCATCCTCCTTGCTAGGATTAAGTGGTTCAGCTAATGAATGAATCTGAGTATGAGTAGAAAAATACTATATTTGTCAACAAATGCAGTGGATGTGGATATAGCAAAACAGTCATTCCACTTAGTCTCTTGGTACACTGCTGATATCCGACTCTGCGTTGTGCCTCTTTGACTTTGAGACTTGATTTTATGGTAACAGTTCTCCAATCTTTGTTACTTATATGCATCTACAGAATTTGGTAGACACCATTATTTTTTGACATTTGTATCTCATTCATACACCTGAGCAGTTGAGGATTATGGGCCTTGCTCATGGCACCATCAGTGAAATATTGGTGGTGCTGCAGCTTGAACCCCCGACCTTCTGATCAGTAACTCAGGGCCATAACCACAGACCCACCACTTAACAGTTCCCCCAAACTTAATTTGTGCCCTGTATGTCCTGATACCTGAAACATTTATCACCATCAGTGCATGCTGAATAATAACTAACTGTTCTACCAGCTTCTGCCTCAGCTAATGTATGTAGTACGGCAGGCAGTTTGATTCAGAATGAGTAGTGCCTGCCAGATAGGAAAGCTTTTGTGTACATCAATAAGGAATAGTGGAGTATTTTTCTAGTTATTTAACCTACTTATCTACAGTATTGGACAACTATAAATAAAAACTGATAGAGGAAATCTGCTTGTCCGTGTAGCCTGGATTACTGATTAGTCCACAATGACTATAAACATGGAGCTTTTTTTCTGGGCAAATCATACACTCTTGAGAGTCTGTTGTTGTTTTTAAACCACTGATTGCTTGCTTCTGGGTATTGACATCTCTGCACCATCAAGTTCCAATACAAAGTCAACACACACCTCACAGCTCATATTCCATTTTGAAGTCACTGATTAGCTGTGTGTGTGTGTGTGTGTGTGTGTGTGTGTGTGTGTGTGTGTGTGTGTGTGTGTGTGTGTGTGTGTTTGATAAGAATGCAGAACTGTGGTTTCACTTAGATTCAGGTCTTGCACAGTACATTGCATTATGGTATTATGGGATGTTCCACCATTTCTGACCGAGGATCAATAGTGTAATCAGTGAAGCAGTAAAATGGAATGAGGATTGGAAATGTAGGGTTTAATAGGCGTGTACCAGCATAGTTATATTCCAAAATGCACATCTCACCAGCACCATGGGCGAGTTAGAACAGTGGCACACTGCAGTCATTCAGCTAACAAATATCATGGCCTCTACAGCAACCAGACACACACACACACACACACACACACACACACACACACACACACAAGCACACACACACAAGCACACACACACACACACACACACGCACACACACTCGCACACACTCACACACACACACACACACAACACCACAAAAATCTATGACCAGCACTATACCATTAGCATTAACCTTCGTTAATCCACTCTATAATGCATTAGCAGCTGGGTTATGTATACTATGAAGGCAGATGTTTCTGTATGTTACTGTAAGGTTAAATCCCCTGCCTACATGTTTAACCCAACCATACTTTAATCGCAGGTATGAAATGGTCAAACAAAATGTCATGTTGTTGATTCAACTGATATTAAAAATAATGTTTACATTCAGCACTTAACATCTGCATAAATATTTATAAGTGGATACACACAAATTTTAGTAACAGCATGGAAAATATTGATTTGTGTCACCAAAGATGTGTTTTTTATCTGGATGTGAGAGACTTTAACAAGGGCTACATTGTGATGGCTAAATGACTGTGTCTATTCATCTCCAAAATGGGATTTCTTGTTGGGTGATTCTGGTATGCAGTAGTAAGTACCAACCAAAGTTGTTCCAAGGAAAAACAACCAGTGAACTGGTAAGAGTTTCATGGGTGTCCAATGCCTGTTGATGCACATGGGAAGACAACTGGAAGCTAGTATGTGTGGGCTGATCCCATGAAAGAGTTTCTAAAGCTCAAACTGCTGCAAATGTTAATGATGGCTGTGGTAGAAAGAACTCCAATCCTCCTCACTGTGTTCAGGGCTGCCTAGCTGCAGACCAGTCAGGTGATGTTAAATGTTATGGCTGATTGGTGTAAAATACCGAAGGTATGTGGTCAAATCTGTCCTTGACCACCTCGGCAAGTGTTTTGAGTGACAGCGTCTTGGTGGTCGGTAACACTTGAATAAGAAACCAAGTGTAAGCCCAGTCTTTGATATCTAATAATGGTACTCTTTTCATTAAATTGCTGTTAGATTTGACTTATTTGGCAATGAAACCTGATATATCAATCTGATGTCATGCATTTTAGTTAATGTGTAGTTGTATAAGGTGTCAGTGTCCCAGTTCTCATCTGCCCAGATGTTGCTATCAATAATCAATAATAGCATTAAAATGACTCTGAGAGAGTGAGAGGAGTGATTTACAGATTGGTTCATGAGAATCAGAGCACGCCGTTCTTGTCTGCTGAGCCTCGAGTCATTATTTCTTGGAAGTGCATTGTCTATATAATTGGAAGATGTTTATGTGCAGTCCTTGTAATGCGTGCCTCCTTTGACTCTTCAAGAAGGTTAAGGAATATAATTTGCTGTCAATAAAATCTACAGACAAATATGCTCATGATTTACACGAAAACTTGTTTTTATCTTTAAGTTTTGCACTTTTTAATGATTTATCTTGTAACGGTTGTGCAAAGCAGATGTTTCTGTCAGATATTGCTGTCAATACTGTGTATAGCACATAAAAAGATTATGTAGTCAAGTCAGTGCCACAAAAAAAAAAGAGTCACGGTCAGACTACTTAGTGCTGAACTAACCAAAATAGTTTACCCTGATTGAGACTTGTAAGTGGTGCATCAGAAAAGTGTTCATCCTGTGAGCAATGCCAATTCAGCTCCCTTGGATACCAATACCATCCATGACCAAACTGATGGAGGGATGCTGTCTTGGTGAAAGGAATTTATATCTTGTTTACTCATGGCATTATTTTAATGCTATGCATTCATCATTGTCTGTGGAATCATGTATATATATATATATTCTTTCCTCCAAGTGTTTTATGCCTGTCTGTGATGCAGCAAAAGGATGTGGGATGGATGGTTGGTTGGATAGATGATTGGATGGATGGATAAATGGATGGATGGATGGTTAACTTTAGGAAGCACGTGTTAGCATTTAGCTACTGGGTCCTTGGGAAGAGTTAGCTTGTGGTGGGTCATGGCAAGGAACTAAATAGGCATGCCTATTTGAGGTGTGGATGTTAGGATCTGTGGTCATGCAGCTACAAGAGCACAGTGGGTTGGGGACTGATGTCTGGCAAGAAGGCCTGGTGTGAAATTGGTGTTCCAGTTCATCCCATAGGTATTCAGAGGGGTTGAGGTCAGGTTTCCATACAGGCTGCACAAGTTCTTGCACTTTAATTAAGTCTTTATGGATCTTGCGGGGCAAACTCAATATTTATTGAAAAATTTCTACACAACTTGTTTTCCCTTCTCTGTATTCCAAACCAAACTCCTCCAGAAAAGACTTGAACTGGCAGTGATTCAAACCTTTGGCTCTTATGAGGTTTACTACTCGTGTTATGGCGCTCATAACGCTCCATTTTCAGGGCTTTGCCACACAACGCTTCCTGGTGTATGATGCAGTGATAAACTGTCAGATCACCTGCATGGTTCTCTCACATCTTCTCCCGAATCCTGCCTAGCAGTCCACTCTTTTGACCGCACACTGCAGATGCACCATCTGTCGTCAGTCCCACAAGTTCATCCCAAGGCAGCTTCATTTCATTTACACATTTGGATACCTCTTCAAAGATTTCTTTTCCTGTGGTTGTGCCATGCATTGATTTTAATCCTAAAAGTTCCTCTGTAACACACAGACTCGAGTCCACTCCACAGATGAAGATTGACAACTGGGCAGTGTCAGATGTGTTGCTGCTCTCATCCAAAGCAAAGAAAGGGTTTACAGCCTTTACAGCAGCCTTACTTTGGGATTTTGCTTTTGTGAACATAGTACGTCATGAAACCAGACTTCTCTTCATCTCCTCTACCTTCTGGAGCTTCTTCACTTATCTTGGTGTTTCATTTCATAGTGTCTTCTTATGTTATATTCTTTCGTTGCAGCCATGGTGGCTCCACATACAAGACAAACAGGTCTGTCCTTTACATTCGTGAAAAGATAATCTGCCTCCCACCTGTCTTTCATTTGGGCATTTTTGGGGAGGGGTAAATTACATTTGTCTGAGATGACTGTTGGCATGGTTTGCTAATGACTGAAACAGAAAAAGAAGGGAGTGCTTGCCAGTCTTGACTTATGTGCCAATGCACTAGCAAAGCATTTTGGGATTTGTAGTATTAACGGTGCATGCACTATATACTGCCGAGCCAGCTCTAATACAAATATAATTACACTGCGGGCCAGATTTGGCCCACGGGCCTGAGATTGACATATGTGCCTTATGGAATAACTGTTGGACTTGAGCTTTAAATATCTTGTTCTGAATGCTGTCATGCTTAGATTAGAACTAGATCCAGCACAGAGCTCAAAATGACATGATGTGTCAAAAATCTAAGCTTCACATTGCACAGCATCAAACATAAGGTTAAAGTGGGTTCTTACGCCTCCCAGCAGGTTACAAGACTTCAGAAGGAACCTCTATTTAACCGAGACAGCAGGAGGATTTTCACACTCTCTGCAAGTTTGTCTTCTCTCTCTCTCTCTCTCTCTCTCTCTCTCTCTCTCTCTCTCTCTCTCTCTCTCTCTCTCTCTTGCTCTTTCTTTAGCATTTGTCTTATTTCGATCCCACTCTGCTTGGCCTACTTTAAAGACTCAGGATTTTCAAAGACAGACAAATGACAGCTGACACTTCTTATGGCTTTGACTTGATTCCTCAGTCTTTGGGATTGAGGGAAACAAATCACTAGAAGTTTCTGACAAGGACATCTGTAATATTTAAGGTTGCCAATTTATTAGGTATAGTACATATAACATAAGAAATTTCATTATATAGAATTATACTACATACTGCAGCACACCTTTACAAGAAAATAGCATTAATGAAAAACTTGGTATGAAGATATAGAATGCATGTTTCCATTCTAGCTCAATCAGCATGATTTGATTTCTGGTTTAAAGTAAAAAACTTCTTTTATTTCTATATTGTTTCCATAGTAACAGCTTACACATTTTCTTGTATGGAGTTGTATTATAAACACTGTGGTTATATGGTGGATGTGCTACATACATTAAATAAAAATATATAGTTTAAGTATAATTCTACATTCATTCATTTGCTAAGCTGCTTAATCCTACTAGGGTTAAAGGGAGGCTGGCCCTCATCTCACCCAAAGACACGGCACAATCTGGTCAGCTCGCCAGTCCATCTCAGGGCCAACACACACAGGACCATTCACACTCACATTTATTGGCAAGTTGAAACAGCCAGTTAGCCTACTGTGCATGTTTTTTAGCTGTGGGAGAGTACCCAGAGGAAACCCACACAAGCAAAGAGACAATGTGCAAACTCCACACAGAATCGCCCTTACCAAGCCTGGGACTCAAACCCAGAACCTTCTTGATGTGAAGCTGATGTGCTAACCACTTTGCTTTTCTGCCACCCTGTATAATTCTTGACATGGTGAATTTTTGGAAGGAGTCTCCAGTGTCAGTCACGTGTAACAGTCATTGGTGAAGCTGAGGTTGGTTTTAAGGTTAAATTTGTAATGGGAATTTGTTGCATGATGTGGGACTTAGCTCTTTGCATTTTCTCGGCAACATGACAAGATGCTTGTTGCTTGTCTCGTTGAAGACAAAAGCTGGCAATGGAACGGACACTTTTTAGCTACTATTGTAGGATCTATGTCAAGTCATGGTCTGGGTCCTGAATTTGCATGTTTTTCCCGTGCTTATGTGGGTTTCGTCTGGGAATTTAGGTTTTCTCCTAAATGTCCAAAGACATGCACATTAATATTATTGGTTCCTCTAAATTGCTCCTAGGTGAGAATGAGATGCTTGTCCTAGGAATAGTTTCTGCAGAGAGCTTGCAACCCTCTCAGGTTAAAAAAAGTAAACTGCACGCGAAAACACAGAAGTGGCTCAGTGCATCATGGGATGTGGAATGGTATAAACAATTAGTCATGGCCAATTCCCACTCTCCAGATTTTTCCTTTAACACAACACTGACCAATCAGGGAAGGAAAAGGCTGTCACATGCTTCCTTGGAGACATAGTGCCAGCTAACCACATCAATTACTACTGTTGCTCATGCATCACTGGGCAATGCAACAAACTTTGAAGAAAACGCTGTATGCCCACCTTTACGTGCACAAGACCATGAATGACTAGTCTCACTGTAGCCAATCATGCAAGAGAACATAATTTATTTAATCCAATCAAAGCACTTCCAGAGGGCACAGCATTTTTTCCCTTTGAACTCTGATGTTAGCTGTGGCATCACCAAGATTCGAGCTAGTAATCTTCAAATGATGGGTAACTCCTTTTTGTTAGATCAGGAAATGTCCTTTTGCATACCCTACACAATTTTACATGTAACTGTAAGTGGATAAAAAACCATGATTCTCTACTAAAATATTTAATCTTTGGCAAATTGCTGTTACATTGTTTACTGCATGCATAGGAAAATTATTCACTTCAGGCTAATAACAGTAACTCCGCTTCATTGCAGGCCATATCACACCAACCTGTCATTGATTATTTTACTTTAACAGTTCGCCATATTCTGCTTTATTATGCAGTTAATAACCATTTATTACAACAATGATTATTTAGTAATGGTATTGAAGTGAATAGGAAAGGTGTGTCATTGTGAGAGGGAGGAATATACCTTTAGGTGGCTTATGGGAGTTAATAGAAGTTAAGCTTTCAGGTAAACATCTTAATGATGTGTAGGAAAAACTTCAGACTTTATTTATTTATTTAACATTATCCTATTAGACTTTATCATTTGATTAGATTTAGATCAAATAACATAGTCCACTGGAAAAATAACCTGAAAACGAAAGGTACCTAATGTGGCAATAAATGCAGACTTCCACTGAGAGCTGTGTTTGGAGTAGAGTTTAATCAAGTTCTGAGAAAGTTGCCCATAAATATTCCTTAATTAACTCAATCTAAATCTATCACCCAATCTAAGTGTAATCTTCCCTTCATCATCCTACAGAAAAGAAAACTTCGATGTGGAAATCTAGGGATAATTATGACCTGAGACTGAGTCATGGGGTCTAGACTGGGTATAATCTGATTTCAGCCAGGCAGCCAAAGTGCCTGGTGCTCTAATTCACCTCTCGTTGTTTGGGTGCGTTGAGCCGTGCAGATCCATCATTTCCAGTCATGGCGATCAAGCATCGGCAGGCAGATTTGATTACTGCGTACAGTAGTGCTCACACTGTCTGCAGATGTTTGGAGCATTTATACAAGCCGTGCACTCAGCACAGCTGTTAGAGTAGTCGTCTGGCCCGTTTAACACACCAGCTCATGTGGTACAAACATACCTATTGTTTGCATAACACCACAACACTCTGTGTACCATCATGGCTTTTTAGCACCACACACATTTAGCAAGGGGAGATTTGATATGTCCCAAAATACATCTCTCGTTACTTCCCTATGCTGGTAAGATATTGAAAGCTCTAAAAGAAGGTAGGAATACCATGTAGGAGAATGAATGACACTTGCAAAAAAAAATTGCTTAGTAGCCACTGGGGAGACAACGACACACTTTATTGATAGCTACTGTAATTAAGTGTAGGCTTAGAGAAGAGGGAAATTGCACATTCATCATATCAAATTAGCCGGTATTGAGCTCAGTGAGGGCGGTCTAATGGCTGTGATTTCACCCCTGCTGCAATCAGCAAAGAACAGCTATGAAGACTGTCACCTGCTAAAGGGTGGCCTTTTGTATGCAGCTAGCTAACAAAGTACTGTGTATATTTTTTTAGAACATAAATGCTAAGGAGGGTTTTTTGAATATGGAGATTTTGGACCAATCACTCACTAATAAAGAGAGCCACAGGAATCTGTTCTATTTATTAGGCATCCCGGGTCATAGGCCACAAGGCCCTGTGTGTTTCTCCATTTTTCAAAGTTGTTTTTTTTTCTTCCACCTGACCGGTGTCTTGAGAAAGACTTTTCTAATCCTCATTAAGCTTTGTATTTTTAGATTTATAATCATTTCAAATTTCCATAAACCTGTCATACGTCCTCTCTTGAGCTGTCTTTGTAGGTGTACAACATAGTGACAGAGCAGATTTTGCATGAATTCCTCTCAGTTCAGTAAAAATTTTTCACAAAGCAAGGGTGGCAGGGTGGTGTAATGGTTAGCAAGTTCACCTCACTGCAAGCAGGTCCTTGGTTCAAGTCCTGGGCTCAGAGGGCTCATGTTTTTTGTGTGATCATCAAAATGTCACCATGATTGTTTTTGTTCTCGTCCTCTGTTAGTTTGACAGCGCTTATTCCTTGTCAGGTGCTTGCATTACAACGTTTACTGCTGATCTTTCACCTCATTCTAATTCTCTTGTTTTTGAGACATGTTCTTACCTAGTGAATCAGTTGTGATTGGGTGGCATTCTGTTGAGGTGAAGGGTCTCAGACTAAAAATATATGTTAGTGAAGGGAAAATAGAAGGAAAGCAAAGCAAAGTGAATGTGCAGTGTGTATTCAGGATTGTCCATAAGCGGTTCTTGTGCTCGATGAGTCCTGCAACCATTAGTTCTGTGCTCTGTTCCTTTCTCTTTTTCCAACTCACTGTTATATTTTTGTGTGTACGCAGTGGTTCTCCTGGACACCACAGCTGTACTGGGAGAGCTTGGCTGGATGACCTACCCGGTAAATGGGGTAAGTGACATTACAGCTAAACTGCCACAAACAATTACTGTGACTTCTCCTTCTTTTTTTGAAGCAGTTCTCAAAACATTATTTCTAAATGTCGTTGTGAAGCATATGGTAAACACTAATTCTCCATAAAACATCAGTTTGAGTCCAGCATCAGGTTTAATCTGCCACTGGGGGAAAACTGTCACTTTGACAGAGTGCCTAATTTAAGTAAATTTGATATTTAGACATTCTGTAAAGTGGAATCTGCTCATTGCATTAACACCTTGTAAATTTTTTTGTTATTTCCGGAGCAACTTATTTGCCAGTTATAGAAACAGATTGCGGTTCTCTTGTGGATTTCACGGATAGTGTATAGTGTGATAGTAACGTGTAAAATGGTTATTTCCTTCTAATCATTTGTTACCTCCACATTCAAATCTAACCTTAAAGTCCAATCTCTATGTTTTATCTTACTTCACTGTTAGTCAGAACAGCCTTCACTGGACGAATTAATAGCCATTTATGCACGTTGTCAAACATTATTTCATGTTCCTGCATTAATGTCTGCAAACTAATCAAATCTCGTCCGGCTGTGGTAACAGACAGCTTACAGATGGTTCAGGATGTGTGCTGAGAGCTTATTAAAGTGCTATTAATACCTTAGATGATGTTCGCACAAATTCCATCTCTTTTTTTAGGCTGCCTGTCTTCACATGGAAATTAAGTTTGAGCTCAATTGGCTGTTTCCTACAGTTCCATAATAAGATCTCATACCAAAATTCGTGTTGTACTTTAGCTCGGATAGTGTAAATGGAAGCATGGCACGAAAAGAATGTGTTAGTTGTTGAACTGTCAGTAAGTACAAATATCAGACCGAAGGTCAGCTGTAAATGATGTTAAATGCTTACGAAGTACTGTTGTGGTGTTACTCATTCTAACACTAGACAGGTTTACACTGCAGTTTTATACAAAATACTGAGGATATGATCAAAATTACAGCTAAATACACTTTCGAATGCAAGTTAACTTTCCTTCCTTTGAGTGATGCTGTGCAATTAACACTCATGTCATGCTAATTTCTTCTGTCACAATAACTCTCACATAGCACTTTATGCAAACAAAAAATCTTTTTTGCTATAACATTTTAAAAATTTTATATTAATTTAAATTTCGATGGCTTCATCATATATTCTTTTTCACTAATTTCAAATTGCGCCTTAATCAGGTCAATGGGAACACGGCTGATGTGCAGTAATTCTGCACTCCGGGTAATTCCAGTTGCTAGTTCTGAGTTATTATGACAAAATCTACTGTAATGTTTTTACTCATAGTGGTGATAGCACCTATTAAAAAAAATAATAAAAAGACCCCGCCCAAAAATGTAGAAGCATTCGGAGAGTTCAAACCTCTGCCAAGCCAAAATAAAATAATAAAGTACACAGCACCCCCTGCTGGGTCTTCTTTAATACCACCAGACCAGATGTGGTAAATGTGGTCTCCCAATGTTGAAGAACCTTTTAAAAATCCTTAATACAAAATTTGATCATCTCCTCCCCCAAAACATGTTTTTAAATGTTGTATAAAAAAATGTGTAACAAACAGACAAACACACACAAAAGTATTTTAGCCATGAATGACAGAGCAAGTGCTTATACTAGTAGCTAGATAAGTTAACTGGATAATGTAAGGACTTGATAATTTTAAATAACTCAAGATCAAGACATAGCATTTAGTAAACATTTTCTGAAGGAGTCAACCAGCTGTAACATCACACACTTTCCACCAATAAATCTAACTATAAACAGACATTTTAAGCAACAGATATTGTAATAATTGGCAAATTGCAGCAGTATAATAGAAATAAAATATTTCAGCACATACTGTCATTGGAACATAATCCACACTGGAGTGGTAACAGTAACTTATCCAGGATTGCATAAATATCTGTATAAGAAAGAGACCTGTTCTATAAAGTGTGCAATAACTATGGCTGTAGTAAAGCCAGCTGACTGTTCCATTTTCTTCGAGACCAGGCATAATAGGTTCCCGTAAAAATTTTTAAAAGCTACCAGCATCCCGCTTTTAAAACGTGACTCAAATGGTGATGTGAGGCTGAGGCAGTTTTGTATTAGAGCTTGTGTAAAATGACCTACTATGCACTAGCGGGAGATTTCCCAGCGGTCCTGCAGTGCACATCTTCAGATTGGTTCAGCTCTTCCTCTGGAAACCTTGGTGTGAAGGAAGGACTGATTTCCTTGGTAACACCACATGAGTTTTCATTTGTGGTGCAATAACAAGCCAACCCACATCTCTCCGATCAAATCAATAATTCATGCTCTAATATCCTGGACGTAATGTTACCTGTTCTCAGTAGGTAGGCGCTTTCTCTTTCTCTCTCCCCCTCCTTTCAGAGTACAGGGTATGGCATGTTAATCAAGGCCTCTCCTGTTTTCTTTTTTTTTACGAGCCAGCTGGAACACACACCTTTTTGAGCGTCAGGATGCTTCTTCCTGCCATTTAATTTGTTTTTTAGTAAAAGAGGACAAGCTTATATTTACACTCCTTTTTGTTTACACTGACACAGACATGTCCTTTGGGTATACTTCATTTTCTTTCTGTTTCTCTCTCTTTGTAAAACACTCGTTCTTGTATCCTTTCCCTCTGTATGCGGCAGCAGGTTTGTTTGTGCTGTTTTGTTGACTATTCTCTAGACTCTCCTGTTTGACGTGTCCCTCTGAGCTGCTTTGTAATTACTAAATGTGTCACAGAGCAACTGATTTCTCACACATTGAATCTGGCAACGTGGATTTCCATCCCTGGGTTCTTGATGCAGAGGCGAACATCCCTATGCTGCATGCGAGCACCGAAGACTGTATGTTGCATATTTAATGAACTTTCTGAAGAGCTAAAAATGGAGAGAAATATAGAGAATATAAATATATAATATATAATAAATATAGAGAATGCAGTCACCAGAAGTACACTGTTATACAACAAACAAACATCATAAAAATTATGATCTACAGCCAAATCAGACAGGACTCAATCACAGTGTTGTATTAATAAGCTGATTCTATAGTCAAGGTTAGGGTTAGGGTTATGAATTGTTTTCATAGTAACAGCCAATTCACAAAGCCTAATATTAAGAAGAAACTTATAGAGTGCATGGTGCCTCTGCGACGGCGTATTGATAAAACAGTAAATAGGCCCTATATAAGTACTGGTTTTAATTACCCATGTGCTTGTCTTACAGTGTTCTATAGGGGATTTGAACAAATTAACCAAAAAATCATAATTTTTCAGTAGCAATAAAATTAGTGGAAAATGCTCAATTACTTTAAAAGTTACCTGTCTCATTTAAAATTCCATGTATGGTTTTCTATTGGTGTTCTTTAGTAATGGCATGTCTTTCAGCACTCGTTTATAAGCGTTTTATCTTCAACGCATTGTGACCTCGCACTGAACTTTACCTTTAAACTTAACATTCCAAACTCAAATTATCTCCTGGACTCAGGAAAGGTAGTGTCCCCTTTAAGTTTGGTGAAAATCTGTGTTCATTTGCGGTACTAAGATTAAAAGCTAGTGTTCCAGCCAGAGTAATATTCAACAAATCCAGTTCATTAATATCCAGCAGGAATTCAGATTTAGTATAGTTGTGAAACAGCTGACATTTTTATAAATTCGTTTTTGGATTTTTAATTGAATATTTTCAGTAACTATCATACTTGTGTTTCAATGGCACAATGTGTTAGCTAATCCAAGTTTATCATGTAAAAAAGCCTAGTTGATAATTAAAAAACCCTTTAACAATTAAGTCTGTACAAATTAAAATTGTTGTGCTGATTAAAAAAGCTACAAAATTGGCCTTTCTTGTGGTGAGTTGAATATTTGATTCAGCATTTGTGGGTTTAATGGTAGACTCAAAATTGTACATGAAATTCTACTGCTATTCATCGGTTTATATTTTTTTCTGAGAAATGAAGGCATGAGGAGCAAAAGGACAATCAGAATCTCAATTTGTGAAACAGATGCCTGACAGGTCCTTAGTTGGCAGCTTCATTAAGTAATACCGTCAAAACATCGGCCTCAACTTAAAAAGTGATAAGGCAACTGTCATGCCCACACGAGACTCCCTCCTCGACTCCCATGCTAATCCTTCCCATTCACCCGAGTTCTGATGACATGCACCTGCCTATTGTTTCCCACACTAATCAGTCCCCTATATCTACCTCAGTCAAGCCCCAACCGGTGTCGAAGCTTCATGCTGAACTGGAACTCCCGCTACCGTTTGACTCAACCAACGTACTCGTCTGAGCTGTGCCGGTTGAATTTCGTCAGCGACCATCTTTTCCCTCCTTTGTATCTGAAAGAATTTATCCACAAGTATATTTTCCTGGAGGAAAACAGGCCAGTAGTCTCCATTCATGCAAGCTTAACCTCTCACTTCCGGGAAGTATTCAGATGACCAGATCGGGACTCCACCAACCGGGAAAAGCTCCATCGTCTGCAACAGGGGAGAATGGACATACGGAACTACGTTGTACAGTTCTGAATCCTCACAGGACTCAGCTTAGAGGAATGAGGTGGCCCTGGTCACTCATTTCCGCCAGGGCTTGGAGCCATCCCTCCGACTGCAGCTCTCTCCTTACGACGACACCCTAGGACTGGAAACATTTATTGTTTATATCCGGCAGAGAGGAAGCTTAGCTGAGCTGCAGCGGCAAACTGCGTACATGCCCCAGCCTGACTCCCCTGAACACATGCAAGTTGATGCAGTGCGACTAACCCCTGCAGAACGAATCTGACTGTGCCTGTACTGCGGCCAGCCAGGACATGTCATCGCAGCCTGCCCCACTTGCCCTCCGCGTCCCATGGTGAGTTGAACCAGTAGTGACGTCACAAAATAATATAGTATAATATAATATTTTGGAAATTTGTCGTCCGCTCCATAATTGGAGAACCACTCACGTCCAAGACTCGCCAACACCAGACTAGCCCATTCATAGTGAAATATACAACTTTAATACCGAGTCCATTGTGTTAAGGAAAAAGGTAAATAATAAGGTTGTAAGATCAGTTTGCCATTAGTGTCATTACTGTTTAGGCATCCTATTTAGTGCTTAGTGCCTCCCTGAACTGTCAGATTCGACTGTTTGAAAAAGCAAAGTGCACTGCAGCTCATTTTACAAAATAACAACTATTTTTCATAGCACAGGTTCCTGAATCCCCTCTGGCTTTAATTATTGGGGGAAAACAACAGCAATCCTATATGCATTCAGCTTTAAAATGCATACATTGCACGGTAAAGCATCCTAGTGCTAAACGGATAGTAATGCAAGCTGAGTGCTAATGACTTAACACCAGTGTCGTAATGTATTAATTAACAGCCATTCGGTAACTAGGCTCTTTATGATGGTGTAATTATGTCTTTAAATAATGTTCATTATTTTTAAAGCACTAGGACTTCATGCACTGTGAACAGTGCTCCTGTTCTGGTTCATAATCCGTTCCAGGCTGTTTTTATGTCACTGCAAATCGAACGTCCCTCTAAACCAAAAGCTAATAATGCAGAGGCATCCTTTAGCACCATTTTTAAAGTAGGTCCTTTAGAAAACCTTCTAACAAGTTGAACTTGATGATGCGTACATACGTCAGAACATTTATCCTCGTCAGAGAGATATGGCTTTTGGATTATGAGTCCAGTGATATTTCTTAGTGAGGTCAGGTCATCTAAAAACAGTAGCATTTGCAAATTCTGAAGGGGAACATTTACCGAGCAGCCGTGAGCTGTCTCCATCCCAGGGTGATTAATGATCTCTTGATGATGTTCTCTCACTCTTGACTGGCCGCTTGAAAGGTTCACCTTTCTTTGTAAGTCCTGTCCATCTCTCTCTGTCACTCTCTCTCTCTCTCTCTCTCTCTCTCTCTCAGCACCATGTAAAGATTTAGATGACTTGTGTACATGCTTTTTTAATAGCAGTTATGTATAGGTGAGAAACAAGTGCCACTAACATCTGCAGAGATTCTGAATACTTTTAAAAAGTGCCCTGAGGTAAGGAGGTTCGAGACATCGATAAGCATGCAGGTAATATAACCTTTCTTTAGTGGACCCATAGTTTTACAAAGAGGCTCTTTTGCTTCATCTTAATGCAGTAAATCACTTCCTCTCTTGCTGGCGCCGTCTCCACTGAGCTCCTTTTTGTGCCTTCACCGATTCGTGTTATGGTGTTCTAAAGAAGCACTTCACAGTGTGGAGATGTAATTCCCTCATGCTCTCTGTCAGTCTTTTAGAGGGTATAGATTCATGGCTGGAATGAGATACAGTTATTCAATATAGGTGGAAATGGCAGTCTCAAGGTCCAGCACTCCCTTCGGCCTCGGCGGCAGTCTCATTCGAGTGAGATGGGAATTTCTTGTAATGCCAGCTGGGTTTTTGCTCAACTAATGCCGACTGGATCCTTATTGATTTTTATCAGACAGTGTTCCGGCTAATTCACAAGGACAAGCAATCGCCTCATTGGCTCAGAGCAAATTTCCATTTAGATCATGAAAGCCAGCACTGCGCGAATTACTTTCAAGCTTACATATGTAGGAAGAATGCAGAAATAAAAAAAAAAAAGACTTGTAATGTAGTGGGTTGGTGTTTATTAGTGTTTTTATTGTCAACACATATTCAGAGATTTCTGATCAAGATGCAAACAAATAAAAAAACTAGAAGCAGCACATAAAGCACTATACCGTCTTAGAGGTATAAGTTGTGCACTAGTAGAGATTTTGCTATACCATTTATACTGTGACTCTCTCTCTCTCTCTCTCTATCTCTCTCTCTCTCTCTCTCTCTCTCTCTCTATATATATATATATATATATATATATATATAT
>JAOUQZ010000026.1:11420799-11435066 GCA_028564935.1 Neosilurus hyrtlii
CCAGTCACCGCCCGTGCACTGAACAACCAGCTGCTAAGCCAGGTTACCCACAGGACTGAGACCCTCCTCATGTCTATGGGCGGGGATCACACCGAACCCATCTCATTCCACCTCCTAGATTGCCCACATCACCCCCTCGTACTGGGGTTTCCATGACTGAGGGCTCACAACTCTCACATTATCTAGGAGACGGGGGTAATTAGGAGCTGGGAGTTTGTCTTGTCTGGTTGCACCCCCTTCTGTTCACGGATCTCTGGAGGGTAAGGAAAGCCCTGTATCGGAGTCGGGTTCCCTGAATGTCAAGCCTGACGGCCCGTCCCGCCAATGCAAGTCAAGCTCTCCCTCCAATCATGTTGAAGAAATAGATGAGACAAAAAAAGGAAAAGCCACAGAAAGATTCCCCTCGTTCACGCTCACAGAGTTCATCTGCGTCAGAGTCTGAGTCTGAATCAGAGTACAAGGATAGGAAGGCCGTTCAGGACGTCCTGGAGCATTCCCTTAGAAATGGGACTTTCAGTTCCAGGAAGAGGCTTAAAGAGGTCCCTGGTGCTAGTATTGACGACAAGAGACATACTAGCAGGCGGAAACCTCCCCCTGAGAGCTGTCTGGTGCCACCCACCAGTCCCCCGGCACCACCCAGGATGGTGGGGTATGGCACAGCCTATCCTGTCAAGAGTCTTCTGGCGGTACGCAAGAGAAGTCGGGGGAGACAGTTCCTGGCTGACTGGGAGGGCTACGGTCCTGAGGATCGCTCCTGGATACCAGCAAGCTCCATTGCCGACCACACTCTAGTGGATGACTTCTACAGACAGCATCCCGAGATACTGGGACCATCAGGAGCCGGTTCTAAGAGGGGCGGGGTACTGTGAGGTCCCGCTGAAGGCTTTAGTCATGTCTGTTCTGTTTTATAGCCGAGATATCCATAGTGTTCGTGTTCCACGTTTTCCTGGTTCCTAATAAAAGGATTTTTGTTTGCACTCTATCCTGACCATATCGTCTCTGTCCTGCATTTGGGTCTATCTGTTCATGGTACCGGCGTAACATTTGCTCTGTCTGTTGTGAAAAGCAGCTTGAGTAGTAATTACACTGACACCGGGACGATCAAATATATTTTTATGATATAATCTGTCTGTAATACCTCACTTCCAGGTATAATACTGCATCGATTACAATACAAAGATTATTATGATTGGTTGGAGTATGATGATCGGAGTATTCTAATTTATGGGGGGTTGAATGGACTAGACAGGCACTCTCGGCTCCAGGCTAAACATAACGTAATGACTTTAGAAACTGCTCTGTGATTAGCTTAGTGTTCATAGCGAGATCGCAAAGACTGAAAGTGCCCATGAATTGTTCAGTGCTATTTTGATTGACATTTTCATTATGTTTGAAAAGCGTACACTGGGCGCTGACCCCTCCCCCCAACATACGGTTTGATGTTAAATGTTGAAAATGTTGAACCACCCCTAATTGATTTAGTCACCATTTCACATCTAATGAGAGAAAGGAGATTATTTTTATTAAGCACGAGCAGTAAAGTATGTATACTGTAATTGTTATAGGGTAATGATGTACTTCATTAAAGGGTTAACTGTTTTACAGGTATGGAAGGGGGGACAGAGAGCAAGCGCATGTGTGTGTGTGTGGGAGAAAGAGATCAGAAGATTATTGGCGGGAAGAGCGCGCTTTTTAAAAGAATAGAGTAGTCAACTCAAAGTGCCATTACAGTGTCTCGCAGGGCTGCATGTGTGTGTGTGTTTTTGTGTGTGTGTGAGCTGCACGTGCAGACACAGCTGGTCGTTGACACAGTGATTAAGCTGGCACATAATGACAGTTAAACTGCCTTTTCAGCTGAAAACATAAATAGGCACACGTCTCACTTTTGGACTTCTGATTTGAAAACTGTATTTCCCATCGCAATGAGGCTGAGGTTGGATGAGCGTTTGTGAGGTAGGAATTTGGTAAACACGGTGTTATAAATTATTTCACTGTACTGTAAAAAGTGTTTAAAGACTCGCAATTTAAAAATGAACCTCAAAATTATTGTAAATGATTTTGAAAAGCTCTATTTTGTATTGAGTTCTATGGAGCAATTCACAGTACAGCTGTCAGTCAGTGGCACACATTTTCCTCTGATTTGATGTAAAATTTATTGGTGTAGAGTGAAAATTATGAGAGTAGGAGCGAGGTCAAAAAGCTTTTTTCAGGATAATCTCTTTTCTCACACTCTGTTGATGACATCACTCACTCTAGCCCAGAACATTCCACGCAATAGACCCCCAATATAAATACAAAAACTGACTTAGATATCCTTATGACACTTTATTAAAGATTAAGAGAAAGCCATAGAAGGTAGCAAAAAGCTGTTTTGACCATGACTTCAGTGTCTACGTTTTAAAAGTTCATCTAAGTTTCTATTCCCATTCCCATCCCATTCATTTCAACGGGAATTTTTGGTGTGGTTTTTTGGCTAATTGTGTAGCCATGGTAACGCGAGACGCCAATACAAGTAATAGCACACTTTACGGCACCTAGAGGCAAGGTTGATAAATTCACTGCGTGGGTGCACTTTGTCGTTTGGGCCACATTATGTGCAACAGAAGAAGAGAAGGAAAAAAATAAAGAGAAGCATTTTTCTGGGTGAATAGTAAAAGCTGTTAAGCAGCTACATAATAATAACAGTTATTAGTAGTAGTATAAGTAGTAGCACTGACAGTAAATATATTAGCAATATTTCTAGGACTGCTGCTGCTACTTCTACTACTAATTATTTTTATTATTATTATTATTATTATTGTTTATGATAAAGTGCATTTTTTTTCAATTGTGATAATAAAATTTAGCATTTAAGAAAAGTTGGGTTTTGTTATGAGTCTATTATAGCTGTTCATTGTAACAGAACATTGGAATTTGCAAACAATTGGTATGGGCAGGTAACACACATAAAAATTGGAACTTAAAATTGGCCAGGAAAATTGCAGCCTATGCCTCTCTATCAAAAACTGATAAAGGCTAAAGGATAATTGATGCAAAATATGAGTAAGGGTAGGAATAGTTTAAAATCACTAGTAACACGATTGTACATAAAAATGTAATACCAGCACAAAAAAATACCATCTAATCTGCTTCACAAAAATGTCTGATTTTGGATTGTTACCTTTTTTTCTTGAAAACTTTCAGTCCTTGTAGAACAAAGACCAGTATCTGAGATTGGGATGTAAGACAGTTGTGAGATAATGAATACAGAATGAGATTAAATAAAAAAAAGAAGGTGATTAAGTAAAAGATGACCCGAAGGGACATGTCTGAATTTACCAAGAGCTAATTTAGATATTTTTCATGTTCTTTGGGCAAATCTCACTAGTCTAATTAAAAGGAGATTGCATTTTTCCCCTCTGAGAGAATCCAAGAACATTATAAACCTAAAGATTAAGGTGCCATATGACTTTGCAGAATATAATAGAAGAATGGATAGAAGCATTATTGTTATTAGAGGAATTACTATTCTTCAGTTGAACAGTGTTATTTCTCAAACTTTTATATTAAGGTCTCAAAACGGAAATCTGCCTGACTGGAAAATTTCCAGAATGCCACAGATAAATAATATATCAATGTCCAAGGATGTACACAAATGCAAGAGATGCAGAGGTGGAAAAGAAAGGGCTTGGAGGTGCATGGGGTTACCTTGCTAGTTCAGCTTCACTACCCATGCCAAGGAGGGTATGTTTATGGTTAGGTTTTTGTATTTGTTAGCAGGATTACACAAAAATGTATGTGCGGATCAGAGGTGGGGTGATAGACAAGCAAGACTTTGTTGAACTTTGAAGATGATTCACAAACATACATGAATTCTGTTTGTGTTGTTATACTTTATACTCCCCAGTCCAGGATAGTGGTCTCATCCAGCCCAGTGGCACACTGGATACCATGACTGACTATGAGTCTGAAAATTTTAGGTTTGACTCCAGGTAAACTTGTAATAACAATTCCTTTGTTGCCCATTTATTTTTATTCCTTCAATAATATTTTGCTGTTCGCACATACTATAAATTACTAAGAAAGGATTCTTTAACATTGTTAGATCAGACATCAGACAGTTATATTTGGTTCATGTGGTGGATTGCTGGACTTGGCAGGGGTTTGTGCCCTCTGGGTGCTCCTATTTTCCTATTTAAGACTGTATTGATGAATGTTATAGTGTTTTAAACAATCAACCAGCACACAACAGAGCCAGGGTCCAAAATAAGCACCGTCGACTCACCAAATTAAGGTAAAAACCTACATAAGCAAATAAAATAGAATATGTTATTATGTCATGTTATTGTTGAAATAGACCTACTTCATTACAAACTTTCATCTCTTGATGAGATCATTACATCTCACAATTCTTTGATTGACCATATAATCTGAATTACAGGACGGCATGGAGGCATAGTGGTTCGCACATCCGTTCACAGCAAGAAGGTCCTGATTTCGAGTCCTGGGTTTGATGAGGGCATTTCAGTGTTAGATTATATGCTTGTGTGCTTGTGTGGCTTTATTCCGGGTGCTCTGATTCCCTCGCACAGTCCAAAGACGTGTACTTTAGGCTGAATTGTTGTGTTTGTGTATTGGCCATGCAGTGTTTTTGTGAGCTGTTCAGGGTGTACCTTACCTTCACCCAGAGTTGGCTGAGACCCTAATAAGATTAAAGATCAATCAAAGGCTTAGTAATTTTGCAAATAAATACAGACATTTTATTGAAATGTGACATACAGTAGTCAGCTGAAATTTCCTTTGCTGTGACTTCAAACATGGTTTGGGGACACAACAGAAGATCGTATCACTAATCCGTATCACTTTATCCATGGCCTACAAATTGTGGTGAAAAGAGTGGTGAAAAATTGGAGGGAATTTTTACTTTGGTTACATTCTGTAATCAGATTGCCTTATTTACAGATTTATATTTTGGGGGGGTAAAAGTTCCATGAAGCCTGCATAAGAACATTGTAGGAACCTATTACATGCATCAGTGCCATTACTACATGTACAGGTACATATGGTGTAGTGCCTATACTGGGTAATATGACATCATCAGCCAGTTAATTTTAAGTAGTATGTCCAGTTTTTGGAGCACTGTTTTACTAGGTTTAGTTGAGATTTAGGAAGGCATGTTTGTATCAACATTTTTGGGGATTATATTTTATTATTTCAAGTTTTTATTGGGCTGAGTGACCCCTCCATTTGGAATGATTTTTAAGCTGTTCAAATAGATGAATGAGTCTGAATTTACTCTGTTATAAGTGAAACCCTTCTTAATAAAATACTACTCTTATGATCCCTACCTATTGTCTATAACGTAATATGGTGCTCAATGTTTTCCAGAAAAAAGGGCTTTTTAAAAAAAACAAATTTCATTCAGCTGTGCAAGCGAAGTGCTTTAGAAGCTGTAGGGGGTTAAACCTACACAAGACCTGCACCTTCTACAGCTTCAGAAGCAGTTTGCTTTCACAGTGTTGGAGGTGTTTTGTCTAAGACAATGCATTTCTCTGGAATAGCTGTTTGTCTGTGATAACCCTTCAGCTTTATACATTTATACCTTTTAAGCTTCACCATTCAAACCACTCAGCATTACTATACAAATGCACTATTTCTAGGGTATTCGGTACATATCTACAGATACTTTATGTAAAGTAAACTCTATATTTTCTGCATTAATGATCAATTTTGGAATTTCAAGCTGCATAAGGGAGTGATGCAATAGTAATAATACCATTAGGGCCAGATCTACAAGATCCCAATTTGCGTGTACTAATTTGCGTGCGCAATCTAGAATTTTGCGTGTGGCGTGGAACTGCGGTTTGTGGGTGATTCACTAAGAGTGATTGGGTAAATGACAAGAAGTGCAAACGTGTTGGAGACACTCAGGCCATTGCCATGCATTGCAGACAAATAGTATCTGCCCTGACGATGGTCATCAATTCTGTGGCAAAAATACTACAGGCAATAACTGCGCTTCATCCAGGTGTCGAAGCGGTCCGACCAAGTCCTTCAGCGACAGCTCGGCAGCCACGGACGGAGAAGGAGGAGAAGTGCACACGGCGGGCAAGTTCAGCCTGCGCAGAAGGAAACAAGTAGAAGGCCATTTAAAGAAAAGTGGGAAAAAAACCCACACAATTGTCACGTTTCTGTTTTCTAACACTGCTGTGAATATTCATTTTGTGTAAAAATGGCTAGTCGACAAAGAGCTGGGTATTTTTTTTCTTTCTTTTTTGCCACCTGCACGTTGGAGCTATAGTCTAATTTGTTTTGTGACTGAAGCAGTGTGTGTGAGATATGATTTTGCGGGACTTAACCAAATTCGACGTAAATGAGACTAAGCATTTAATTTGATAATATGTTTATATCAATTTAGAAAGTAAATTCAATTATTTTTTTAATAAATGTTGATTTGCTTAACTTTGCTATGCTCTTGTGGTTTGTTGGGTCACACCAGGCCAGACGGAATGGTTTGGCACTCGTATTATAATCTAAAACACATGTTTAATCAAGGTGTTTTTCTGCATTACATATTGAATGAAAATAGAAAAATAAATACTGCATACCACAAACAGCTCATAAGAAGTGACTTCGAATGAGACTGCCTCCCCGCAGCATTGGGTTGCTGCTCCATACGGAGGTATTGCGTGACTCTGAGTTCCTCCAACAGCTCCAAAATGGCAAGGCTGGATAGGCGACATGTTTTAATGACTGTTTCCTCATTCATTCCAAAAAAATCATACAAGGGTGAAAAAATGCGTTCTCTGCCTCTTCTTTCATCGTTTCAGTGTCTCCTTCTCGCCACAATAACTGCAACCGTGCAGCGCAGTTACGCATACAAACCGTACTCACTCAACCAGAGTACAAATAATTTTGGATTCAGATTACAAGCAGTGTCATGTTCGACAGTATCATACCATCAAGTCCTACTCCACAAACTGCAAGGGTTTTAAGTAGTTTTAATCCACGACGCTGAGATCAATCATAAGAACATTTTTAAATGAACCTTTATTGTCCTAAATCCCTTCAGTAGTGTTTCTTTTAAAGAGTAAGTCTCACCTACTGTAAATGCTTACAATTATTCAGTAGAACAATATAACCAGATGGGATTGGGTTTCCCTCTTGCAACTGTTACTTGAGGGCTCAGTATGTCTACTTTTACATCTGCTCACAGTAATTATATCTTTCCACTGTAGTTAAAACGAGTCTGGTCAACTCCAAAATATATCAAATGGAATAGCTGACTTTGTTCTATTATTTTATTTTACGAACCCACTACTGCGTTTGCCTCAGGTTTCACAGGTTACCACCCACACAGCCAGTCACATCAAAATCTCTGTGGGCAGTATTTCAAGATTTGCCATTTGTTGTCTGTGTCTCAGATGGTGTGCAGAGGCGGATCTTTTAAAACTCTTCTCAGAGGAAAAAAAAAACCTACCACCAACAACAACATGGTCAAAACTCACTTAAACCACTGTTCTGTGCCAGCAGCAGTGATAACTGTTCCCAAACTTACATTAAGTTTATTACGACCATTGTGAGTCGTAAAGTACGGTCAGTTTTGAACCCCGGTGAAACAGCTGTTGGACGGCTGCTGCTAAAAAGGAGTGTTCCGTAGTTTTTCCAAACTTGATCTTACATCAGCCCTATTTATTTTTTTTATTAATTTTTTATTTCAGGTAGTTCAGTGGAAAACTTTAAAATTTTATTGTAGTAGTGTTATACTGGCAGAACTATTTCTTTGCAGTATATCACAGATATCTTTATATTTGCTAACTAATGTAATGCTCCATTGGTACGTATTTATTTTGAGCAGTTCAAAAATATTTCACATGTGGATATGCAACATGAACTAGCTTAACAGATAATAAAACCAACAAGACACAAATGATACAGATGAATGAGGGAATCAGCCAGTGAAGGCATTGAACAGAAGACTTTTCCTTCTTCTGTTCCAGGGTGAATCCCAGGGGAGATTTATTCATTTATTTCCTCCTTAAAGGAGCCAAGCAACTCTTATAACACTAGCCTTAAACACCTATAAATAGAGATATTTATGGGGGGCTCCACCTTTAGGCAGTGCCTAAATCTTTATATTATTCATCTGTGTGGAAACTAAGTACTAACTAACTATGTCTGCCCTCAGAATATAGTATCACTCATTTTAGCAGAAATAACTTGTAGGCTTTTTGCATTATTGTTCACCAGTTTCTAATATTGGGTTGCTAAACCTTTTCACCCCTTGTGTTTAGGGGTTTCTTGTATGTACTTCCATTTGGACAGGCTTTTTTCCTGGCATGCCCCCCATGCAGGTCATATTTGTCCAGTCTCTTTCTGCTTGGTGATGTATGCACTGTCACACCAACAGTTGCAAGATTTAATTGCAAGTCCTGCAGACGACCTGGGCATTAGACAGTCTGCACCCAGGCTGAATTTTCTGATGTGGTCAGGTTGTGTCAAATTGGCATTCATATAAAAATCTATGCCTCTTGTACATGTTTTCCTTAAGGTGAAATTATCTATCTCAAATAATTTAGAGATCTTTTAAAATTGCTTGCCAGACTCACAGACATTCTTAGAAATCTTTTCAGATCTCGGCATGATGACATCACATACTTACACAGAAGTAAAGAGACCGGACCTTAGCTTTTACGATTAAGACCAGTTCCACCTGCAGAAGGTTCTAAACAATTACACCCAAACTTGAACACCTGGTTTTAGTTTAATGGACTCAAAGGTGTGATAATTATATGGATGAACTTACTTTTTTATGTGACTGATCTCTCTCCCTCATTCTCTCAAAAAAAAAAACAGTTATAAAATTTTCATTTCCATGTGATGTGACTAAATGTTGTGTGAATAAACATTGTAACTCTGTGGGCCAGACAGCTATAACTTTCACTGTCTCGTCTGTCCAAAGCAGGCTAATTATTTCACAGATGTCACCCTGAAGAACAGAGAAGTCAATTAATCAATTATTGAGTCAAAAAGGACAGTGTCAGTAGCTATTCCATAAAGCTCTCTCATTACCCAAGGTTAATATGTGTTTAATAATTACACAATAATTAGTTTCACTCAAGCTTAATTGTATTTTATTTTCCCTAGATGTGCTATTGATGTGATGTCCTGATAGAGACCCTTGTCGTTCAACTGATTTGCTTCTGTTAAAGCATTCCTTGGAGACGTGTATACTCTTGGAGAAGGCAAAAAAGCATAGCTTTGAAGGTTCGCGCCCTTGGCCAGGCCTGGCAAACACAAATCTATAGTGAAATAATAGATGCTGTAAGTGTATTGAGCGATGGTGTTGACACAGTGTTCGGAGGCAGAATTGCCCATTCAGTCTCATTGGTACCCAGAGGGTTTGAAACACCAGTTCAAATAGATGGCTAGTCTATTCACAGGGTTGTAAAGAGTGAGTGGAAATCGGTGACGAGATCGTTTGATAAACGGTCATTTATATTTTATGTTCATGCAGGCTTTCATTCATATTAAACCTCTATACATATGGGAGGTGTTTGGATCAAATTTTTATGATTTCACAACCTTAGTGCTGCACAGGCATTACCAAGAGACATGATTATCTCTCACACCATCTAAGACAACCAGAAAATACTTAAACGTTTATACCGGTGGAGGCATAATGGTATAATAATATTGTGAAAAAATTGCATCACACCATTTTTAGCAATGTATTTTTAGTAGCTGTTTTTAATTTATAATTTTCTGTATCTGAATTCCTGTAGGTGGTAATAAAAATAAAGTTTTTATCCACCTAAATTCCATAAACAATCTGGACAAATTTGTGAATTTATAGCAATTAGAATTACTACTGTTTAATAAAAAGGTACAAATAATTAAAAAAAATGCATTTTTATTCATAGAAATTCAAGCAATTCCCACCAGAGATTTTCCAGATCTGAAATGTATTATCAGGTTTTTATATATTTATTTATTTATTTATTTATTTATTTATTCATTCATTCATTCATTCATTTATTTATTTATTTCCGTTTAGTTTTTGATAATTTTACAAGTGTGTATATAGTTTTATTATTAGTTTCATTTAAGTAAATTGAATAGTTTTGATATAGCTTTTATTTTACCCCTTCAGATCCAGTTCTTTAATGTGTTATCTTCAGTTGAAGAACTAAAACAAAGCTGTTTTACCTGCAGTTCAATTTAAAAATAATAATGTGTTGCATTATTCATCTTAGGTTTTTTTTTATTACATTTTTATTCTATTTAACTTTAATTTTAAACTCAATTTTCACTTGATTAAAATATACAGATTACCAAGTTGATGATTCCAATTGAATCCCATCAATATATATGTATAGACAATGTACGTACGTATGTATGTATATGTATTTTATTCATGTCTCTTCTATGGTAGCATCTCAGTTGCATCTGCATCCCAATCTCTGAACTCCAGCCAGCATAATGTGATATGTAGCAAGTGATTTCGGGTTCATCCATCACAGCCATTTTTATCAGTGGGTGTCCTGTCTTAAGCTGTTCTCTGATATCTTATCCCTGCCGCAAAGCCCGGTGATACATCCTCGAGCCCTCCAGGATGAGATTTAGAGTGCACCACCACTACACACTCTCTCTGTGCTCTCTGTTCTTCTTGAGTAATGTCAGGACATGAGACGGCGAACGAAAAAAAGAGAGATGGTGGGGAGTCAAGATAGAATCTGGCCTATTCCTTTGAAAGAGGCTCAGGAATAGATGTAAATAACCTCAGACTTAAGCCCCATTCGGGATTAGTTTTACACAGGGAGGTGGGCTAATGTAATTATTACTGGTGTAGCTCTGGGATTTTCGATATAAGATCCTGTAGCTGGAAGGATTAAGCTGAATTTTTACTAGGACCTGTAGAAATAGCCCCAGGTAACATATATCCTGTCTGTACTGACACATGGCTAAGGATTTCATTATATCCTGTGTGAAAAAGAGCTTTATTTAATATCAAGATCTCCCAGGAACCATTGACATCAAATTTGAGCAAAACTCATTAAACCACAAAAAAAAGACAGGGTTTTTTTTTTTTTTGTTTTTTTTTTAAATCTTTGTCATAATTAAGATAAAGTCCAAACAGGAATGGATTAGTTTTACATAATGAGAAGAGGTAGATAGTTGTAATTACAGCTTCATTCAAAATAGAGTTTTGGCAGGGGGATTGTTTTCTTTAGTGTTTGTTAGTCATCTTGTCAAGGGTTGAAGGTCAGAGCAGTGTCACAGAGTTTAGGCGATTGAGTGCTTATAACTTTAAATCAAGTGGTGATAGACATGTTGTTACTACGGAACACTGATCTGTTGCTCATTGCTCCTATGGTCTACATCCCTTTTTTGAATTTTTACTAGGACCTGTAGAAACAGCCCCAGGTAATAGACATCCTATACACTTTTTAACATGGGAAGTGTCTATCTCCAGTACTTTGTGGCCTTGCTCTGACCTTTGACTCAGGTAGAGTACTGTCCCCACTAAGTGGCATTTCACACTTGCACGAGTGTGGTCAGGATTTTGTTCACATACAAACTAAAAAACAGATTCTCAGACACTGTTACAATAATAGGAGTAAAATAAGAAGTACAAATTAAATACTTAATTAACAAAGGACACACTGGAGGGGCTATGACTCTCGGCTGGTCTGGAAACGCCTCTGTGTCCCCCTCAGAAGAGCTGGAGGAAGTGACTGGTGAGAGAGAGGCGTCTGGATCTCACTATTTAGTCTGTTGCCCCTGCGACCCGATCCCGGATCAGATGGTCAATGACTAAGATAATGATTATGATTATGATTATGATGATGGGATGATTATCAAGGGTCAGAAGGTCATCTGTGCAGAGTTTTGTTGCTGATTCTTGTTATATGACTTGCTGCTAACTTTCCAAATAAAACATTATTATTATTATTATTATTATTATTATTATTATTGTTGTTGTTGTCGTTTTCATTATTATTCTTGTTAGTGTTATTATTATTGTTGTTGTTATTATTATTGTTGTTGTTGTTATTGTTGTTATAATTATTATTGTTGTTTTTATTATTATTATTATCATTATTATTATTATTATTATCAGTATTATTATTATTAATATTATTATTATTGTTGTTGTTGTTGTTGTTATTTAACTGTACTTAGGACTAAAGGTGTTTTTTTTTTACCGGTTTTTGAGTTGGAGTTAATTGGATTAATTGTGTTAAATATATAAGCAGTTTGGGAATATGTGTATGGTAGTGACTACAACCAGAATTTAGTTGACCATTAAAAAAAAAAATTATAAAAAAATTTAAGATTCCTCATTTGTCAATTTCTGTAATGGTAATAGTAAGTCTGCAAACACCCTGACACGGTTTCTGACCCAAATTAACATGAGGTTAAACAAAGTGTTTTGTTTTGTTTTTTTCATCCACAGAGAATCGTGGACATCCTATTTTTTCTTTTTGTTTTGATTGAGTAGCTATTAGAGGACCTTAACTTATTATCTCAGTAATGGAAGTGAATGAGGAGAAGCCCTTGTGCTAATGAAGTGCATCTCTGGTAATTAATTACTAGAAAAGGGAGAAAAAAAGACAGACAGACATACAGGGTGAGAGAGACAGATGCAGGGAGTGGGTTAATTGAAATATGACGTGGGCTATATTTTTAGCTGACTAAATCTCATATTTGCGGCAGCTTGAGAACCAGACGATGGTTTAATTTGTCAGGAGAATTATGTTCAAAATTACGACAGCATGTTTCAGGCGAGGGGAAAGCTGCTTGAGGAAAGATGAGACGAACAGACTGGCTGGAATTAAAGCCTACTGGAAGACAGAGGCACAACCTAGAAATATATATTACCCACATTTTTCTTTAGTAACATATCATTTGTAATATGTGCAGTTGTTGCTGTGAGGTTTTCACTGACAAGATGTTTGTTTTGCATATTTTGAAGGAGTCTTCAGCAGTTTCCCTTCGCTCAAAAATTATCAGAACAGACGGCTTTCTTATTTCTTTGCGATATGACAGGCGGCTTTTTATGTTTTATTAATTCAAAGAATAAAAAGAGAGGTTAGTTATAAAATAACACCTAGTAGCTTGTATAACATTCACGGGAACAGCACAGTCTGACTGGTGTGCTAACTTGGGCTTTAAAGACTTTATTCAGCAAGGAATCAAAGTATGTATTTTGTTACGTTCACTTGAAACATAATGAAAATTGGTATTTCTTTGCAGGTGCTACACATGCAGTTATGTTTCTAAGCCAGACAGAACAATGCAGAGGTTTACTAAAAGACCAAACGCACAAACTACCAGTGATATTTATGTTAAAAATACAGTTTCAAACGAGGATCACTTTGTTGACTAAAAATCATTTGATGAAATGGAATTTTAGCATATTTTTATGTATATTTTTCAAATTATGACTGCAAATCCAGTGTTTTGTTTTTTTATAACTTTCCCACGTCTGGGCTGCACCGTTGCTGTGCACACATTGTCAGAAAAGCCTGAGCAGACTGCAGTTAATTCATCGCAGGCTACTGCAAATTCTGTGGAAAACACTGTAAGCTTGCAGTCCAACACTGCCTTTTCCCAGTAGCCCTGATGTGACAGCTGGCCGTTCCTCTTGAAGAGTGGTTCTATTTCCCACATGATATTGTTCGGAATATCCATAACAGTATTTCATGCAGGAACAATACCAAGCACTGCATTGTTCTTGTGATATATTCATATACTGACTGGTGGGTTTTTATTGCCTTGTTCAATTGCTCTCACCTATGCAAAAAAACTAATAACATGTAGTGCAATATCAACAATCTATCAAGAAGAAAAAAATTACAAGATCAGGTACAAACGATGAGCGAATTATTCGATTTTATTGTGCTAGCAAGAGAAAAGGTCTGTTGTGACTAGGAGAGAGATGGTGCAAGAAGTAGTCAAGGCCCTGTGATGGTTTAATAGTCAACCCTTTAAGTCCATGACTTGTGTATAACTCTTACTGTCCACAGCCAAATGTTTAAACCTATGTTGGTGGCGGAATTCCGCGGGAACACGAGTGAATGATGTAAGGCCCGTGAAAATGTGAAAATGATAGGAAGCAGCATAGTAGTGTGAGTGTAAGAGTGTGAAATGATGTTTGGATATTTTTCGAGAGTATGATAAGTGGATGTATGCATCATGTGGATAGAGTGTGTGTGTGTGTGTGTGTGTGTGTGTGTGTGTGTGTGTGTATGTGTGTGTGTGTGTGTGTGTGTGTGTGTGTG
>JAOUQZ010000026.1:11440959-11452852 GCA_028564935.1 Neosilurus hyrtlii
TCTCTCTCTCTAGCTCTGCCCACCTCTCTCTCTTTCTCTCTCCCTCTTTCATTCTCCTCACCTTTCTCTCTCTCTCTCTCTCTCACTTTCTCTCGCACTCTCTCTCTCACACTCTCTCTCGCGCTCTCTCTTTCTCTCTCTCTTTCTCACTCTCTCTCTCTTTCACTCTCTCTCGCGCTCTCTCTCTCTCAGTCTCTCTCTTGCGCTCTCTCTCTCTCAGTCTCTCTCGTGCGCTCTCTCTCTCTAGCTCTGCCCACCTCTCTCTCTTTCTCTCTCCCTCTTTCATTCTCCTCACCTTTCTCTCTCTCTCTTTCTCTCTCTCTCTACCTCTCTCTTTCTCTCTCTCTCTCTCTAGCTCTGCCTGCCTCTCTCTCTTTCTCTCTCCCTCTTTCGCTCTCCCCACCTTTCTCTCTCTCTCCCACTTCTCTCTCTATCTTTCTCTCTCTCTTTCTCTACCTCTCTCTTTCTCTTTCTCTCCCTCTCTCCACCTCTCTCTTCCCACCTTTCTCTCTCTTTCTCTTTCTCCTTCTCTCTCCCTCTCTCTCTTTCTCTCGCTCTCTTCATCTCTCCTCACCTCACTCTCTCTCTCTCTCTTTCTCTTTCTCTCTCGCTCTCTTTATCTCTCCCCACCACTCTATATCTTTCTCTCGCTCCCTCTCTTGCTCTCCTCACCTCTCTCCTCCTCTCTCTCTCCCCACCCTTCTCTCTTTCTCTCTCTCTATCTCTCCCTCTCTCCACCCCCCCCTTTCTTTCCTACTCCCCCACCCCCCACCCCCCTCTCTCTCTCTGACCCTGTCTCCTCCTTCCACTTTGCTCCTTATGGGCACAGACTTTTTCTTTTCCTCACTCACACTTTAAAGAGCTTTTTTGTTTTGGTTTGGTTCGGAAACTGTTTTCAAGTCGTTCATCTGAAAAGACACGATAGATGAGTCTGTCACAATGCGTTATAGGTGCATCGTCTTACAAGCCTGACTGGTCATCTCTTTGTGTCTGTCATGACTGCTAGCTTTCACGGAGCTTTTAAGAGCCATATTATTCTAGTCGAAAATTTTCATGAGAGACAAAAAATATTTTTGGAGGTGTTTTTTTATGCGTTTATTGGCCTGATGAACTTCTGTCATGGCAATGCAGCGTCTGTCCCTTCATAGTTTTTAAAATACTTCTTCTTTATTTCTTGACTGATTTCAGTTCTGTTTATCTGATAGACTAAGTGTGGACTTTCAAAATCACAAAAGTGCTTCTTCTTTATTTCCTGACCAATTTGAATTCTGTTTGCGTTACTTGATAGAGCTTGGTGACCATTATAGTGGTCATCCTTCTGTTTACTTCTATTCCTGCAGGTCTTTACACACATTTTCCAGTTTCTTTTTTTTACCTGCAGAATTAAAAATGTTTATAGAAATGTAACCATCATGTTTGCTTTCACAAATATATTTATCAGATGCACAAATGAGTATGCACAACACACATAAGTAAAATTCTGTGATACATTTCCTTATAATTATTCAGTCAAAAACCTGCACTTGCAGAAAATGGCATAGTTTTATCTTAATCAGGTGCCAGATGAGCACAATGTCATTAACTTTCTGGTTTGATTAATGAGAAGTTAGGTTAAGGAAAGGTTAGGTTAAGTTAAGGTTAAGGAAAGGTGAATAGTTTCTCCAGTTGTTTATGTAAAAGGAAAATGATCTTAGAAATCTTAGTAAGCTTATGGATGTGAAGCAGTACCATTGGAACAGGTATGTACCCCTGGCAGTTTTGGGGGTGCTGTAGCCAATCATTCAAGGTACAAAGAAAATGTTATACTAGCCCATGAGATCCCTGTGGTCATTGCGGAACTATTAAAAGGGAGTTTATGTAAGTTTGCACAACTAGAAACATCTTTATGGTGTTACTTCACCCTGGAACAGGGACAAACATTTGGTACAGAGCAGCTGGGAGGAGAGTGGATGGTAGTAAAAGACAAATGTTGGTCCATGTGAGACCGATTTGGTGGTGTTCACAAGTCCTTAAGCACGTGAAGTAAAATAATACTCCGTGTACATGACGAAATGTATTTATCGGCTTCACAGACTGCACAGTTTACAACTTGAACTCTTTTTTAATAAAGTACCTTGTTACAACCTCCTCCATCATTGTGATGTTTATGTCTAGTTGTGTGAGGTCCTACCGTAGGACTTAGTCATGTCTGTTCTGGTTGATCTGCTCTCTCCTCTCCCGTGTGTTTCTCTGATTACAGGCTCCGCCCTGATTAGCTCACTTGTTCCTCATCCCCACTGGAGGATAAAAGGGGACCGCTTACCTTGTCCCGATCACCAGATCGTCTTGGTCCGTCATTGAATGAGCGCTGTGTATTCACGGAGAGAGCTTGTGCCGTCTTAGAGAGAAGACGTATCTCAGTGTACGCACCAAGATCCAGCCGTTATTTCCAGAGTGTTCATGTTCCACGTTTTCCGTGTTCTAATAAAGGATCCTTGTTGGCACTTTAACCTGATCTTATCGTCTCTGTCCTGCATTTGGGTCGATCAGTTCATGGTACCGGCGTAACAATTTGCCTCTGAACTGTTGCTAGAGGATATACTGCCTAACATTGATGCCATGTAAATGACATGTGCAACGTACAGTATGTGGACGGTGTTAGCTGAAACATTTAAAACAGAAATATTCATTTACATACTTAAAGGGAGAATGAATAAACCTTTAGATTTAAAGGATGTTAGATGTATTAGTTTTATAATTAAGAAAGTAAAGCTTAGTTTAGCTGAGCTAGCATGTAACTAGCTAAAATAGAACGTATTTTCTAAGTTCCATCGGACTTAGTGGCATTTATGTGTTCATCAGAGTGTGTCCAATGGGCGTGCCCCAAAGTTTCGTGAAAAAAAAAACACTAATGAGAATATCATCATCATCATCCTAAAACAGTGCAGTTTCCACTCTGGTTATATACTGGTCCCATTAATCTAAAACTGTAGGCTACTTTTAGCAGATTTTTCTGAGAACAAGTATTAGATATCAGGTCTTAATATCAACTTGAACACATACAGTGTATAGTATCTCCTGTTCTATAAATATAAAATTCAACTACTCAGCCTAATGTGCTATGAGCTCAGACAGGGTAAACCAAATAGTGTTTACTTTTTTTTTACAGCATGGCAGGAGCTTAAGCATGACATTCTATATGTACTGCATTTACTTAGTGACTTTTTCTGGGTTTTTTTAACCTGTTAATAGTTTTGGTAAAGGTATTGTATTTGCTGGCATTTGGTTTGTCTGTGAACAAAATCCTGATTTTATCTGTGCATGGATTTTTACCAGACTTGATGGGATTACCCTACCGGAGTCCATGGGTGTTAGCACTCGGACAGACAAATGGATTTCTGTCAATTTCGAATTTCTGGCTTTGTAAAGAAGTAAAGTCCCACTTTGACAAAGCCTGTCAATGGAGATTTGTCAGTGACTCGCTTAAATATTCCCCCCAGACCCCCTCACAGGAGTGAAAACCCCTCTTACACTCTTGTAGTACTCTGCGCTATGTCCCTTCCAGCGACCTCTGACATCAGTGAACGCAAATCTTTTAGTCCATCTTGTTCCAACTTGCCTGAGCCCCAGAGATCTTTTGACCTTGGAGGCAAGGTGAAAGTCAAAGCAATAGTGGTGCCAGAAAAAAATCGATTCACGTCTGAATCGTGATTCTTATTTATTAGCATTATGAATCGATGAAAATTTTCAAGATTCGATTTAAGATCACGTGTTTTCGAGCATTTCCAACCTTTCTCACAATGTGTACCGTTTGTCCAAACACAACCTCCATCGTGAATTGTTCCAGAGAGCGGTGGGTACAGAACTAGCTTTTTTCCCTGATAATAATATCTACCCTTTCTTCTGTAGAACGGTCAAAAATAAGCCCCACCCCGAAAATAAAACCTAGTTTAATCCTGTTTTGTTTGCACCCTCCCCTCATTTTCTGTGAATGCACGTGCACCAGCACCATGTACAGCAGCGCCGCGGAGGAGAGACAGAAAAAAAACTCAGTAAGTAAAGTATTGTAAAGCAGGACTGAGGGGCATGATGGGGATAAAAGCAGAACTGGGGAAGCATAACACTCATCATTTTATTTACTGGTATCATCTTCTATCTTCTGCCTATTATCTAGGCAGAGTTTTGTGTTCACATTTACCTGTTTATTGAAATTGCAGTTAATGTTAATTAAAATAAAACTTACCCCCAAAATAAACCCTATGGTGTTTTTTGAACCGAAATAAAAAACCCCAATAAGACAGTTTCTTATTATCGGGGAAATGCGGTAGCTTTTAGCCTAGCTTTGACATGGATGAGGAAAAAGAAATACAGCCAGTGCTGTCTTCGCTGAAGGAAAATGTTTGCACTTCGGATTTTCCGGGTAAGAAGGAGCTTTACGTGACATGCATTGTGCAAAATGTGCAAAATAAAAGTCAAGTATTTCAGTAACACTTCAAATCCCCGAGCCCACATCTTACACCATCACCTGGAGATAAAACAACCGGAGCAGCAGCACGACCAACTCCTGACCAACACACACTCCATCACTTTACTAAACTCCCAACCAACTCTGAATGAGCAAAGCGGATCAGTACATCTACAAAACCTGCTGTCTATTAATATAATTTCTTTCTTTCTTATAGAAGAGTTGTGCCTTGCTTATAGGAGTATGTAGTGAACATTGTAATTGTACTTTGATTCAATGTACACATGAAATTGGCTCCTTTTTCCCCGTAATGGTTATGAATCAAACATCAGTTTGAATCAAGAATCGATTCTGAATCGATTCGTCACCCCAAGAATCGGAATCGAACTGAATCGTGAGTTGTTGTTCGATTCACATCCCTACAAAGCAAGGTCATGAGCTTTTGAAGATAGAGCACTTATAACTTTAAAACGAGTGCTGATGGACATGCCGTTACTATGGAACACTAATTGAAACCCATATATAGGCATTTTCACAGTCTCGTAGTTCAATCAGTCACAAAGGGGTCAATGTTCAAGGTTATAAAAACATTTTACATTTTGGCTATAACGTTATTTTCTTGGAAGGTTTGGCCTTTGAAAGTATGCATGTCCAAAACAATAAAATTTCTTTAAAAACTATCACTGTCGATAGTAGTGAGAGTCCAGTTATTCTTGCTTAAAACTCAGCAACCCCATGTATCTGTAAAGACACACAAAACCCACACTTTACACCTTCATTCTGAGAATTTTTCAAGCAGGAAACTCAAATTTTTTTTATATATTTTCAAGACAAGCTGATACTTTTTGTTAATAGTTTTTTTATTTGAAGGTACTCCATACTATTGTGTATTTATTTTTATATTAAATTTTACATAATATGTATCCTAGTATACCTAGTTTTCCATTTTATGTGTCCCTAGTGCTCTAGAAGATGGTGAAAAGGCTCATATGGATTTTTAAATGAAGCAGTTACCTTTGACCCTGAATGACCAGCCAAATCCTTCAGTCGAAAGATTTTTTTTTTTTTATAAATTTGGACATGCACTATCAAACATACCATAAGACGAGCACATGGGAATTTATAACCAGTAGCCATATAGGGTCCAGTTGCTCCATTATGTGACTGTTTGCCTTATAAATGTTTTAGAAATAAACTTTATTAATTATTACTTATCTATGCAATGTAGCAGAGGTACCTTGCACTCAGTAAGTGCTTTTCTGTTCATTCATTATTTCAAATTAAGAAACAGGCTTATATGTATTTTCTAAACGGTAGACATGTGTAAAAGCCTGCTTGCTCAGTAAAGAGCCTGTGATCTGAGAGCTGGACAGGAAATGTAAATTGCCATCTGGAGCAGAGCGATTATTCAAACTACAGTAACATTGCTGCCCTCTGTGTAGTTGTCCCAGCAGCCATTTGGCATCCGCAGTGGTCATAGTTCAATCCTTCAAGGCCGATTGTACTTCCTATACATACGTGATGAAGAAGTCTCCTTGATGTGTGAGAAAGTTCTTTGTTGATTTGATTTTCTTCCATCTGGATGCTTGAATGTGTGTTATGTTGTGCTCCAGTTAAACTTGCAGCTGTATTTGGCCTCGTTTCGGCAGCTCCCAACACAGGCTACCTCTCTAATTACTGTCATTTGTTAGATTCACAGCTAATTTACTTCGGATTGTTTTCCCAATTCTCGCTCGTACCCCCTGCTCTCGTTCCCTGTAATGCACATACACACACACAGTCATTGGGCTTTTTAATTAAACAGTATGCTAAATGAAGCCGTCTTTATCAGAGACTCCTGACTTTAAGCTTGCGTTAAATCACGGCTGGGGCTCTGACTCACTGCAGCTGTATACCGTCATTTACTAAAGGGCTAGATGTGTAAGAACCACATGCACTCTTGATAACATGTCCAAAAAAGTGTCCAGAAATTAACTAACAGGAGAATTTTAATGTTCATTTTAATTTGACTTTTAAATGAGCAAGTTGGTTGAGTTTGCTTCAGTTTCAGGTATTTCTCCCGAAAATAGCAAAATCCAAGTATGTGAATAAAATACTTCAGTACCCATTTTACCAAAAGCCTGAAAGCTATTTAGCTACATGTATTGCAGATTCAAATGAATATAACTGAAGGCCAGGTATTAAATTTGTACAAGCCTGTAAAAAATTAAAAACTTTTTTGAGTGAGCAGCATTAGCTCTCCACAACGCAGCAAATGTGGTGACGTGATCTGCTACGTCAGAAACTGGTCTCACAGCTTTGATAACATCGTGAAAGCATGCGGCCTGGGAGTCCACGTCAGTTTCTAGTCAATTTATCGACCACTGGAGTGATATCAGTGAACCTGACATTGATAACATATATCAATGAAACATATAGAGAATGTTTTAATCGCATATGAACCCATGGGGGAAGGTTTGGGTCATCTTACAGTGAAGACGATGGACCTGTCAGGGAACAGCGACTCGGAAACACTGCATGGTGAACAACGTCTGTGATCAGATTTCAACCCCTTATTGTGTAACTTAATTGTACACAAGCGAACATATGTAAATATATCATGTAGCTATACTGTGTATAAATATATAGCATATTTAAATCTACTCAAGCATCTATAAAAATTAGTAGCTACATAAAGGGTGAAGTACAGTGTATATATTATATATATTAAACTTTTTATTAATAATATTTTAGATGCCTGTATAAGTGCATGGTCCAGCTCATTACAATCTGTTAAAGTCATTTAATAATCCATGAAATATTAACTAACCTTAACATTTCTTATTAATGTAAAAGAAGCTTCTGGAACATGTGAGTTTCCTCAATTTAGGCGGAATCGACTCTGAAGCCTTTATATATATCGGTTCCCAGCCTGGCCAATCCATCCTCAGTGGAGTTGCTACAAAATTCCATTGAGCATATGTCTCTGGTTTTCCGTTTTTTGCATGCGTGAGGACCGTTTTCACCCATACAGGACATGTTTTCACTTTCACACTGCCATGTGAGTCCGGTGTGTGACGTTTCACGTACCACGTGACCTGACTTGACCTAGTTTAGCCTGTTTAGAAGCTGTGGGCTTAAAGAGCCGGGAAACACAAAATTGAATTAAAATATCACAGTACACACAACCGTGATAAATGTTAGAACTGAGAGGTTTGATTTATTTAGTCACCACGAACTATTAGCAACAAAAACCTGACTAAATATTTTATGTAAGATTGGACCTTTAAATGTCTCAACATAATGAGAAGATTTCATCAAATTATGACTTTTTATTACACTAGTGTTGTATATTAAATTCATAAATTGGTTATTTTTTAAACAGTGCATACACACTGAAAGTGTTGTATTTTTCAAATGAGAATGTTTTGAAATAAGTTCAATAAAATATGCAGTTTAAGGCATTTCATTCAAAGGTGGTTCTGATGTGAATAGAATCAGTTAGCAGCTACAGTGTCATTTACTGAAGCTTAAAAGTCAAATCAGGAAATTAATATGGTCATAAATTAATACACGGTCATACTCAATATGCAATTCATACTCATCAGTTATTTCTCAAAAAGGTCAAGTATTAACTTTGCATTTGCATTATGTTGTATTACATATGTTGTATTTCCTGTGTGTTGGTTTCTAACATGATAAGGTTAATTCAACTCAAACAACTAGGGGCAATCAAGTAAAAGATTACGGTAGTTTCTAGAAAGTATAACCTATTATTGTTGTTGTTATAATTATTATTTTTATTGCTGTTGTTGTTATTTTTGTCATTATTATTATATTGTTGATTTTGTTGTTGTTGTTTTTAATTATGGTTGTGTTAATGGAAATAAAATAATTTCCCTCATGCTATATAAATTATTATACCCTGAAATTCACTTAACTTCACACAACAATTTCACACAACTTGGTTATACGTTATAATACAGCACAACAGCAGAGCTCTGAAGCGCCATACTTGCGCAAATGTCAAAGCTATGAGCTCGATTTTGTTGTTGCCTCCGTGCTCACATGCCCACACAGGCAACCCGATAAATGGCAAAAATATATGTATATTGCATGCCTTCACCCTTGGCACTGAACTTATTCTCTTACTTTACGCATGCATGTTTCTGTAAACTTACACATGTAAACATTTTCAGATCTCCGCTTGTAGGCAGTTCCCAAATATTTATATTAATACCATTTAATGCTAATAAAAGTCACATATTAAATCTGTTGAAACCTGTTTTTGGCAGCCAAGCTCTCAAAATTACATGTATGTCCTAGTGTCATTATAATGAAAGATTTTCTACAAACTGTGACTTAATACTGCAGTAAAAATGTTTAGATTAGATTTTAGTTAGATGTTTTTAAATTAGTGCTGCAAAGCCAGAAATTTACTATAGAAACAGTTATTATGTGCATTAAGGTTAGGCTCGTGTGTATTTTTAAATTGTAGTACTACTGAAAGTCAGATAATACATTTGTAGAAGCCCACTTTTGTGAAACAAAGTCAAGCTTAGTTTTCCATAAAATTCTTAATAAAATGTGTGGTAGTATCTGATCTTAATGAGAAAGTGTTTGGACATGATGCTATTGTTACTTCATTACTTTACTTTTTTTTACTTTGTGTTCATGTACTTTGTGTTTACTTTGTGTTCATTTGTTTTGAGTACAATATACAGAATATAAATCATCAGTACAACACTTAGGGTTGTGATGCTGTAGGAAAATGATCTACTACAAATAAATCAATAAATTCATTTCATCTAACAGCATTTTTATTACTTCACTGCTTGCTGAGGAATGAGAGATGTGCTCCGATGCAGTTATTGTTTTGCTTTGGTTGGTATTATATGTACACAGTCTCCCATATTTTTGTCCTTCATCTGCATCTTTGTCATCTTTCTTCTGCCTTCTCTCCTTCTCTTTACCTGCTCTTATTTACACAGGCAGTTTACTTTCTCTCCTTTCTTTTGCCCTCTGTCTCAAAACTTGGCGGAGTTGTGATTCGTTGTTGGGTCCAGCTCAGCGGGAGATGTAGATGTGACAAACACCCCCCGCCCCCCTTCAGTTTTCTCTTCTCGCTGAGTCATCACTTGCTTGAGGCTTCAAACTTTCCACACAGTTTGAAGGTGCTGACGCTATTTCTTTCTTTTCATTTTTCCCCCCGTTCTCAGTGAGAGTGAAGAGAAAGAAAACAGAGTGTGTAGCTCAGAATGGTGTTTGAACTGAAAATAAGTGGCGTGATTTCATTAGCACCCCATCACGGCTCTCCCCTCAGCGCGCCAGCTGATAGCGTGAGAACCCGGATGCGCAGCTGTTTCCGGGGCCGAAAGGCGGTGCAGACCTTTCACTCCAGTGCTTGTGGATAAAAGGAGGGGAGCTAATGTAAGAAATCGATTTTCTATATCCAGGAACAGAGAGAACTTCCTGCTCGTGTGGGGTATGATCAACGCCGCTGAGACTGCAGCTCGAGTCAGACGTGCAACATAAGACTAGGAATGCAGAATGTACAGCTGGTTTAAAAAATAGACAAGACAAAGAAGCTGGAGAGAAAAAAATCGGATTGAGTTTAACACGTTTTAATGAAGCTGTGAGACTGCGAGTTCCTGATGGTGTTTGGATGCCACGCTGAATTTCTTATTTACAGAACAATTGCAAAAGCCTGAAAGGCATTCTGGTGTATCCACTAAACACACACACTGACGCACTGCACACACACACACTCCATTAACCCGCAGTCGTCTCTCCTTGGCGCTGGTGTAAAAACTGGGTGATGGTGCAGTCATTGTATATTAATCCATCACTTGTAGACCATATCAACTCTATTACAGAGCCGCTCACCTGATATCCATAATGTTCAGTCTGAGAGTGACAGATAACCAGCTCCACATATCGCCCATGTCTTTTCCTTCATTATCACCCTGTCATGTGTGCTAACACCGATCACCCTCAACTGATAGGTGAGTGCAGCAGCAGAGAGAGAGATGAAGTAGCACTGTTTTATAGATTTCATGGTAGGTGTGAAACTGTCATATTTTATTGAATTCATACTGTATGATCACATGATAAGTTGTAGATATTTTTATCTGGATATGAATCCTCTCACTCAAGGCTGAAGTTGTCGTGGGTATGTGGTGCTGAAGAGCAGGAAAAAGGCAGGATGCAGGTGCAGAACTTCTTTTCGTAGAACTAATAAACATTAGAGTCCCTCATTTTCAAGACAAACTCACACTGAGGCACCTTAACCAAGTTCTTGAGTAAGAAAGGTAATTATGAGGAGTCCTTCTAACACACTGCCAGCTGAGAGTTATTAGTGGGACCTCTGTCATCGCCACGGTGCATGCCTGGGACCTGTAGGCAGGGAACCTGAAAATTCCGTTTTACTGTTGAGCTGAGGTTCGCAACTGGACTTGGTGCACTGCGAGGGGCATGGCAACATGTACGACAGAATTCTAACTCACAAAACTTTACATTCTGTTTTTGCTCTCCTTTTATTTTGAAAGTTTGGATCAGTAATGTTTTGTTTAATTTCTCTGCCATGTTAACACCTCATTCTGGATGTTGGTCCAATATTGTTTGTCCACAACATCCAACCAATCAGGAGAAAAAGGTGTCTGTCAGTCATAGCTAGTCTGTAATGAGTGCAAATCCAAGCAAGTGAGGTTAAAAAATAAAAACATGGGGGTTTCTTCTCTTAGCAGAAGGTTTTTTATTTTTTACAAAGCATGCTTGTGATGGATCACAGTTTAGATTCGGACCCAGCAGTAGTCTGCACTCAGTTATTTTTTATCATCATATTCATTTTACATTGTTAATCCACCAACTGGCAGGTGCAACAGTGCATGGTGTTTTGCACTTTCCTCCTCCACCGCGGTCAGTTTCAGGGTTTCCTGAGATTAGTGCTGGGTTTTTTCTGCTCAGGTTTTTCATGGCAGTGTGGAAATTGGTCAGTGTGTGGAAATTGGTCAGTCTAACAGTCCAAGAGTGGCTGTGTTGTGCATAAGCAATCCACCTCAGGCATCTATTTGTGAGAGCAGTCTTGAGGTTGTCGGTATTTAGGCTATCACACATGGTTTAAAAAATGTGTCGTCATTTCATTTGCAAACCACTTGTCCTTTATTAGAAAGGAGGAAAGGTTGGGGCTGATCCCAGCCAACCCCAGGCGAAGGTGGAGCACATCCTGTACAGCTCACCAGACCATCACTCGCAACCAGTCACACTTATCCTCACTCCTATGGGCAATTTTCATTCATTCATTTATCTTCTGAACCGCTTATTCCTATTTAGGGTCGCGGGGAGGCTGGCGTCCATCTCAGCCAACTCTGGGCGAGGGCGGGGCACACCCTGCACAGCTCGCCAGGCCATCGCAGGGCCATCAGTCACACAACCATTCACACTCACTCACACCTAGGGGTGATTTGGAAC
>JAOUQZ010000026.1:11490703-11504861 GCA_028564935.1 Neosilurus hyrtlii
TCTATCTATCTATCTATCTATCTATCTATCTATCTATCTATCTGTCTGTCTGTCTGTCTGTCTGTCTATCTATCTATTGGTCTGTCTCTCTCTCTGTCTGTTTATCTATCTATCTATCTGTCTGTCTTTCTGCCTGCCTGTCTATCTATCTATCTATCTATCTATCTATCTATCTATCTATCTATCTATCTATTTATTTCTCACTATCTATAAAAGAAAATAAATGAACATTAGTTTGTGTTTGGTGTGAGGATCTGGGAACCCTGGTCTTCACCTAACAAAGCAATGCGTTGAAGTGAGAGTTGAGAAAGAGCTTTTCTGAAACTTGCATCATAATCATTCTTAAGAAAAACAATATTCTTCAATTATTCACTATTGATATGAAGGTGATATTTTTTCCATTAGATTGAAACCAGTTGGGAAATCGAACAGCTTATCAGCCGTATTAACTCTCTCCATAATCACGATTTTATTCATACATTTCTCTCTTTGTTGCTGAGCTTGCATTTCTTTAGCTAAGCAATAGTTTTTCGCCATTTCACATCAGTACACGATCTCAAGCAGAGCGTGCTCAGTGGGTTTCCATCATGTGCTGTTGCTAACGGTAGCGTGTCTCCTATAGGCTTTTATGCTCTTGTCCCCCACTCACCGTGGACGGTTGCCGTCGGCCGCCCTATAACTGTCATACACAGAGAAGGAGGACGAGAGACAGATAAATACAGGGTATGAGAGAAGAAAGGGGGCGGAGACTTTCCTGACTTCCCCTACTGTCAGAGTCAAAACAGGATGATGATTGCATACAGTGCAGAAAGAAAGAATGTTGCTTGAAATCTGCTGCATTTCCCAAAATAAATGACTTTCAAGCCCTCAAATGGCGTGATGGCTGCTTTTGTGTTCAATTTTTAGGCCGACGTTTCCGTCAAACTTCACAAGAAGTCTCTGACCAGAAATTCTTCTGCAGTAAACTTTATACTTTGTAAGTTGTAAGGACTTGAAGGACGTGCTGCATTACATCACACAAACAGCAACAATAATTAGGTTTGAAATCCATATCTTCATTTCCGGCCCAGGAGAGCCGTCTCTTCGCTACATTAAAGGCGTTATGCTTTAAAGAAGCTCTCTCCTATCACATACATCATTTTACCTAGTGGGTCTACGGATGTGTTTTTAATGTAGTTAATGCACAGAAAGAAAGTGGATACACACCTCCTTCCTTATATGTTAGGAGACGTTACCCTATGACTTCTATCATTCATTGTGTGCGTATGAAGAAGAAACTTTGTTGTTACGTATATTGAGTTTCTCTCTCACACACTCTCACTTTCTATCTATCTCTCTCTTTCACACACACTGTCTCTCTCAAATTTGTATTTATTTATTTATTTATTTTTAAACAAAGTCCATTAAACCTGATTCTTTGATTGGTTTTTAAGAACACCAAGCACTCAGCACTCACCAAAAAAAAAAGAAAAAAGTTATACAGAACAACTTTGATTAAGTGCTGTTGTGCTGGAATTAAACTCGATGCTCAGTCAGCTTCATTCCATTAGACATCAGATTCTAGAGTCAAAAGTGAGATTATTAAGTTAGCATAAGTGGAAAGAAGCTACTCATTAGCGCAGGGTAACTGAAATTTTTAACTTGAAAGTGTTTTTTTTTCTTTCTTCCCTTTTTTTTAAATGAAACATGAGCTGGTTCCTCAGGTATGAATCACTTCTGCACTGCGTCAGCGGACTCTTCCTGTGCTTTCCAGTGACTGCTTTGGTGTTGAGAACGGGACCATTCTGCAGTGTGTTTGCCTGTTGGACTGCTGGGCAAATGCTGCAGAATCGTACCGCTCTCACAACCACCGCTCTTCATCTAGTGACATATAACACCTCTGACATGCTGCCTGATCATCTCTACGTCTCATAAATATGATATGCACCTCTTAACGCTGATGGGACTCCTGCTGTTAATACTGCTAGCACTGATGGAAATAATTGCTCAGTAAATATTCCACTAGCCGCTAAAGGCAATTGTACTCCACCTAATATTAAACGTGGCGTTCAACGTAAAACTGTCACCTTACAGTGAGGCCATTCTTCATCATGGTGTAACCGCTTTAGTGGCCTCTTTTTACAGCTGCACTTAACTTCCCTCCCTTACTGCATCGTGTAACTGTATAAACTTAAGTTTACAAGACAAGAATAAATACAGCTTCAGGTTTTGTCAAGTGGGCGGAGAAACGCAGATTCAGGAGTGCAGCCAAACGCCCAAGCCGATCAAAACAGATGCCGGAGAAGCTTAGGGTGTAGCAATAAATCTGCAAATAGAGAGGACCGGATGATAACATGTCTCCCACAGTGCAGATGGTACTGTAGTGTCTGTTGAGTGCAGACGTATTTTGTGGTAATACAGAAGAATAAATATGAAAAATGCCAAAATAAAAATAGATGCTGTGAGTGTGAACCAAAAGAATGAACTCAGAGTAAAATATCCATTACTAAGAAATGACATTTGTGTGGCCTTACTGGGGTTATTTTATTTATTACCTCTGCCAAGAAACACAGTTTAGGTGGTGGTGATGTAATCAGCTGTGTTTAGTTTTGAGTTTGTCTGTGAATAAAATCCCATGCACCCATGCAAGGATTTTTACCGAACCTGTTGAGGACCCTACCCTGCCAGAGTCATACATATAGAAATCAGTCAGTAAAAGGCAGTGCAAAGAATGCTGTGTGGTAACTTTTTCTGCTTTCGCTTCAGAACGTAGTTGGGATATACAGGGGAGAATTATTTATTTATTTCCTTCAGGAACCATGCCTATATATACATCCATATATTCCAAGGATAAGAATTTTGTACTATAATATACGTGTACATCTCTGACTGGACTCCTATATCCATGTATATACGGTGATACCGCACTGTCCAGCCTTCACAATACCTGAATATAAAATTACTTATTGGGTGCTTGCTGAAAGTTTCTGATTGAACTCTGGTCTTTTTTTGTCAATGCATCTTGTGTACATGTTGTTATTGGCCTTGCTAAAGCATCAGCGGTAGGTGTCAGAGACTTGATCATGGCCACTGTGCAGTGGACAAAAACACGTGAAAAAACTTTGAAAAGAAATACTGCCAATGTTCCAATAAATATCACTTAAAATCTGGCAATATATAATGTTAGCTGTTGAATGCCTGGGCCTTTCCTCTGGTAATACATGGTTTTTATCTGGTTTCATCCAGATATGGATGGGTTTTCCTTTTGAGTATGGTTCCTCTCAAGGTTTCTTCCTGGTGTTCACTGGGGAAGTTGTTCCTTGCCACCATTGCCACAGGCTTGCTCATTAGAGATATGAAGGGTTTGTAGATTTTTTAAATTTGTGTTTACTATGTTAGGAGAGGGACCCATTTTGAGTGTTATCCCTGATTGACTACCTGATATTTGAAAAAATACTAACTAACATGCAAGAAAATAATAAAATTAAGTTTTTATGTTGAAAAACCCTATGGGCAAGACTGGTAAAATTTTGCTAAAAAATCCAAAAAATCTACAAAAACATTTCTTTGAAGTTAAGCAATTTGTAATATACTTAAAAATCAACATAGATTGTCTTAAGGCACAAAATAACACAAAATTACCAACCATATAATAATAGTTCACTTACAATAGTTTATACTCAAATTTTCGAAGTTAAAAGCAGCCTTATTTGGGCTGTAATTATGTAACGTTCTAAGTATATGCATAGTTTCATCAAATGTTCACCATAACTTAATTCATTTTATTTATTGCTAAATTAAGTAAAATACATAAAACATGGAAGTTTTTCTTGCAGAGATCAAGCTGAGGTTTCGCATTTTACCATAGTAACAGTTAATGCATTAAAATTACAACACTGTTTCTATCAAATAAATGCCAGAAGCCCTGGGTCGGTGTGTTTTGCTCGGTCAAAGTCATCCCAGTTTGCTGATGCATTGGTGGTTACCTTTGCAAGATAAACCTTAAGGTTTGAGGCAAATCTGTTAACAGAAACGGGTTTATACTTTTCCTTCAGTTTGAACAAGTCACTTTTCTTTAGCAGGGAGAGGGTGGTGTCCCCTGCATATCGAACCTCTCTGTACAATCTGTCCTGCTTTTCTTTGTTACTTTTGTCAGACAAAACAAACTCATCTACTCGCTCTGGGTTAGTGAGAGGTCCACCAACTACTTTCAGCCAGTCTAGGTCCTTCATCCGCTCTTGTCACTGGCAAGACTCATCACTTCCTTCTTTTCTAGACTGCTTTTCTCCTGTTCTGCTTGACGATCCTTTCACTTCTTCACTAAAGTATTAATATTCTTGACAGCCTGTCTAGCTCTTGTAGGCATCAACAAGTTGTAGTTCAATTAGGTCATATGATCCAACAGTTCTTTCGCTGTCAAGGATGTTTATGAGGGCTTGGGTAAATTGTGCACTACACTCAGTGGTCAATGGTCACATAGGACAGCAGTCGCAAGGCCTCTTCCACAGTGCTTTGCTTCTTTCCAGCCATAGAAGATCTGAGAAGATACATCATGGATTGAATTCTGTCCTTCTTGGTGGGAAGCAATCCAGGATTAAACCCAGAAGCTTCAGAATACACTGTTCCCTTTACGGTCTTCTGAGTTTTTGGGTGCGTGTATCTAGCCTGACGAGTACTTCTTTCACCGACACTGCTACAACCACAACCACTGTTATTACTAACAGAAACTGACTCAGACTCCATCACCGGGTCACAGGGTTAATTTTGGCTCCTGGAAACGATAAACTCATCTATCAGTCTCTTACCTCATATATGACAGATTTATACAAATTTCCGCAAAAACTCGCTATTTACAAATAGCATGCCCCATAGGGTTTTCTGAAGATATATCAAAAGTAAAGGCATTTTTGAACTGTGTTCTACCTATATTTTCAGACTTTGGTAGTCAATCATGAAATTCAAATTATGTCCCCCCTAAAGGTAGCGTAAAGCCGCTTTGTGACAGTGTTAATTGTAAAATTCTCTATACAAATGAAACTGAATTTAATTAAATTGGGGTCAAACCAGCATTTTTATTTAATTTAATTTAATTATAACTAATCTTTCATCCAGTAAAGCCTAAAAATCCACCTGTATTCTAAATGGTACGCTACAGTTCAGTTTATTGGTGTACTGCTCATGTACTTTGGTCAGAATGAAATTATATTGCACTATTGTTGTAGTGTATATGTTTATTGTTCATAAAACAAGGATGATGTTGAACTTTACATACAAGTGTCCTTGATGGTTGGGTATTTTAAGTGATACCAATTAAGATGTTTTGACATTATTAAATCCACTTAGAGGCTAGGAATCGTCACAAAAAGTTTTTTTCCCCCTGATTCTACAAGGCTTTGCCCTCTTAACACCACATGCGCTTTGCTCCTTGACCCAGTTCAGAGTTTTTGCCAAATTCCAATTCCCATCCCTGGTAATATGGAGCATACGGTAAAAGGATCACATGTGTAATTTAAACCAGTTCCCATATCAGGCCTATTTGATACATTACCCATGCTACAGGTGAAGGTACCTTATACTCTATGAATTCCCCTTTAGCTTTACTAAAGTTTCAAATTATATGTGGGACATTTCACCACTGTATGAGACCAAAAATTTTTATCATTTAATTAACAAAATCATTTAATTAGCTCTTTATTTGCTCTTGGACCCATTTGTACATGTAATATTAAAAATCTAAATAAAAAAAATATTTTCATGTAATTGTGGAATTTCCACAAATTGTCCAATTTAATAACTGTTTAAAGACAAAATAATAGTTAATAGTATATTATTTTACTAATAATAGTAAAAGACAATTTAAGTATATTACAAATTGCATTTTTTGACTTTATTTATACAAACATTGCTGATTTTCCAGCATGAAAGTTGGACATATTTGGTCAAGTTCAGTAACCGGTTTCACAAATAAATATCACAAATATGTACTACTGTTTTTGATTACAAAAAATATATAATTTTGGAGAGTGAAAAGGATGTTTAATGTGTGTTTTTTCTAATTTTGTTATATCTTGCCACAAAAAAATCGCCTTTTTAATGAGATGGGCCTCTGAACGTAACGGCTGTCAAGATCCATATATTTGATATTTTGGTGTATATGATGTGCATACCGGCACATATCTGTACTTGGTTTTAGTAAACTGGAAAGAAGGTAGCATTGGATGCACTCAATAAAAGAATTGTCCTAAAAAATCCATACTGGTGGTTCTATCAACATGAATAATACACAGGTGAAATGTCTGTCAAACCAGTTACATGTTACGTTCATTTATAAATTGGTTCACACATCAGTGGTCTCATGAATATTTATTACTTCTGGACATGCTCAGTGGACGTTTTCCGACTTCCTTGATTTTAGACACCGGCGCCATGATGTGTCTGTCAATGTTACGTTACATTAATTTAAAGTGGCTTTAGAATTTATTCTGTGGATAATATTAACTTTTAATAAACATCACTGTTTTCTGTAGAATGTTTTAAATTGAGAAGAATTTAGATTGTTTTAATGGTTTTAAAAAGTTTAATAAATGTCCCCCTGAATGTACCAAATAATGAGCCAATTTTTAAAAAAAATAAATAAGAGGTCATTTTTTTTTATTTGGTAAAACTAATCCAGAAAAACGAGCAAAAATATTTAAGGTATCAACATTTTAACAGAAAATTGGTTGAGACTCACAATCAAACTAGTCAGAAATTACAGAGCTGTATTTATAGCAGATTTTTTTATGCTTATCTGAAAGTTTTATTTATTAGTTTGTTTTATAAGTTATATTAATTTATTTATTTTCTAAGCTGCTTAATCCTAATTAGGGTCTCGGGGAGGCTGGCGTCTATCTCAGCCGACCCTGGCGAGCTGTTCAGGGTGTACAGGGCCAACACACATAGAAACAGTTACACCTAGGGGCAGTTTGAAACAGCCAGTTAGCCTGCTGTGCATGTTTTTGGGCTGTTATTTGGACTGTTACTATTATATTATATATATATATAGCTATCAGTAATCTCAGAGTCTGGTTATTTCTTTAGAATTTAAAAGTATGTCACCATGTTGGAAGTGCAGAGAACCAATCAGAGTCAAATAATTGCAATCTTATCCAAAAATATCAGATTCCCTGCCAGCCAAGTCCAGATTGGTGGATGTTTTGTGATTGGACGCAACTAAAGAACATTTAATGCTTCATGCTGCCGTTGACCAATAAGGTGCACTTCTCAAGGAACTCATTATAAGTTTGGACTCATAGAGAGAAAGCTTTAGGAAATTGATGGTTTTAAATTCCATGCAGTTCAAGATGGCCACCTAAAGTGGCACAGAGGTCGGCGTGTACATTTTCTTTGTGTATATGTTTTGAGACCAAATTCCAAGTTGTTTATTCGAACAGATTGGGGCGTACGTACCACCTGTCACCCAGTACTCATAATGCAGCCGTGTCAAAAAACTGAAGCACAATTTGTCAGAAGGCCCGCTGAAACGCAAAGATAAATTAATGAGGCTTAATGATATACATCTGCTGCTGCTCGTGGAACATACTGTGATGATTGAAAACAGAAAAAAAAGAATAAAAGTTGGAGTAGCTTTCGAAGCCTGTGGAGCCAGTGCATTTTTAAATCAGAAAATGTTTCTAATGCAGTTATAAGCACAGAGTAGACGAATCTTTTTCTGTTATCATCGGTTACATTGTTCTTAGTGTACTTGTGGTTGTATTCATATTTGTTGTGGTTGGTTTAGTTGTTGTAACTAAAATTGTTAATGTAGTAGTACTACTGAAAGTAGTAGTTAATTGTTCTTTTTGTAGTTGTAATTAGCTTTTACAATAAAAAAGTAGTTGAGCTAGCTATGTGTTTTTATTGTAGTAATAGTAAATGTTTTTTTTGTTTTTGCTGTAGGAGAAGTGGTAGAAGTTTTACTGTAGGTGAAGTAAATAGGGATCATTCATGCCTCGTCGTCTGGTGTCATGGTTGTCCATTGGCATCACACTTTTCTTCTGTTCGTTACTTCTCCTTATTCATTAATTAGAATTCAACCAATCTTGAAGATGAATTTTTATATAACCCGTAGAAGTGCACCATTTGTTTGTTTGTTTGTTTATTTATTTACCCTCATTAACATTTCTATCTGCAACTCCTCCTGAACAGTTTTAAGTTTTATATAACCTTTATAAGTTATATTACCAATATTAGTATAATCAATAAGTAGTATAACCAATGTATATTAATAATATTAATACTCTTTATAACAAAAGGGGCTGTTAACTAAAATCCTCCTGAATCATCGTTGGATCATTGGAATTTATCCAGACTTATTCAGTAACAATAATATTATCTATACATGTGAACAATATGTCTAATCTCAGCCAAAGACCAGAATACGTCAAACAGTATCACATATTACCGATACATGATATCACAGATCACAGATATGAGCTGGTTCAGATCATATCGTGTATGTACAGGGGGACCCATAAAACCTTTTTATATATATATATATAAATAATATAAATAATTTAATTTAATATAAATATAAATATATTCAGATAAATATAAAATCTATATAAAATCTATATAACATATATATATATATATTTGCACACATGAACCTTAGTGAGAGAGTGGAGGCAGTGCTAAGGTCTGTTAGTAGCCCAAACCCTCACTATTTCGTGAAATTTTAAAATGCTTTCATTACTGAGGGATTGTTCGCACAAAGCAACAAAGCCCTCGTGAAATTTGAGCATTTTTTGTTGGGGGTCTAAGCACAGCTTACACATACTCGTTCAACGCAGCTCAATTACTATGGCGCCCCCTTGTGTTGCGGTGGTGTAACCATTGTGATTCAGCAATTATTAGTTGTTTCTTAAGTCTGCTTTCTAAATGATACAATAACAAAATCTCTACCGGGGAACAATTTAAACCGTCAAGGCAGTATATACTGTGAAACCACGAAGCCATACTTACTGCTGTGACCTGGAAATGCACTGGAGCATTGTGTGTGTTTTCATGGAAGAAAGTCAGTATTATTCTGCAGCTTTAATCTTCTAATAGGTTCGAAATAAAACACAGTAAGCACTTAGAGATACTAAACATAGAGCCTTTCTCTTCATGTCAAAAGCTTCAGGCCAGGATTACACAGAGATAATAAGCCTCAGTGGAAGCATTTAGGCTTCACTTCAAAGCAGTTTTAGGCAAACAGGCTTTAGTGTGTATGCATTTGATTGAGCTACCTTTTTGTGTGTGTATGTGTGTAAATTGGTTACATCATAGTTGCTGTATTAATTGGTTAGCTTCTGCTCAAAGTTGTATTTGCAGTTTGATGTTTTCAAGTTTTGACCAAACCTTTTATTTATTTATTTATTTAGTTACCTAATAGTTAAAAAACAACAAAAAATTCAACAAATACTGCTTGGTTACTAATACAGCATTGATACCTAATAAAGGGTTGTATTATATCTAAACGAACAGCATTTTTCTGTTGTGCTGCTGTTTAAAAAGTTCGAATGAATGTAAGAGTGAACTGTTACAGGAAAACTACAGCGATTGGCCAAAAAATAAATAATTAAGGAAGAAATATTGATTTGGTAATAACAGTCAGTTATTATATTATACAGTTATATAGACAGATACTTATGATACATATAATTATGGGAAGTGTAATGTCCAGGTTTTTATACTTTCTTTTCCTGTTTCTTAGCAAATGTTCTAATTGCTGTTATCTTTAATAAATGAAATAAACTCATTTAAATGTTAAACTTGTCTAATGGTAACTATTTTCATCACATTTGAAAGCTCAAACCATTTAAGGTTCATCTCTCGTGAAAGCAGGTAAGATGCGGAAAGGGGAGGGACCTGAAGGTGTTGTAGGTTAACGTCAGCAACATTATATATAATTCATGTGTTTATTTAATCATCTGTGTGTGTTATTTTATTTGGTAGTAAAGCACTGATATTTTGGGTTTACATTATGATTGGAATAAACTGGATATCTATATTACAAAGCAATATTTCACAGAGATATGGAGGATAAGCGATATGGTGGAGGCTCAGCAACATGTGACAATAAAATGAAGTCAGTTGATGACCTGAATGTACTGAATGAGCAGGTTATCACGTCAATGGACTGTTTCTTCCCTGATGCCATAAAATTGGGGAGTTAGTGAAAGATTGGTTCAGGGAGCATAAGGAATCATTTTCACATATGAACGGGCACCACAGAGACCTGACCTGAACCCTACTGGAAGTCTTTGGGATGTGCAGGAGAAGACTTTATGGAGTGGTTCAATTTTCCTATTATTACTCCTAGATGTCAGTTAAAAATGAACCCAAATCTGGATGGAAATAAATATTGTGATGATGCAGAAATTTGTGAAAACAGTGCATTGGCACTATTCGTGTACTATACTATAATTGGATTATAAGCGAAATAAGAGTGTGCTCATTTTTTGTCCCGTGCAGTGTATTTATTATTATTATGGGCAGTTTCACAGTCTTGGAACCACTGAGTGGCAAATGACCTAAAATTTCATCTTTGAAAAATAACTTTAAAACCTATGAACTATTTGTCTTTATGGTCTAAATTTTAAATTGTGAGAAACAACAAGTAAAAAAATACCATCTTTGCTTTTTCAACGTACATCCAAGAAAAAACTCGACCAAAATGCTGAAATATTTAAAAAACTATTAAAAAAAATATAAAAAAATATTTATTTACCCTTGTGAAACCCAACATTTCAGGTCTATCTACGTCCTAGATACTTTTTCTAAGAGGTTTCGCTCAGTAGGTTATGAATAACCAGCACATATTCAATTTTAAAACATTTAAAATAAACTTAACCACTCTATGTGAATGGATGGCACTTGCAAATGGAGCACCAACCTCAACTTCGCTATAAAATCTTTGCCAGTTATAATATTTTCAATGGTTGATCATTTTGATAAGGGTATAGAGCCCTACTACAAATGTTCATCAGGTGGATATTTCCTGCACTTGTTGATTGTATCACAAATGCCAGTCAAATGAGGCGTCCACTTGATCGATTCTATTTACTCTGAGGCGTTTATATTGAAATGTAGTTCTGATTAGTGCTTTTCCAAACAGCTCAAACACAGTTGACGTTGAGTGGCACAGCAGCGGCACAGCGAACACGGCAACATAAGTCATAAACAAGCATTTAATAAAGCACATCCTCTCAACTGTGTTTCCCTTCCCTCCCTCCCCTGTTGTGTGTTTGCAGCCTGTCAAGCTGGTTTGTACAAGGCCTTCGCAGGAAACATCAAGTGCACTAAATGCCCTCCTCACAGCTTCAGCCCCTCGGAGGCGTCAGCACAGTGTCACTGCGAGAAAGGCTACTACAGAGCGGGCAAAGACCCACCGAGCATCGCCTGTACACGTCAGTCCACCTCTATTTATCTAATTATCTCTCTAGCCTTAATAGCTCCTCTCGGGGCTTAAGCTGACGCTACGCAGACTTCTATTTCAGATCTTTTATGTTAGAACTGTTCTGGCTTTTGTTCCTGCTTTATTTGTCCCTTTGTGTTAATGTCTTGTTTTTGCAACAGATTATTTAGACTTGGTTTAAATAAATTAATAGACAGATAGATAGATAGATAGATAGATAGATAGGTGCTCTCTCTCTCTTTCTCTCTCTCTCTCTCTCTCTCTCTCCGTGTGTGTGTGTGTGTGTGTGTGTGTGTGTGTGAATACATAGTACAGCAGATTGATGGATGCTAATAATAATGAAACTGGTTTAACACTAAAACAATGTTTAAAATTGTTTTTTTTTTGGCAAAATACAGTATTGTACATACGCACAAAAAAAGAAGGGTACCAGCACTTCTGGGCTCTCCCTACTGACACAGCTATTTATTAAATCTTACAGAAGCAGGTCTTAGATATTTACACTTTTTATTCAAAATACTAACCAGCCCCTTGTTATTACTCAGGACCACCCTCACCTCCGCGCAACGTGGTGTACATCATGAACGAGACAGCATTGTTCCTGCAGTGGGCTCCGCCCAGTGACACAGGGGGTCGAAAGGACATAACGTACAACGTCTTGTGCCAGCGCTGTAATGTTGAGGGCCATGTCTGCCAACCATGTGACAGTGACGTCCGCTTTGTGCCACCGCCTGTGGGCTTAACGCGCACCTCCGTTGCCGTGCAGGACTTTGTGGCCAACGCTAACTACACATTCCAGATTGAAGCAGTTAATGGCGTGTCGGGAATGGGACGAGCGATGAGACAGATGGCCAACATCACTATTAACACTGCGCAGGCTGGTGAGTGTGCTTCAGCGTCAGTGGTAACATTTAAAGATTTGGTGATTTGGATCCCTCTCTGGTAGGAATCTGTTGTTACCAGCATTTCTGCTCATTCCTCCCTCAGTGGATCAATCTGCTTTTTTCACTGTTCACTTCTTAAATCTAAAGGTGTTGATTATGTTTATATCCACAGCTCTACTGGTAGCTCTGGAAGTAATTAAAGTGAAAGGTTTAAAGTGATGCATTAGAGTAACAAAACATTAGAGTTTATTTAGAAAGAGTTTATCCATGTTTATTTGTAAAGTGGAAACTTTACACCATCTAAATCTGCAAATCATCAATAGAATGTTGTTATTCAACAAAAAGAAACAAAATAGTTATGATGTTTATATATGATAAAGATGTTTATTTAATATTTAAAGGAGTCTCCAGTGCATGCACTTTATACCAGTCACTAGGAGTCCAGGACAGAGAAACCCCACTGCATTTTTTGTCATATTAGTGACATATAGGTGACATTGGTGAGAGTGCAACTGATTTATAGCTGCTATAAAGTAAGTGAGAACAGGAGGTGATTGGTTTTGTTGATGTTCCACTACAGCGTAAGCATAAATTACTCAAACCAACAAGTTTCCTTCATTAATAATGTTCGAATTGCATTTGTTGTAAATGACTGTGGTAGAAGGCTCAGTTAGAGGAAAATAATGTGGTGCAATTTTGCAATCGAAAGGCAATGTAATAATAATAACAACAACAATAATAATAACAACAGTAATAAATAAATCGATAAATAAATAAAAGCTAAACATTTTTTTATTAGTTGTCAAAAACTTGTAGCTATGCAATGGCTAAGATAAATATAAAAGTGTATAAATGTAGAATTTAAATTTAACATAATTTATTTTTTCTTTAATAATAAATACATTTTTACAGCAGTATTGCATAAAACTACTATTTCCGGTGCTGTTGAAGTCGGCCGCTGTCGCGACTGCTCTTCAAGAATTTCACTACATATTGTACTGTGTATGATTTTGTACGTGGCAAATAAATTTGAATTTGGATTTGAATTCGAATAACCATGTGGAAATAAACATGGAGAGAGGTCAAGCTTGTACTAAGGCAGTAATTGTTGTGTAGAATCCACCACCATGGACGGTTCAGCTACAACTAAAGTGCATGTGGTTTGGCATAACGTAATTGGATTGAGAGTTTTCGCCTAATTCTCCAAACCCCTACTTTTCAACAAGTCTTGACAAATAAATAATATAATTGCATGTTATATCCTTCCATCTCTATAATTTATTTGTCAGAAGAAGTGCTTCTGGCAAAAGACTCTGACAAACTATTTTATATCCGAGATGATTATTTCACCTTGTCACTGCAGGATCATGGGATTCTTCACATATCGCCTTTTTTCCCTTCTTTTTTTTGTATAATACTGCCTAGAGTGTTTCATTTGAAAGTAGGTAAGAAAAAAAAGTTGTTTGTGCCTTTTCCTCCAGCTATGAACGTCAAACAGAAAGCTTATAATATATAGCAGAATATTTTCCTGCCTGGTTGGTAAGGGGTATGAAATCTTCTTCTTGTCTGCCCCTTTTTCTCCGAGCCCTCACATGGAGATTATATAAAACACTCCTGTCTCATAGAATAAGGTGCACTGTTTTGTGGAAGCTCACAGTATAGGTCGAAGATCTAACTGGTAACCTAGGTAGAGTTAGACTAGGCTAGACTAGTTTACTGATAAGAAGGTCAGGGGTTCAAGACCAACACCAGCAAATTGCTACCGTTGGGCCCTTAAGCAAGTCCCTTAACCCTTAACTTCTCAGTTGTGAGTCACACTGGATACGAGTGTCTGCCAAAATGCCTTTAAGGATAC
>JAOUQZ010000026.1:11506245-11518549 GCA_028564935.1 Neosilurus hyrtlii
TCTGAACAGGGTCTGGGAGTCTGTGGGTGCAGCTGCACAAAAAGTTGATTCTGACCAGATCAAGAAACTGACTGACTGCGTGAATGGAAGGCTTTTGACTGTTATCGAAAAGAAGGGGCGCGATATTGGTCACTGAGGTTTTTTTTTTTCAAATTGCAGAAATGTTTATTTGTAAATTTTAAGGTTTTTTTATTATTCTCACTTTAATAGGTGAAAACAAGCAAGTGAGATGGGAAAATCTTTTGTTTTTCATTTATTTGCATAATAATTCTGCACACTAATAGTTACCTAATAATGGTGTACATATATTCTCTCAAGAAAGCCAAAACTTCACTTTTACTACTTAAATGTTCAGGTTGTTAACATTTTGGATCAACCAAGAGCATTGTATAGTTGTACAATAACAATTAATCCTCAAGAATACAACTTATAATTGTCAATAATACAATAATAATTGCCTAATAATTGTGCACACAGTGTATATATGACTTATACTGCTTATTCATCAGGGAAAAGCTGGTCCCAAATGGGGAGAGGTGGGGTACACCTATAACAGGTCGCTAGCCTATTGCTGGGCTAACACAGACACAAACAACCAATCAGACTTGCAGTCACACCTATAGGCAGAGTAGAGAACCCACTTGAACTAATGTGCTTTGGACTGTTGGAGGAAACTGGAGTACCTGGAAGAACAGGTAAACTGCATACATTAAAACCTTCCTGGTTCCCTACAAGTTCCGGTAATTTCAGTTGTTTGATATGTCTTTTTGGCCCTGCGATGGTCTAGTAAGCTGTTTAGGGTGTACCTCACCTTCACCCAGAGCCGGCTGGGATAGGCTGACCATGATAAGGAATAAAATAGTTCAGATAATGTGGCCTGTTTTAAACTCCAGAATACAAACAGATAGACTAGAATTTCTACGTCGGGCATTGGGCCTCCACAAGCATTGTTGATGTGCTTGCAATAGTTGAGCCATTGGTTGTTCATGATGTAGGTTGTTGATGGTGATGGCTTGTTTGAGTTGGTACCCATTTATGCTTGTGCGTTTGGATGATATTTTTTTATAGATTTCCCACATTATAACATAGTACATACTCTGGGAGACAAAAAATTATTTCTATTTCCACAGGAAGATGCAGGCAGTTCACTTCAGTTCCACAAGTATCTTGAATCCCAAGCTTCAACAAGTACACAGAGTTCTTTTACATAGAACTCTGTGACTGCATCAGCAAATGTTTCCCCCACTTGCCTCCAGGCCCTTGAGTTTAGAAGACAGTATTATACATTGGTACACAGTTGTTCTGGAGAGAGATCTCTCCGTTTCTCTGCGGACCCTGGCTCTGTGGTCTATGGGGAAATGAGTGCACCACAGTCCACTCCGATGCTATTCTCAGTATGCTGAGTAAACCCATTTCAGAGACAAGGGTCTTTCATTCAGAGTGTCATCCAAGAAGCTACTGCTTCTGCTCTTCCATGCTCAGTTTTACACTAATAAAGACATAGTACTATTGCACAGGACGGCATGTTCTGTTTTTTTTTTTTTTTTCACATTTGCCCCTGGCAGTGTCAGCAGATATAGCAAAGACCGATACAAGGCTCGAGCTTTGCTGAATTAATCTGCCCTGTAGGCTCCACTGGCCAGTTCTTGACCCTAACCTTTTCACTGATTTATCTTTCATTGCAACAATCCTTCTCTGCTCTCATTCGCTGGCCTTGTGCAGATGAATTACTCTGTAAAGTGCCCATTGGCTGATCTTAATTTGCTCTGCAAACCTCAGTGGCTATTGTTCTGACAGAACTATTTTAGTTTGCTGTCTGTGTTAATGGAACAGATTAGGGGAGTAATAGACATTGTTAGATGGCTGTTAAAAGAAAGACTTGGGGATGATGTTTACATACATGAAATCTATGATCAAATGGACTCTTGTTTTAAAACTTTTCAAAAGTTCTGTTATTGTACATTTACATCATTTAGCAGACAATCTTATCCGGTTTATTTGTAATCACCAACTAGCATGGGCATGTCTTTGGACTGTGGGAGGAAACCTAAGAAAACCCATACAAACAGGGAGAACACGCAAACTTCACACAGAATGCCCTCACCAGGCACAGGGGTTGAATCCCAGGACCTTCCTGCTGTAAGGCAGAAGTGCTGATCAGTACGCCACTATACTACCCATGGGCTACTTTAGTGGTGAAAAATAGGAAGAGGACTCACTGTCTATGTAAATATAAATGGCTTTATCTAATGACTGTGCCACTTACAGGAAATTATATGCAAAGAAATATTTACAAATTAAATAAATACATACCAATAGAGTTCATGGGCTGATTTTCCCGATCTCCCCAATTTGGTTACCCAGTAAGTTCCAATTGCCATCCAGCTCCTTCTTATCATGATGACACCTTCATGGATAACAATGCACTGTCTTCCGCATATATGAGCTCACTGATTACTGGCATTGGCTCTGATTGACCAGACAGAATGAATACACCAGTACTCCCTCCCACATATCATGCACAATGGCAAGTTTACTGGCAACAGATGGCTGTGACATCGTTTCTGATTTCCATCTCGCAATTTCTCACCAGTGGAAAGCGCAGCATAATGCTTTTCTGATCCACTAGTTGATGATGCTATTATACTGTCAGGTGGTGGACTGAATGGGGGTTAGATGGCTCTTGATGAACCTGGCTGCCTCAGGGAGCGAACAGCTCCCCAGTCTAGGCTGGCAGTAATAACCCACATGCTCCAGTGCCTTCTGCCCAGATGGCATGAGGTTAAAGAGTACTAGGGGTGGATGGGAGGAGTCACAGGCAACACCAGTAGCTGTATGGCTGCAGCTTTCGCTCATTCACCTGTAAATCCCAGTGTGACATATGATATGTCAGACGTGGCAGGCTGCTTTCTGCTTTTCTCTGTTCTTCTTGGTGTCTCAGTGACAAAGAGGCTCATCAGTATTGATGGCGTCCGTGACGGTGGTGTGATTGGTTGTGGCCTATGTGCTGAGACAGATCCAACCGCAGCTGAGAGGAACACAGGAGCACAAGACCCCAACTATCCCTGCAATCTGCCTCCCACTGACACCAACAGCGTCATTACAGAGATGGGAGGAGGGAATTCCAGGTGTAGATAGTTGAGAAAGGTTCGACCTGCATCTATATTTAACACTCAGCTGATGGATCAGCTTCTCCTGTGCATATTAATAACATTCTCTGAGCACTGAAAGGCTAAACACTGACCCAAAATGAGAAACTGCACTTATCATTTTGTCAGTTGGCTTAACCCTGGGGTCTCATGAATCCAGGAAAATAAATGAAATGATAATAGAAATTCATGATATTGTAATAGAGCTTTATGGTATTAAAACCAAGCAGTCATTAGACATATTGCTGGAGACGTCATGACTTTAATAAGTATATATTCCCATCATTACCCATCATTACTAGGAGTCAGGTCAAATGTTGATTACAGTGGTTATTTGAACTTTATCGGTAGATGTAGAAGATAAACTTGGAGTAAATGTACATAATTATCTTTGCTAAGGAGGTTATGTTTTAACTTTGGTTAGTGTTTATTTTTTTTGTTTGTTTCACTGCTAGCAGGATTATGCAAAAATTTCTGTGCAGATTTTATTTTGATGAGATTTTTCCCAGAGGTGGGGCTTTGAACAAAGAAGACTCCAGTAGATTTTTAGATATGATCCAGATCTAATTTTGTCTAATCTCTTTTTCTCTCTCTCTCTCTCTCTCTCTCTCTCGCTTTCTCTCTTCCACCCCTACATGGCTGTTACACCTTTGATGAAACATTAACGGTAGTCAGGCATGTTTAAGGGTTGATCCAGAGCCAGGTAGGATAGGCAGACAGAGTGGTCCGTACGTCTTTCCTCTGCACTCCAGCTGCATCCAATGAGAAAGCGACAGAAAGAGAGAGAGGGCCACAGAGGTTTCGCGTCTGAGCCACAGGAAGCTGTGAATACCTGCAGGAGCAATTGACGCGTGTGTAATCGAATGCGTTAAGTGATTCTTAAATATTTAATTTTACTTGTATACTTTTTACTCATTTGCATTTAATAGCTGATAGTTGTTGTTTTTTTAATCAAGTGTATGTGTCCTTTACTGATGTAAAAAAGGTCTAAATATACATATGAATGATCTGTAATAATTAGAACAAACAGCAGAATGTCCAGATGGTTTTCTTTTTATAAAGAAACATACTTTGCTATATATATTGTTTTTCTTAATGACAGTGGGAATATGCACAGGTACAGTAATAACAGTGTTTGTGCTGATAAGGCAAAGTGTATTAAATCAGACAAATTGATTCTAATCAGAGGTATTGCATATTCTTAGAGTCAGGTCTCTATAACCTCAAAACAGATTAAGTGTGTGGGGTGGGCTGGAGGTGGACAGGCTCTCATCAGAATCTTGAGTACATTATGTTGTCAGTGTGTTGACATCCAAATTTTATTTACCTCAATTTGCCCTGGTGGCACGGTGGAGTAGGGGTTAGCACAGCAAGAAGGTCCTGGGTTTAAGTTCCAGGCTCAGCGAAGCCTTTTCTATGTGGAGTTTGCATGTTCTTCCCATTCTTGATGGGTTTCCTCGGGGTACTCTGGTCTTACCTGTGGATTAAAGGGAAAATGCCAAATCCTCCGCCGTTCAGGTGCTCAAATCATGGAGTTCTAAAAGACGTCCATAAAGGCATGAAAATGCAAGAAGTTTCCAGAAAGCACAGACAAAAGCTAGCTAGGAATCCTGTTGCTAGTCTCTGAAGGCGTGAAGTCAAATAGTACCCGTGTCTGCAGTGACCACTTTGATAAAGGTTTGGAAACTTGAACCGAAATTCAAAAATACCCTGTGATTACAGCACACGAATATTCATGGTTATGTTTCAGAAACCCACATCTGTCTTGTCCTATTAAACCAAACTGCATTGTTTTGAAAGAATTAATTACTTATGATGTGATTCCCTTATGCATGTAAGGTTATAACAATACAGGAACTCAGTTGATGAAGATTCTCCCCTTGACTTGGGTACATGCTTCAGGTGGACCAAACAAATGTCTGGGCATTAAACACCATTTATTTGTATAAAGAAGTAAATCAAGCATCACTACATGGTGAAATACCATATTGCTCTTGAAGTTCAATCCAACTTTATTTATAAAGCACTTTAAAAAAAAAACAACACCAGTTGATACAAAGTGCTGTACAGAGAATAAAAATATAAAACAATTAAATACATATAAAAACAATAGATAAATACAAAAATAAGAACCCTAAATAGCTGCTAGCTTCGGTTTTAACAATTTTATGGGCAGTCATTTAAAAACTGAGAATGTCTCAGAATGATGATGTCATCAAGGCCCAAGTTAACATGTACAAGTATTAGAGTTGGAACATTCATTTAATTTAGTGACAGATTAGTGTTCGGGGTGTGAAAAGGTTTAGATTAAAAGCATTACCTGTGCAGTGAGAAACTATATATACAGCAGATTAATGTTTTTAAGCACAACCTCTTGAAATACTGAAAGAAATGATGCTTGAAACAAAACTCCTCCATGTTAACTTGGACCTTGATGATGTCATCATTCTGAGACTCATAAAATCTTAAAAACTGAAGCTATCGGTCTAAACATTTGCACAAAGACAGATTTTGGGAAAGAGGTTTTTTTAGATTAACTTTCAATAAGTGCTGTCCTCTCGTTTAATATGATTATATATTTAAACTATAGTTTTAAAATACCTACATCTGTGTTGTTTATTTTAAACAACTCTAAATGAATCCTTTGAGCCTTTTTTTAATCCTACATTACATGGCTGAATGTGTTTTACATCACATGGGGTTGTGATCAAGCTCAGTAAGTGATTAGTTGAGGGATTGGCAACTAGCGACTCACAGACCATATAGTATCATTCAGTATGGCCCATGAGATGCTAGTTTTTCCCTATCTGAGGCAAGAATATACCCTAGTGTCAGGCGGCCAGACAATATCTGAGTCAGAGGTTATTACTGTCGTGATCCAGAGAGGGGTCGCTCGTTCTTTTTCACTCATCTCTTTAATGGAAGCTTTTTATCCTGTGCTTTCCATGGTATACCATTCAGCTTGACCAATTCCGGGGACGAAACGTATGTGAATGATTCAAAATAGAGGAATCTGAGCGTTCCAAACGATATGGGAAACAGATCATCTTTTTAGCATATTCTCGTTACTTTTTTAGATTTCAAAGCAGTTGTTACTGTAGTTGTAATACATTTGACGGCAAAAAACCACTTCCGGAAGAACAATCACTTCCGGAAATGTCCTGCATTTCAATAACGAGAAAGACACGATATAGGATTTTTCAGAAATGCTTTTTTTCAGTTGGATGAGTGACCAGAGCTTGAAAAATGGCACAAAGCATCGTGCACGTTGGTTAGAGGGAGGGAGGGAGGGAGGGAGAGTTTTTATTAGTTTCTCGCTTGCTTTTTCACACATGAAGCTGATAGGGACGTCCAGGTCGAGATCTCCTGGCTCGGCGAGGGCGTTTCTGTATGGAGTTTGCATTTTCTCCTTGGGCTTGCATGGGTTTTCATCGGGTACTCCAGTTTCCTCCCGCAGTCCTAAAGACATGCATGTCAGGCTTATTGTCTGTTCCAGATTGCTCCTTTGTGTGAGTGTGAATAGTTGAGCATGTGTTGGCACTGCGATGGACTGGTGAGCTGTTCAGGGTGTACCCCACCTTCGCCCAGAGTCAGTTTAGATCCATACTGCTCATAACCCTACAAGGATTAAGTGGTTTGCCAAATGAATGAATGAATGAATGAATAAATAGAATAAGACATAAATATCAGGTAAAGTAAGCAAAAACAGGACCTGTAGCTTTAATGTACCATAGCATCCTGTCAGATCCCTGTCATTTATGTAGTCCAGAGAGCAAATACTTACTGGATGTTATTTTGTTTTGGTTTTTAATATCAAACTGTAGAGATTTTTGCATGTGAGAACCTTAAGAGATTTCTGAAATCCTCAGAGCAGCCCACCCAACAGCCATGCCACTGTCAATCACTGAAAACAGTGACACTTCTTTTTTACTCCTTCTGTTGTTTGCTGTGAAAATGAACTGAAGTTCTTGACTTGTAGCTACATGATGTTATGTATTGCATTGCTGCCACATGATTGGCTGATGCCAAAGCTGCCATCATTAATTACACAAGGCTAAAACTAGCAACTTTACCAAAATCTGACAAAAAACAGTATTTTTTACTATGATATTGCATACTATAGGAAAATCAGTGAAAGTGCAGTCGTGTTTATTTGAGTGACGTGACCGAGTTTTAACCTGGTGATGAAGGAAGGAAAAAAATCGTTGCATGTCTCAAAACTTAGACACTACGAGGACATGAGCTTTTCAGCACAGCTCTTTTACTTCAGCTTTTCACCAAGACATGTGAGAGGATGTGTGTGCGTGTGTGTGCGTGTGCGTGTGTGTGTGTGTGTGTCTCTGTGGGACATTTCAAATGTTAATACATTCCCTCTGTAGGCAGCTTGCTGCTCGCTCTGCCGTTCCCACCATCACCTTATTTATTTCTTTATTTCCTATTTTTAGCTTTCAGATAGACTCGTCAACCCGACCTGTCAAATTCATCCTGTGTGTCTGTGCGAGCGCATAATGTCAGAAGAGCTCTCATTACTGAACACACACATACACATACTTGCCATCAGGCAGTCACACACATGCATGCATACACAAACACACACACATACACCCAGACACACAGACACACGCACACACGCACACACACACACACACACACACACACACGTGAAGTCAGACAAGCAGCGGATGCAAAAAGCATAGGCTGGCAGGCTGGTTGGAGACAACAACACACAGACACAGACATGTTTATGACTCATACATTGCATTTGTACACTATAGAATTCAATATAAGAGAAACAACACACCAGGGAGTGCTGGTATAGGAAAATAACATATTCAAGGTTTTTGTGTAGATTCTTAGACAGTATTTACAAACACAGAAACGTGCAGCCTGTGAGATTCATCCATTCATTTATTTTCTAAGCCACTTAATCCTAATTAGGGTCGCAGGGAGACTAGTGCCTAGCTCAGCCAACTCTGGGTGAAGGCAGGATACACCCAGAACAGCTCAACAGGCCAGCGCAGGGCCAAAACACATACAACCATTCACACTCACACCTAGGGGTGATTTGGAACTCCCATTCAGACTACTGTGGATGTTTTTGGACTATAGGTGGAAACTGGAGTACCCGGAGGAATCCCAGGCAAGCAGGGGGACATCCCAGAAACAACCCGAGCAACAGAATCAAACCTCGGACCTTCTTGCTATGAGGCGAGCATGCTAACCACTGCCCCACCGTGCTGCCTGTCTGTAAGATATCGGTGTAAATGATATGATTTGTGATGCAGTGATTTTCGATATATAATGATCCCACTGAATCAGATACTATACAGTTCTGAATCATAAAGCAACAATGCAATGTTTGGCAAAACCGCTAAATCAGACACTCTCTGATTCTGAGTAATTAAGCAAGGAGTCAATATTTGAAAATAGCTTTGAATCTGCTGTGATACAACACAATGTGATTTTGACTCTTATGGAAATTAATGAATATTTGACTACAGCCCTAAAGTACAACAGGATACAATATGGTACACACTACAACATTTACAATCTCTCTGAAAAGTGAGAGTGTTAATTCTGGTAAGGCTTTAGATGTATTTGTGGCTTTGAGTTTGAAGGAATGTCACCGAGTTCCAATTCTGGGTGGAAAGAATGTCACTCGGTGACACTAGCCAGCCAAAGATGTCTGATATTTTGTGACATAAACAGCCATTTATTAATATCCTATGGCCTTACTGTGAGAGAATCAAATGATTAAAGCTCTAAGTATCAGTTGATACACAATACTAATCCACAACTCTACTCGTAGGAAAGTGAATAACAGTTTTACACACGGTAGTGACTTGTCTGAAAAATAACCTAGCTTAGCCACTTAGCCACTCATAGTCATCGACATGCTGCGATATGTTATCCCTCTCCTGTCTCAGGCAGTATAGTCTTACTCTGTAATTACTTTACTCTGCAGCCTTTTTGTCTCGTTCTTAGAACATCCTCAGATGCGCTATTACCTCGCATCTCTACGCCGCCCATCCCCTTCGCTTTAGCCCCGAATCAATTCCAACCGGCATCTGTAATTTTAATGAAAGTGCTTTTCTTGCTTCCAGCTCCACCAGCGTTAAACATCTCGGCCCTGCTGAAATATGGAAGGAATTCAATAATAAAAAAAGAAAGAAAAACCTCACTCATAAGAGTGAATGTGTAAAATTCCTAAATTATTCAAGCTATGTGCCTTGGCAATGAGCGAGCCGCGCTAATAAAATGCCAATCTCTGACATTAAGCAAAGCAGCCCGAATCTCATTTTAAGAAAATTGAACAATTGGTTGGGATTGGCACGCACGTGACACGCATTATGAATATGAATTGCAGGGAAAATTAGCAATAATATTTTCTCACGCTCTCTGGTGAGATGATATAGTTAATGTTGGGAGGAAGAAGAAAAAACTCTACAGATATTTGCAGCATTCATCTCTGCAGTGTTATCAGGCAAGCTTGGCACCCGAGTGTGCCTCTGTGACCTCCACTCTATCCACCCCCTCCCTTTTTCTTAAGCGGTTTGTCATTTATTCAACATTCGAGTCCCACTGTGGTTGAGAAACTGTGAGCCAAAATGGCCCCTGTGGAGCCAGACATTCCTCCTCTTCACTCCAAGTTTCAGACAGCACCAGGAGGATGGGACATGCTGCCAACACTGACGACTGGGACAGATAAGAGACACTCTGCGTGTGTTTTTGTGTGTGAGTGTGCCAGAGTAACTAGTAGTGCCATGTTAACCCCAGTGTACCTTTCCATTAACCCGCTTTATGTGCAGTTTTACCTGCGAACTGAAAAAAAAAAACCTCAGAAAAACCAAAGTCTTGAAAAAGCCAGTAATCCTTGGCAGAAAGTTCAGAATTTCACAAAGTAAAATTCACAGCATGGTTGTGTCTATGAATTATAAACCGGACGAAGTCTACTTTGTGGTACTAAGGGGTAATATTTTTCTGTCTCAGGTTTTCAGGCTGCCTGAGCGACTTTAATAACAGGTTTTGTGTTGTTTATTGATGTTGGTGGATGATATAAGAGACTTTAGGGGTTACACAGAATAGTCCACTCTTTGGCTTTCCATCTATCCTTGTCTGGGGGCTCAAGAGAGCAAGTTTCTGGATGAGAAAGAAGGGCGGATTATAATATCTTACCTGTCACATACAATGATGCTAGCCAATCATTGGCATCTATGAGTTTATTCATTCAAAAGTAGGCGGATAGCTTTTTTCTCCAAGCATGTAACTTCACAGATTAAAAAGATGCAGTTGACTTGGAACAGGTTTTTTGGAGGAAGTGCATGATAGACCTTCTGATTGATAGCTGCTGTGTGCTAGTGGAGAACTGATGATCTGATGAGTGGGAATTATCCCTGACTAAATTAGCTCTAAATTAGACTAAATTAAGGGATCAAAAATTGGAGAAAAATCTACTGAGACATTAGTATAATCGGGTAGGTGGAAAACATGGTGATAAAAAAGCATTGAAATGTATTTTGTTAATCTGAAAATACTTTAAATTTTTCTAGTCAACTGTAAGACTACATGAAGTAAAGGGGTTTTTATTTTCATGGACTATTTGGAAGATTGACATGGTGGCATAGTGGTTAGTACATCCGCTTCACAGGAGGAATGTCCCGGGTTTGGGTCCTGGGCAAGGGGTGCTTATGTGTGGAGCTTGCATGCTCTCCCTGTTCTTGCGTGGGATTCCTCCGAGTACTCCAGTTTCCTCCCACAGTTTCCTCCCGCAGTCCTAGCATGTGTTACTTCATAATCAGTGTGAAAATGGCGACCATGCATGTTGGATTTCAATTTGGGAAACAAGTCTGATGGTGCAGGTCAGGCATGTAAGGTGCACAGGGCAAACAGTTCAAAGCCACATTTGGCTGCTTCTGCCACCGCCACCTGTGCTGTGTGTATGATGGCATTGTCCTGAAGCAACAGTACTCCAGCTCAAAGTTTTAGTTCCCATGTATACAGCTGTAGCTATCAAGGTGCACAGTTTATTTGGATGTCTGTTGGAAACCATAGTGTTTCCACAGGTTTAAAATCAAGAACAATAAAACGTGTTGTACCTCATACCATGTGTTTCATTTTTGCTTGTTTTGTGTCCTGTATGAATATGCTGTCGGAACAGTTTTCGAATATTGAGTTCACAATTTTTTTTTTTATTTGCATAGTAGCCTGAAAAAACTAAACTAAATCCACTAAATCCACATTTTCTCATTACTGCAATTTCAAAAAACCTGCAAAGATTTCTTTCTTTATTATTCTTTTTTGTACTGAGATACACATGCTACTTCTGCGATACCACTGATCCTGATCCTCCTGCTCCCTGAATCCTGTGATCCAACCTGATATGATATGACTGATTGAAGTTCTCATCTTAGAAGCCTCTGGATCCTGCTGCTGATGTTCCATATGGACCTAAATAAACACTCAGAAACTGTGAAGATGACTTTTCACTGCTGGTGATATAAACTCTTTTACTGAAATGATTTACACTTATAAGATAACTAGACTTCATGTTAAAGTGTAGCAAAGTTTTTAATTTCATCTGGTTTCACTCAAATGAGGATGGGTTTCCCTTTTGAGTCTGGTTCCTCTCAAGGTTTCTTCTTTGTGTCAACTGAGGAAGTTTTTCTTTGCCCCCTCTCCGTGCCCTATAGGGTTTATAAGGGTGAGAACTACACCCATGCACTAGTTTTAGTAGTCAACTACATGTAGAAATGTATTAATTTACCAGCGAATGCTCCAGTCCTGCGTTTTAGAAGCAAATAAATATATTTCTTAATCATCCCCAGATAGCGACCACTTGTAATGTATATTACCTGCTCATACTGATATTAAAATAGCTAACCTGCTTAGTAAGTACTATATAACTGAATACAAATCCATCATTTGAATTGAACAGATAATGTAATGTAAACAGTATGATTGTAGATATGAACAGCTTTGTATTCATTCTAAACTCAATTTAAACCTCTTTTGTTTTGGAAGTAAAGAGATTCCCTGTGTATAAATTCTTGTTTGTGATCATCACATATACACTACTGATGTTCTGTGTGTGTGTGTGTGTGTGTGTGTGTGTGTGTGTGTGTGTGTGTGTGTGTGTGTGTGTGTGTGTGTGTGTG
>JAOUQZ010000026.1:11529782-11544934 GCA_028564935.1 Neosilurus hyrtlii
AGGTTAGCTCCACCCATTTTCTATACAGAAGGTTAGCGTCACCCATTTACTTTATAGTAGGTTAGCTCCACCCATTTTCTTTAGAGAAGTTTAGCACCCCTCATTCACATTATAGGAGGTTTGCTCCACCCAATCACTTATTTGTTTTTAATTAATGCATTAAAAATTGCATTTGTTGACAGATTGTTGTGGTGTAATAGAAATAAAATGTTGTTTTTGCATATCAAGCTGCATCATACCACCCTGGTGTTTATTATTTTTCAGTAACTTAACAACCTCAAATGTGTTATTCCTTACAAATAAGTTTTTAAAGCCACAGCAACAACAATAACCCAAAAAATCCTGTTCAGTTGTGAGGTATAAAGTGAAGTTGACAGGAGGGTGGTGAGAACATTGAATTGCACCTTTTTGTTTTTGAACACATACTGTATACGACCTTTATTATAAACGCTTGGCCGAGCACAGGCATCGAGAACCCTTTCTATCACGGGTCTGAACTAACTCTGATTCAGCTCTTAGACATGCATAGTCCATGCCATTTTAAAACAGCGCTTCGCTGATGAGTCAGGCAAGGTGAGAACGCAATGTGCATTTACCCGAGATGTTTGAACGAACAAAAAAGAGGGAGGGAAGTTATTGTAGAGTGGAGGGAGTGAACAGGGAGACGGCTTGTTGTGAGAGAGCTTTGAAAGCCTGGTATAAAGAGTTCTGGATGTCCTCTATATAACAGTAGAGGTGAAACAGAGGTATGGCTGTGTGTGTGTGTGTGTGTGTGTGTGTGTGTGTGTTCCTCTTGGTACGTGAACCAAGATTCCATCTCTCTTGACAGCCATTTTACCAGCGACTCTGTTTTAAAAGTGCAACGTAAATGTACTCTTCAAAAAAAACGCCAGGAACATCTAATTATCCCCTCACTAGCTTTGCTGATTGCTTCACTTAGTGTGGTGTGATTGCGGATGATGGGCCAAACCTCGTCGTAGCATCTGTAAAAGACTCAGAATTGATTTCTTTGAAGGAGTCGATGCGAGAGCGCTTTTGGGGAGTGGGCTAGCTAATTAAAATTCAAATGCGGGTCAAATCCAACGTAATGACTTTCCATTAGCTCCTCGTTCCTCCTTGTTTCGCCTTGATGAAGGTGCACAAGTGCCTGTGTGTGTGTTTCTGTTTGTGAGTGTGTGTGTATTTGTGTGTGTGTATGTGTGTGTGTGTACGTGATAGCGGGGAGCATGTGATGGCAGCCTTGCCCGATTACCTGCCGATAGCCCCGTGCTGGGCCAACACCTGTTTACTCAATGTGATTGTCGCACAAGCTCTGTAATTTTAGCTCAGCTGGTCGCACATCTGACACTTTGACAAGAGCTCAGGCACTTACCAACGTACACAAAACTTTTTATTGTCACATTTCTGGGGCAAAACAAAAGGTGGCATAAGAGCTTAATAAGCTATGGAGTGGTTTGTAAAAGGTTAAGTCCTCAAGTTCCCACTGCTGTCATTGAAATGCACCCAGAGCTTGTTTTTAATAACGGCTTCCATCATCAGTCTAAACAATGCATAACACACACCGTGGATAATGCGCGGTAATGAGAATTAGTGACATGTAGAAAACTTACAGTTTTCTACAGCATGTACCCATATTTAGAGCAGATTTAGCTGCGCCATTCAAATTAGGCACACAACTGAGGTTGTGAGATATTTATTAACTTGGGGACCTTTTCATTTTTATTTTTGGGAGAGAGGGGAGGGTCGCACAGTCGTTAGCATGTCCACCTCACTGCAAGAAGGTTCCGGGCTCGGGCTTTTGCATTTTCTCCCTGTGCTTGCATGGATTTCCTCTGGGTACTCCAGCTTCCTCCAACAGTCCAAAGACATGCACATTAGGCTAATTGGCTGTTCCAAATTTCCCCTAGGTGTGTGTGTGAGTGTAAATAGTAGTGTGTGTGTGTGTGTGTGTGTGTGTGTTGGACCTGTGATGACCTCTCTGGTGAGCTGTTCAGGCTGTACCCTGCCTTCTCCCAGTGTCAGTTGAGATAGACACCAGCCTCCCAACGACTTTAATAGGATTAAGTGTCTCAGCAAATGAGTGAGTGTTTGTTTTTTACTTTTTCCTCTGTTATGTCTAGAAAATCTCTTATTCCTTAAGGATGATGGTTCCTAAAAATAAATATTAGTTTATATTATGTGATAATATTTTTAGAGAGCAACAACATTCAGAGCAACAACAGTGAATAAGCAGAAGTCTCGTTCAGGACTCCCTCGGCTATTTCTGGAGGTTTCCACTATTGAAAGATAACCTCGGGTGCAATAAGCGCCATGTTGGTGTAGAGAGGGGTGAACCAGTTTTATAGCTGAGGATGTAACGAAAACTGCCGGAAATAGCTGAGGAAGTAAGGAAAACTGTCATAATAGCAAAGGGAGTACTGAAAATTGCCAGAAATAGCTGAGAAAGTCACGAAAACTTTCGGAAATAGCCAAGGGAGTATGAAAACTGCCGGAAATAGCAGAGGACGTAGCAGAAACCACCAGATATAGCAGAGAAAGTATTGAAAACTGTCGGAAATAGCTGAGGAAGTAACATAAATTGTTGGAAATAGCTGAGGGTGTAAAAAATAACTATTGTAATTAGCTGAGGGTGTGACAGAAACTGTCAGAAACAGCTGAGAGAGTAATAAAACCTGCCGTAAATAGCAGAGGAAATCAAGGAAACTGTCATAAATAGCTACGAAAGGGAGTAGCGGAAACAATTGGAGGTAGCAGAGGGTGTCCAGAATGCCTCTGCCCAAGATATAGTATAAGAAGTACTGGCTCCATTGTACCCAGGATGCAATTCCCCACCCACTCAAGCCATATTTTGACAGAAATCTCCAAGGGTTTCCCGAGTGGAGACGTCTTCATCACGGAGTTTGTGTGAAATTTCTTCCATCCGGTCGGAGTGTATAAATTTTGTCATATGTTGATGGATTTGGTAATTAAGGTGTGTAATTATAATGATTTTAAATAACTTTAGATAACGTCCTCCAAAATATCAAACAATGTCTTTGCTGTCAGGTAAATGTGTATGTGTGTGTGTGTGTGTGTGTGTGTGTGTGTGTGTGTGTGTGTGTGTGTGTGTAAGTCATAAAATTTCAATGAATGAAATACATTTTTTATTTATCACCCCACCCCCCCACCCCCCCCCATGTAAGATTTAGTTCCTAACCAACCCGCAGGCCCAGGTAAGCTCTGAGTGGTATGAAATGAGATTTCTCTACTTGGGTATGCACTCCCATTCTCAGCCAGTCTGTACCCGAGCAAACGAGACATGAGGACGCTTTATTATTTATGAAGGCACAGTCTGGCCCTCAGCAGCTCCGAGTGGGAGATATTTCTCTGTAAATGTGAGCTACCTTCTTCACACATGCCCGGTGGAGTCAAGGCATGATGTACCGCACTTACCTGCTGCCTGCAATAAATTATTAGCTGTAAACTTTTTTTCTGTACAGTAGAAAGATGTGGAAGAGTTCACACATTCGTATTAAATCCCACAGGCCGTAACAGAGGTGATCTTAACTGTAAAATAGCTATAAAATATTTATAGAGTAGAATTTTATGCACAGCTTTAATCACTCACTCACTCTCACTCATTGGCGCAACTGTTTAATCCTATCAGGGTCGCGGGGATGCAGGAAACTATCTCAGCCGACACTGGACGAAGGCGCGGTACACCCAGAATAGCTCACCAGACCAAGGCAGGGCAAACATACAATCATACACATTCTCTGCATGATCTGCACGTCTTTGGACTGTGGGAGGAAATCGGAACATCTGGAGGAAACTCACATAAGCATGGGGGTATGTAGAACATACAGACTCCACACAGCCGAGCACAGGACTCTCACCCAGGACCTTCTAGCTGTGAGGCTACGCCACTCATATGAAGTATTTACAAGGTGTCTGAGGTTTACTTTTTCAAGGTCACTCAAGGACAAAGGTAAGTGAAAGTCCATATATGGTTTTCTATTCGTGTTCCATAGTAATGGCTTGCCTGCCTCATGCCCAGCCACCATTCACACTTACATTCACACCAGGGGATAATTTAGAGTAGCCATGTGACCTGATGTGCATGTTTTTGGAGTGTCAGAGGAAAGTAAACCTATACAATCACTTAACTTTAAGAACAAAGTGTATTGTGTGTGTGTGTGTGTGTGTGTGTGTGTGTGTGTGTGTGTGTGTGTGTGTGTGTGTGTGCCTGACTGAGAAGAGTCATAGCAAGCACTGGAGAGTTTGACAGGAGGTGACCTCTGTATTCAGTAAAAAGATATAGATCCCTGCTTGTTGTGTGTGTGTTTGTGTGTGTGTGTCAAGAGCAACACTGCTTTTTGTATTTTATGGTGTCTTACTTTCTCACAGCTCCATTCAATCACACTCTCCAAATCAATTCCATTGATGCTGCAGGGAGCAGAGACAGCAGGACAGATATCTCTCTCTCTCTCTCTCTCTCTCTATCTCTCTCTCTCTTTCTCTCTCTCGATTTCTCTCTCTCTCTCTCTCTCGATTTCTCTCTCTCTCTCTCTCTCTCTCTCTCTCGATTTCTCTCTCTCTCTCACACACACACTCACATACTCACTCCGCCCATCTCTCATTTATAAAATTATTCTTAATTCTTTTCCTTTTATCTTTCCGACATTTGTGCATAGCCTCTTTCCTGCGTCTCACCCTCTTCCACCCTTCCTTCTCTGTTTGCCTCACACTCCCTTCCTCTCTCTTTCTGTCAGTTGCTTACTCTCAATTTCTATCTGGTTATATCCATTCTCTCTCTCTCTCTCTCTCTCTTTCTCTCTCTCATTCTTACTCAGTCTTTCTGTTTCTTTTTCTTTCTCTTTGCCTCACTTTTGTCTGGCCTGCTGTGTGTCTTTCTCTATCTCTCTCTCTCTCTCTCTCTCTCTCCCTCTCTACTGTCTTTCTCTCTGTCTGTTTCCCTCTCATTTTCTCTCTCTGTCTCTCTCTCTCTCTCTATCTCTCTCTGTCCATTCAGTGCTATTGTAACAGTATGAGATTGATGAGGATGACAGAGGCAGTGATTAGACGATGAGGTGATGAGGTGATTAGCGAGGCAGGCGGTCGCCGCTAGTCTCTAGAGTGAATATTTACCTGAGAGAAATGTGATCAGGCCGTGCTAATGCCATTCAGCAACCAGTTTAATCTGCTGCATGATTCAGTTAGAGATTCGCTCTGCCTCAGCCCGGGGGCGGAAAGCAACATTTCCACAAGTCCCATGCTGGAGCTGATGTCGATCAACCCGCTTATACATCAAACCAACCTTAAATTTCAACCATGCTGTGTGTGTGTGCGTGAATATGAAAATTTAAAGTGACATCAACAAGAAAGAAGTTAATGTTTGTATTAAGACAATTTCATGTTTCAATCCTTTTTGCTGTGGCTGAAAGAAGTGTATCACTCTAAGGGTGTACAGAATGCACTCCTGAACTTTTCATCTTGCTAAAAAGTGTTTGGGTTTGCTGATATCACAACACTTATAATAATGATAACAATAATAATAATAATAATAATAATATACAGAGAGATGGATGGATGTATTGAATATTAATATTACTATTGTAAAAAGAAGTGAAGTGATGAATCCATTTACCAACTTTTGTTAGTTTTGTAGGATATATTCTAATGAAAAATGGATGGAGGGATGAAAAAGAAAAAAGGAAGTGGGCCACACAAAAGGTTATGCCATATACTGTACGTCTGGTACGACAACCTGCTGACATTTTCCATGTTTGGTGGTCCTGGCTTTTAATCTCTAGTTGCTGTAAGGCCGTGAACAATAATCTAAAGCCAAAAAGAGAAAAGCATGGGGTAAAAAAACAGAAAAGGTGTAAAATGCTTAGTAGTATTGTCCGAAACATGTTGAAGTTCGGAGGTAACGTTTTAAAAATAGACTATATGAGCAGTTTGAAAATGTTCTTGTTATAAGTTGATGGATATTGAAATGGATGGATAGAACCACTTACAAGACCTATGTAGCAAAGTATGAAGAATCCAATAGATATGACAATAAAATATTATTAGGGCTGATTGATGTGATATCTCATTGATATCATGATAAAGCAAGAAACTTTGCTTAGTTATTTCTAGCAAAACATCTCAGTGGTTGATGGGATCCGCCCTTAAGTTCTTCTTCCACTGGATGGAGTCGCATTGGTTCACTTATCTGCACAACTCAGTGAGAGAAATAAGGGATGATATTAAGCTCATCTAGTTCATTGGATCTTATATCTTGATATGCGAAAATTAGTAGGATTTCAGGGGTTTTTGTCAGAGAGAACCGACGACGATGACACAGATGGTCAGGTTACAGAGTGAACTCATCTCATCACTCATGAGATTAACCTGTGTAGCTGACTCAGTGCGCCTCGTGTCTCATTTTTTTCTTTAGCTCATCCAAGGAGGTTATATTTCACCCTCGCATTGTGTGTTTGTTTTTTGGCAGAATTATGCAAAAAGTTATGTATAGATTTTTATGAAGTTTCTACTAGAGGTGGAGGTTTGCACAAGGAAGCCTCCATTTGATTTGGGAGATATTCTGGATGCAGGAATTTTTAAAGGATTCTTTAACATTGTTAGATAGGACGGTTTTTAATAGTTTGCTTCGTATGGATGATTACTGGGCTTGGCAGAGGTTTTGCTCTCTGAGTGCTCTTGTTTGTTATTTTTTTAATTAGTTGAATAATGAATTAATTAATTGCAGGCCGGAATTGTAGCTCAGAACACAAGGTTAGCAATCCCCCTAAACTAACAGCCTTCCTTCAGCCAGAAAATATAAATAATTTTAAAATATTACTTTCTCATATTCTAGAACATTGGTGTCCGCTGTATAAGATTCCGTTGGTAACAGCTATTTCACAAATAGCACCAACACTGGAAAATGCAATTCCATTTAGGTTTGAAAGATTCATGTAAAGATTTGGATATTGTTCCTCTAATGCAGGAAGTAAAAAGGTTCCTCATGTTTTCTGTTTTTTTTTTTCTTTGTTAGAAATATACTTGTTGTGTTTGTTATGTACTCTTTTGTAGCTACCGAATTCCATAATAATCTTTCTCCAGTACATTCATATTATACTGTATGTTCTTAGTATCAGATTATTCCCAGACTTTGATTATCCACCTAAAAATGGAGGAGGAAGTGTATCCTGATTGCAGTTGGATTAGTCGAACCACCTCAGGACGTGTGTGACGCACATTCTCGTGATCTTATATAAGAGAGATATTAATCCATCTGTCTCCTCAAGCAACACTACAAGACCTACAGTCATGGGAGAAAAAATACACCCTCCTTCAGTTCTATGTTTTGTTTTGTATTTTTTATTGCATCAGTGCCTAAATAAATATAAGGTGATAACGAGACAACAGATTTCAGTGTGTGGTCATTTTCTCCTCAAGTCCTTCACAATATGTTGTAATATATTGAGTCATAGACAGATTTAGTTTCATGAACAAGAGAGTTTAATACCTTTGGTTATCTCAAAAAAAAACTCAAAATGGGCAAGGATAACATCTTGTCCTCGCTCTTACAGGTCCATCTTTGGTGGCAGCAGTGAAGAAGGACTGGGCCACTCAGAGTGCTATTGCCCTCTCCTGGCAGGAGGCCGAGCTGCCCCACGCTGCCATCCTGGACTACGAGATTAAGTACTATGAGAAGGTACATGAGACAGCTGGACCTCTAAACCCTCAACTATGCTTTCTTGTCCTTTACATTTTTGATTTTCCAGTACACTGAATATTAAGAGATAAAAACACGATTGCAGGCAGATTTACACAAAGGTTATTTAAGGGTTGCGTCCCCACAGGATATAGACTTTTTTCTGTAGTATATATCCAATAATGGTACATAAACAGCCAAAGAATATCCCATGTACTCGGCTTTAGGCTTCCTCCACTCAGACATGACCTTTTCCTCCAGGATCCTGAGAGAGAAACATGAACACTGCACCCACAAGCATGTCATTCAACACTTCTCTATTATATTTTACGACTTTTAGGGGTTTCATACACAAGACATTGTGATAAGACAATACCAGATTGTTCAGTTTGAAGAAAGCGCTACGTACAGTTCACACGATACTGTGGATAGGATCAGCTAGGGTGTGGTCATCTGTAGAGGCGTGGCTATATAGAATGTGTTTATCTGCACAGGTGCAGCGTCTTTCTGATTGCTACACATGAGCCTTTGTATACAAAAAAGCATGAAAGAGGAAAAATATAGCAAATAGTACATGCCGAATTTTACCTAACAATTTCTCTCTCTCTCTCTCTCTCTCTCTCTTTTCCTCTCTCTCTTTCTTTCTATCTCTCTCTCTCTATCTTGCTCGCTCTCTCTCACTCTCTCTATCTTGCTCGCTCTCTCTCTCTCACTCTCTCTCTCATTCACACTCTCGCTCGCTCACTCTTTCTCTCTCTCTCTCTCTCTTTCTCTGAGAGTATAAGAAAAGAGTAAGGCTCTGCTAATTGCAGTGCTTTATGTGGGAAAAACACCCCCACACCCTGCTGCTCAAACCTAAAATGGTTCACAATTAAATTCATACATTTATTCATTTCAGCTGTAAAACAGGAAGTCTTACATAACACTAAAAAAACTTATATAAATACATAAATACATTCTTACCCTTTTTACCAGTATCTTGGTGCAAATGTACAAACATACTTTCCACATTTTCCTCATTGCTGTGTTTTTAAGTCCTAGAGTTATTTAAACTGAAATTTAAAATCAGCTTTCTTTTAGCAAATATATACATATTTTTAAATATAGGGGGATCTTTGACAGGTAATTACAATGGGTGCGGTCTTGTCTTCTTGACATACAATTAAAAACATTTAGAGAAAGAGAGAGAGAGAGAGAGAGAGAGAGAGAGAGAGACCGGACATAAGTACATAGACACCCAAAATTTCAGAATGAATATTTGCTGGTCAAAAAAGAGGCTTGTGTCTTGCTGCTCGGCCATAATAGCCCGCTTGATGAAGACAGCATATAACAGTTTTTGAGCTGGTTTGGATGTCTGTGGTCTGGGAACAGAAATAATTCTCCACTGGTCTCTTCTTGGTGCAGAGACATCTTTATGATGGACCAGGCCAACCTGGTCGTGGATCCATGGTGGTCTTACTTTCACTGTTGAACTGCACAATCACTCGGTTTACAGAAGTATATTCAAATTGTTGGCTATTTGTCGCTGGCTGATGCCACCCTCTCACTGACCCATAATTTGACCTCTCTGAAAGTCTGACAATTCCTGAGCTCCTGGAGTGCGAGGCATAACTTTAGTACAATTTTGTGCACCAATATAAAGCAGTCTGACTAGTGTTCATTAAATTTAAGTCATTAAATTGACTGATGACTACAGTATTTACTTATGTCCGGAGTTTGAGTTCAATTGTTTGTTTTAATTGTAAGAAAAACAACTTTCTCAGTAGCTTTATATTATATTGAAAAAAGGTTTGAAAGCTACTGAGAATTTTTTTTTTTTGTAAAGCTACTTATATTTTTATTATAATTAAAACAATGGCACTGTGACATCAGACTTTATTTTATTAATATAAGTAATGTTAGCTTTCCCCTTCTAAAAAAAATAACAATAAATAAATTAAATAAGTACTTCAGTAAAGCCATGCAAAGTTGATATGTGCGAAAAGAGGTGACACGAAGCGAGTCAAAGTGGACGGCGCTGTGGTCAACTGAGCTGAACTTTCACACGATAGGAGTTGAGCGATTACCAATCAGAGCTTAAAGATACTGTTGATGGACAAATGCTTCCATACACAGTGTTTCCCATAATATTTCCATTGTGGAAATATTATGTGGAAACCATAAACACAAACACATCAACATGGAAGAGCAGCTCATTAGTGCCATGTCTCAGTATCCTGTGCCTCATGACTGCACACAGAAATTTTATAAGGATAATAACTTGATACATGATGCCGGGTCCACATTTCTGAAACGGTCCTCATTTCCTGTGAGTTTATATTTTTATTTAGAGATACATGTAATGTACATTATGTGGGTTGGGTAGTAACTTGATTTTGCTAAGATATTTTCCTACTGAATTGTGTTAACACATAAATTTGAGAGCTGAGAGGTGAAGCAATTCGCCCGTCTCGCCAGGCAATGTCGCAAGTCGCTCAGCAGCTAGCGTGTCACTTGTCACTTCCTGTACTTATACTAATGTCTCTCCAGTACCTACAACAACTATAAATTAATAAACAGATAAATAAATGAACAAGTAACTGAATAAATTACTGTTTCAGGTAGCATTTGTTCTTTTCTTAAAACAAAAATAGTATCAAATAGTAACAAAAATCAGTAAATAAATAGACAGACAAAACCATCTGTTTAATATTCCATAATATGTAAAGCACAGGGAAAACATGCAAACTCCACACAGAAACATCCTCGCCAAGCCTGGGACTTGAACCCAGAACCTCCTTGCTGTGAAGCGAACATGCTAACCACTATGGCACTACGCCTGCCTATTTGCTTTATCCTGATATCTAATTTTATAAACTGTAATCTAATTATATTAAACATTTTTAAACTGAAATTTTATTTAATCCGAAGCCACACTTCACGAAATAAAACCTTTTGGTTACCCCTCACTGCTTTTGGTGATAAAAATATGAAATTGCTTAAAATTTGCTAAAAGGTAATAATGTATACGGCGGCAGGGTGCTGCAGTGATTAGCACGTCCACCATGCTTGCCTGGGTTTCTTCCAGGTACTCCAGTTTCCTCCCACAGTCCAAAGAAATGCAGCTCAGGCTAACTGGCTGTTCCAAATTGACCCTAGGTGTGAGTGTGAATGGTTGTGTGTGTATTAGCTCTGCGATGGCCTGGTGCGCTCTCCAGGGTGGACCCCGCCCTCGCCCAGAGTCGGCTGAGATGGGCACCAGCCTCCCCGCGACCTAATTAGGATTAAGCGGCGTAGAAAGTGAATGAATAAAGATGAATAATAATGTACAGTCTCTTTTTGATTACAAAGTCCAATGCATTATTTTAATTGCTTTTACTTCAATTTTTAATAAAAGTTCGTACTGGGGTAAGCTCTGTTTTGTGATATTTTAATGTGAAATTACTTTTTTGTTTTGCTCCGTGAATAAAGCCTGTGTTTGTAAAATGTGGAATTTCTGTACTCTGTGTGTGTATTAGGAGCAGGAGCAGTTGAGCTACTCGTCCACTCGCACTAAAGTTCCCAGCACAATCGTGACGGGCCTCAAGCCATCCACTGTTTACGTCTTTCACATCCGTGCTCGTACTGCGAGCGGCTTCAGCAGCTACAGCTCAAAGTTTGAGTTCACCACAGGGGGCGACAGTACGAGGATTTCAGCTCTTGTTATTGACAAAGGAACTGTTGTGCTCGCAGTGCTTTCTTGCTCATTCTCTTTCTTTTTTTTCAGATTCAGAGCAAGCTTCTGATCAGGGCCAGGTGTTGGTGATTGTTACTGCGGCAGTCGGGGGATTCTCTCTGCTCGTCATTCTCACGCTTTTCCTGCTTATTACTGGCAGGTACTGACACCGAGACACCTTCCTGCCATCATTCACTTCTCTTCTTATCCGTACGTCTCCCTCCCTCTGTCTCATCACTTTTACGCTCGCTTCCTCGGGAGCCTGTCTACCTCCTAATAGGGTCACTAAGCTGCATGTGTGTTTTCTGACTGTCTACTCGTGGATGCTGTGTAATTATTTGGAATATGCTTAAACAGGACGGGGCGTGCTGTCAGACCGTTGGTGTGTCATCAGAGTGACACGAGTGTAGTTCAAGGGCTGTGCAGGAGCTGTGCTGCACTGTGATGCCTGCATGCTGACACATGGCCTTAACGCCCTCATGTTCTCGCGCAGTCCCCAAGGCTAATGGCTCTCTGCCTGTGATGCTGCGACAGAGCGCTGCAGCGGAGAGACAGACGGAGGCAGCTAACTGACCCCAGTCAACAGCTGACATATAAATCAGCCGGGCTCGCTTGCACACGGAATAAATGATTACAGTGCTTTCGACGTGCTGACTATCCGTTACTTATACATCAGTGCTGAAGACGATGTTTGTTGAATATATATTATAAGCCATGCTGGCATGGTGTTGGTTTGGATGGCGACTCATGGCTGTGCCATGAGATCATAGAGATACGACTGCTCTGAAGAGCCATGTTGGGGTTGCGGAGAAAACCGAATGCCTGACCTTGAGATTCAGCATTGGATTATAGGATAAGGAAGTAAAGCAGCTATTGGTTGAGCTATTATTTCTTAGCATCAACGTAAAGAGGTCAGATCAACAGAAAATTATTCTCCAGAGATTAGGAGATCATGATGATGTCACAGCCATTTGTATCCAAGAGTCAAAGAGAGAAAAAATCGGCCTATACTCTTAATATCCAACAGTGGGCACTTGTAAGGATGACTGACTTTTTCCAAGTATGTTGCGTTGCACGGCGACTCAGTCTAATTAAATATTCAAAAAAAGATGCCGTTGATTTGATGTGTGTTGGAATGAGGAAGCCTTTGCTGTTGCCACAGATGGTCGCTCTTCTGTCTGGGTGTTGGAAGGGAATTAACCTAGAACAAAAAAAAAATAATCGGAAGGTGCATCACAGCATCACATCATTGATGATATCCTGTAACAGCGCCCCCTAAAGTGCTTTTCAGATATTGCCATTGATTGTGTCTGCATTGCCATTTCCATTTCAGTTCCTGTTCCATAATTTTCTGGGATATTTCCCGAGATCAGTAGGTGACGTAGTGGTTGGCACGACTGCCTCACAGCAAGAAGGTCTTTGAAGTTTGCATATTCTCCCTGTGCTTGTGTGGGTTTCATCGGGGTACTCTGGTTTTCTCCCACAGTCCAAAGACGTGCACATTAGATTAATTAGCTATTCCAAATTGCTCCCAGGTGTGGGTGAGGGAGTGAATGGGGTGTGTGTGTCTGTACCCTGCAATGGTCTTGCGAGCCGTTCAGGGTGTTTGTCCTGTGTTCTGTAAGAGAGGCACCAGCCTCCCCTCCACCCTAGTAAGATTAGGTGACTCGAGCGAGCGAGCGAGCGAGTGAGCGACCAAGCAAACGAGTACAGATTATAGCTGTGGTGTTTAGGTGTGTGTAGACTTGTCAGTTTCTTTCTCTGCTTGACCCTTGGCCTTGTCATTATGACCATGACTTCATAAATTTTTGCCAGTCTATTTCTTAAGACCTGCTGGGCTGCTGAGGGCCTTCGCCATTGCTGATGGCTATTTTTTAACATATAGCTGTCCAGATCTCCAGCCAACAGCAGTTTGTTTGAGTAGACAGCGTAATTACTCGCTGTTTACTGCCTCACTGCACTGTTGGGTGGACAGCTTGCCAATACTGAAGATCTGTAAAAAATTGTGTCCTGGACCTCCCAGAATACACTTCGGGTTGTTCCTCAGACCAAGCTTTAAAGATAAGCATCAAAGATAAAACTTTAACCAGGAGCCTGCTTTTGTGTGTTCTTCATACAGGGTTACACATTAAGTGTTACTACCTAATACATTTTTAAACTTCGGTTTGTTTATTGTTGTCATAGTTGTTGTTTTGTGCTCTTTTGGCACAGGTGCCAGTGGTATATCAAATCCAAGATGAAACCCCAGGACAAGAGAAGGACACAGTATCAGAACGGACATGGTACACACACACACACACACACACACACACACACACACACACACACAGAGTTATAGGAATGAAAACAGCTGACAAAACCTCTGAATTTAAATGATTTTAAGTCTCAGTAGGCCATCACTCCAGGAATTCGCATAGTCACAACTATTTTTGCAATTTACATGCATCACAAAATTTGGAACTGTGGCTATAAGAATGAATTTCACCAGAATGAGCAAGTGAAACGAAACAGGTTTGAATGCTATAACGCTTTGTGTTTAATAAATTGGATTTCCTTTCTTGCCACTTTTTTGATGGAAAAAAAGGAAGGTCAGTAAAGGTCTGACACTCCAGTAAGAGATCTTGTTACAGTTCTTTTCAACAGGACACAAACTAAATGACCCAAATAGAAAAAACAGCTGAATTACATACCCCCGAGGTGGAAAGTGGTTCTTATCTGATGGAAAAATGGATAGTTTTTGTAAAATCAACTTATTTTTAACAAAAATCTCACTTCAATTAATTTTGTATAACGCTTTTTACAATTGACATTGTCACAAAGCAGCTTTACATAGTAAAAGTAATTTAAAGAGGAATTTAAACATTTTCCTACAACCCCCTACACATCCCTCATGAGCAAGCCCATGGCAACAGTGGCAAAGAAAAACTCCCTAAGTCAAAACGAGGAAGAAACCTCGAGAAGAACCGGCTCAAAAGGGAAACCCATCCTCATTAATGAAACCATGTACATCTATTTATATTTATATTTTAGTGTAGTAGAAATTTAAGGACAAGGTTTAAACTATTAATTCTCTGTTAGTTATTCGATCAGAGGACTATTCTAGCATGAGCACATGAGCGCAAATTGTTTACAGTGCAATCTATTACACCAGTGCGGAGTTTCAGAGACAGCTTGGGACTCAGTGATGCATCACTGGATGAGCTGATAAGAGAGAATATGTTGCCATATGCGGCTGTTTGGTGCAAAAGTGTGTATGAATGACAGATTGGCACTTTTCATGTTACGAATCCTGAGCGTGGCATATTTTTCATAGGGAAATCCGCGAAAATCAGGTAAGTTCATGGGGTTGCAGCACTGTCGTGTATGGGTTAGCAAAATTATTTCAGATAAGCTTTACTGTCCTTGTATTTAACTGTCACACCTAAACGAGCAGATTATTACCCATAAGGGTTGCCAGTGTTTTTCAAGTGAAGATCTGAGATACACAAATTAAGGGGAATGTAATTTAAATTAAGGGGTTTGGTATATTTTAAGGGGTAAATTAAGGTAAGTGTAAAAACATGAGTTAACGAATGTTTTAATAAAATATATTTGTTAAAATACTGTCATGTGTTATGGGTACTCGGACAAATGCATGCTCTGTCTAACTTGAAGACAAAGTTGAATTTCTAATTATCTAATTAGATTTTAAAGGGCTGCGATGGCCTGGTGAGCTGTCCAGGGTGTACTCTGCCCTCGCCCAGAGTCGGCTGAGATGGGCGCCAGCCTCCC
>JAOUQZ010000026.1:11555738-11571301 GCA_028564935.1 Neosilurus hyrtlii
ATCTCTCTGAGTGCCTGTTGCCAGTTTATTTTTCTTGGAGAATCTGTAAAAACGGACATTTAACAAAATGCCTTCTGCATCCTGGGGAGCAGGTAACTGGCATTAAAATAGCAAATAATATTGTTCAGTAATCCACGCATGAACTAAACCCAATGAATCCTTTGTTCTGTTTTCCCAACCTCACTGTATCAGCTGACTGGTTACATCATCAGTAAATGGATCTACATAAAACAACAAAACAACAAAAAGCTGATCCAAGCAGAGTCAAATAAAGACCTCTTTGTGCTTTTACAGATTTGGTTTTTATTTATTAAAACCTTTAACGTTCTTTGTCATACTTTTGTTCACGGAACTATGTATAATATAATGAATTTTTTATATTATTTAATATTTATTATTCATTCATTCTCAGTTTTGTAAACTGCATTAGGTTATGTTATCACAGTAAGGACCTTTAAACAACTTTATAACAATTGTTAGGGAAAATTAGATTATGTGATGTGTATGGGTCTTAAAATCCTACATCAATCATGCTCTACTGTCTAGCAAGCTGTGGTAAGATAAAAACTATTCTCTACGGATTTCTTAGCTTAGTGACACTTCTGAATCACTTCTGGTGTCTTTCATAGATTGAGCCTGAGATAAAGATTGTGCATGAGAAACTCTACACTACACTCAACTTCTGTAATATTGGTTAGAAGAGCTCAGCTTCACGCTGGTCCTGGCTCCAAAAGAGCCTCTTACTGATGTTTCTTTAATTTGTCTGGATCGGGAAGTCAGAAAGGCGGCTGTGCTACTCGATTCAACAAATGCAGTTTGGCTCAAGACCTGCCTGGATAACTGAGTTGAGTGTGTTGAGTTTAAGTGAACTTTGAAAGGGATTTTTGTAGGATGATAGCATGAGAAGGAAATAGAGTGTCTGCTGTAACAATCATCAAAATCTACTCTTAATACTACATGAGGAAAACGTCTTTGGTCAGCTAACCCAATCCGTCCGTATTGGATTTTCAGAGTAGTGAATTATGTGGAAATGGGATCTTTTCTGCATGACATGAAACCCTGGCAGGCATCGAACTAGACTGATTTTTGTTACAAGGTAAACTGATTTAAAGGAAAAGGAGATATTAATACTTTTTTTTTTTTTTTTTTGCAGGGAGGGAAGATACCTATCCGTTGGACGGCTCCAGAGGCCATCCAGTACAGAAAGTTCTCCTCAGCCAGCGACGTCTGGAGCTACGGCATTGTCATGTGGGAAGTCATGTCTTATGGAGAGCGGCCATACTGGGAAATGTCCAATCAGGATGTGAGTTAAATTTTTATTTTAACAGGGTTTTTACTAGTATGCATTGTCACCAAGCATTTTTACAGCTCACTGAATGTAGATTTATACCTTTTATGGCAAGAAAGACGTCATGATTTGTCATGATTCCAAAAGAAACTCTTCCTCGTTATAAACACAGACAGTTTACAGATATAGAAGATTAAAGTTAAACAGTATTGTGTTAATCTTGGGAAAATATAATCTGTCAGCCATCCATGTGGGACAATTTATCAGCAAACTGAGTGGTGTTTAAAAGTGTAGGATCCCTTTAGAATGTTCTATATTTCTGTATAAATATGACCTAAAACATTTATCAAATTTTCATACAGTTCCTATAGTTGCTAAAGAGCCTCTAAAATACATGCTTCGACCAAAAAAAAAAAGTTGTTGGCTCGCCTGTTGCCTTTATTACACCAAGTAATCTCCATGCCATTGTTTCTTCAGTTGGTCAGTTCGAAGCTCAGCAACATTATGTGGTATAAAATGAAAGTCAGTTGATGACCTGAGTGTACTGAATGACCAGCTTATCCCGTTAATGGACTTCTTCCTTCCTGATGGTACAAATTTATAATTAGGGCTCAAGTAGTTAACGAGCGGTTCAGGGAGCAAGAGAAATCATTTTCACACATGATCTGGCACCACAGAGTCCTGACCGTAACCCTATTAAAAGTCTCTGGGATGTGCTGGAGAAGACTAAGGGGTGGTTCAGTTTCCTGTCATCAATTCAAGATGAGGTAAAAAATGAATCCAACACTGGATGGAAAGATTGTTGGATGTTGTGTAAGTTTGTTGAAACAATGCCATGGTGATTACGCTCTGTGATTACATTGTCTCTCAAGGCTTTAGGCGGTCCAACAAAATATTAGAGCACAGCCCTATATACACCATGGTGTGTTCTTACTCCTTTCTATGAGAGCCAGCAATGAGAGGTTCCACAGTTTGTGCTACATTAGCTTGTCTGCGGGATCAAACCAATGTACTACCCTTAACTCGAGCTCTTTACAAATCATAGAAGACTCCTGTGTTTAGGCTCTGGTGTACGACCTTGCTTAAATGTCTACTATTGTGTCCTCCCTGCAGGTGATCCTGTCCATAGAGGAGGGTTACAGGCTGCCAGCGCCCATGGGCTGCCCCGTGGCTCTACATCAGCTGATGGTTCACTGCTGGCAGAAGGAGCGCAGCAGGCGGCCTCGCTTCCACGACATCCTCAGCTTCCTGGACAAGCTCATTCGCAACCCAAGCAGCCTCCTCACGCTGGTGGAGGATGTGCACAGGTGGAGCTCCAACCATCATCCTCATACTAAAGCCTTTAAATACATCAATAAACTGATATGTAAATATCAAAGACTGGTACTTGCAAGTTAGTAATATATTTACCTTATTCACTAGAACCTGTACAAAATTGTCTGTTCTCTGTGAAGAGGGTTACATTTACGTAAGATTAGATTGGTCAATTTTACTAAAATAATAATGTACTGTCTGCTCTGTAATATCAAAGATTATGATTAGAGCAATCATACAGCACTAACAGCTTCGAATGGTGGTAATAATTATAAATTATAGATGTCAGTAGATGACCCCGGTAATGGTAATGACGCACTTTATAGTCTCTACTCACAAGCTAATTATGAAGTCCTTCACGAGCTGAGTGAGCGCCACGGTAATGTGCAGGAGGATCCCTGTAGGAGTCCTTCTCCTTGCCGAGGTGATAGTACACTGTTTTTTTATCTCACTGTTTTCTCACCCTGAAGTTTTAAGGTATAACGTTGCATTAGATCTCGCCACACTCCTTTGTTTAAACAGTACTCTGTCTGTCCTTGGTGTTTGTACAGTTTACCCGAATCTCCTGAAGACCTGCCTGACTATCCTCTCTTCATTTCCATTGGCGACTGGCTGGACTCCATTAAAATGAGCCAGTACAAGAGCAACTTCATAGCTGCAGGGTACACGACTCTGGATTCCATCTCCAGCATGAGCATCGAGTGAGTAAGACAGTCTGTTGACTTGTAACAACTGGAGAATAAGCGGAATTTACAGTAAGCAATGCTAATAAACTTGAAGCTGAAGATACACTAAATGTATTAAACAAAAGTATATACACCCTGTTTAAACTGAAGAGTTTTGTATTATTTAAAACCTGTCATACTTAGCCACGTTCCTCCTATGCCCTTATCTTGAACAGCGTCGTAGGAATGCAGTAGAAACCAGTACAGAAGTGTTATTATCCCCATGGGCGACCTGGATGAATTTTGAACGTGCTTTAAAAAAATACCACTGACTTTGTGCTGACGTGGTGGAATCAGGATCTTAATAAGGACGTGGTAACAATAGTGTTGATATAGTCATGATGTAACTAAAATCTTGTAGGGACTTCATTAACATTTTTGACCCACTCCAGCAAAATACGGATTAAGTCGCAAGGTAGTGTCAAAGTAAGGTGAAAAGAGCCAAAGTAAGGTGAAAATAGCGTACCTGGATGAGAATGTGATATCGCCAAAAATACATCATTTAAACCATAATCTTCAACATGACCAAGTTCGAATATCCATAAACACAATCTGTCCGTGCTAAAATACTCGTTTAAGAAAGGGTTCCATGTCCAAGTTGTTGTAAAACAATGGAAAAATCCACTTATTTTGGCGATTTTCAGTCCGTTATGGTGATTGCTCAGGGTATTTCCTTATTATCCTTATTCACTACCAGAATACTCTCCCTGCATACGGAATACCAGAAGGGTTCCCAAATCATATTAAGGTAAACCAATGAGAAGCCTCAAAACAGAAATGACTTGGTGTAAACAGAACTCATCTGTTGCTAGGAAGATGCTGGTATGATCAGATTCATTCAGTTTATGGATGTTAGGGAGTTTCATATGCAGACATTCAGAAACTGGTTCTGTAAGTGTAATTGCTATTTTCTCAAAAGTAGCATTTCCTGATTAGTGACATTGGAGACTGTGAGAACGTCATAAACGAGTGTATAAGAACGGCTGTAAAAAGAACGCTCTGGACACTTAAACTTAAAACCTGCACATTTTTTCATTTTCACTACGTCCCCGCTGCGTTCATCGACATTTTCAGGATGGAGTGCGGTCTTCGTGGTATTAATCGAAGTGTGATGGTGGGGCTAAGAAAAAGAAACTAAAATAAATAATCTCAGATCTTTTTTCCAACCTTAATGTGAAAAATGTAGCAAGCAACAAAATTCGAGTGATAAACTAATCGAAATGTTTAAAGTGTGAATTGTGTAGGATTCAGGAGAAACTATGAGCAGAAATTAGTGTGTAATTAGCTGCAACTTCGAATCATCATGTTTTGGTAAGATTAGAACAAACCCTCCATATTTTCATATGGAGTGAGTCCTCACATTTCCTACACAATGACAGTCTCTCTCCTTGTGGAGGACCACCAGGGGACCTTATTTAAGAAAAATTTATTAGTCAACAGAGAGAGATAATTATTTTTTTAATGCAGATTGAATGGTGGGCGCCACGGTGGCGCAGTGGTTAGCACGTCCGCCTCACAGCAAGAAGGCCTGGGTTTAATTCCTTGGCTCGGGTGTTTCTGAGTGGAGTTTGCATGTTCTCCCCGTGCTTGCGTGGGTCTCCTCCGGGTACTCCGGTTTCCTCCCACCGTCCAAAGACATGCACAGTAGGCTAATTGGTGGTTCCAAATCACCCCTAGGTGTGAGTGTGAATGGTTGTGTGTGTGTGTTGGCTCTGCGATGGCCTGGCGAGCTGTCCAGGGTGTACCCTGCCCTCGCCTAATTACTTTTTTAATGCGAGAATGTGATTCTGTGACTCAGTTTAAACAGAATTAAAAACTTTTGTTTCTTGCCATTAACCTCCATTCATATATAAAAAATAAAATAAAATAAAATAAAAGGTTTAATTGGGTAGAAGGTGGGAAGGGACCTGTGCTGTTAATAAACCTGCAATTTGCAAAAGTTGAGTCTCATATACTTGTTGTCTGTACTTGGCAGTGATGTTCGGAGGATCGGTGTGTCTCTGATCGGACACCAGAGGAGGATAGTGAGCAGCATACAGACACTGCGACTGCAGCTTCTGCACGTTCAACAGAGTGGCTTCCATGTATGAGACAGACCAGCCAACACACACACACACTCAAAGAGACACACACTTACACTAACACCCATACATACACACACACACACACACACACACACACACACACACACACACACAAATAGTCAGGAATGGTCTGTTTTCCTAACCGCGATGAAAGAACTTCAGGCTCTCAAAACTTTTCAGCCGGCCGCCGAAGGCTTCCAAAAGAAAAAGCAATCACAGGGAAAAGGGACCAGCGTGAAACCAAGAGTCTCTGAGAGATGGACAACCAATCAAGGCTGGAAACATGGCGCTGTCTCTATGGTGATGTCATCTGTCCGTCATCCAAGTTCTGTGACTGGCTGGAACTGGATTCACAGTCGGAGAACTTTTAATAGTATATTTGCTATTTTAATGTAACAAAAGTACGTGTCTTAATAGATATTTATCAGTTATTTATCATGCTACTTCGAGGAATCTGGACACTTGAATGTCAGTGGATTTATAAGGCTATTATTACTCATGGTTTATCATCCGATATATTACGCTGGTATTTATATGTACATGTGTATGTCAGGGGTAATTTTTTTGTTGTTGTTGTTTTGTTTGGGGTTGACTTTTATTTTCCTGCAGCAATATGTGCAGTCTTTTCCCAAGAGCGAGAAAAGATGCCGGATTGGAGAGAAGGGGTAGAGAATAGTAGTTTTAGAAAGTGAAAAAAAAAGGAAAACAAAAATGCCACACAAAACTATTGACCTCCTCAGGCAGTCAGCTACGCGCATTCAAGAATGCTTTGGACCTTTACTGAGAGACTGAAAGCCATGGTCTTGTGCTTCTGCAGCAGATCTTGCACACTCATCATGCCGGTCTTCACCGTACGGACCTACATACTCCGCTGTGATGCACAAAGATTTATAGAGCTCTTTAATTTTATTTATTTATTTATTTATCTATCTATCTATCTATTTATTTATTTGGCGATTCAGGTGAGATTGTTGGGTGTGTTACGTACATAGAGGAAGGTTATAGCATTAATCGAATACACATATTGAATATAGTGTGGTTGTTAGCAAAGAAAGTCCTAGGAAACACACAAAGACACTTAGAGGCAGACATTATCATGCTTATGTAACAATAATTCAGTTATTTCCCCTTTATTGCTTACTTTACACACACGTTGTGAAGGTTAGTGTATTTTCCTATTAATGCACTGTATTACTTCCTTAATAAACACACTTGCGTGCACACACACCTTCTGACATGCCACACACTGAAGCTGATCATCTAGTGAAAGTCAGGATACCAAGGACTCGTCGATGGTGAATGGTTTCTGCACACACCAGAATGAATAGGGACTAGTTATACAATAGTATATTATTTTTTATAATTTATTATGGATTCATAGAGATATAAGAGGATCGAGTCAGTTGGATGTTTGTATGAAATAAAAAATGATGGATGCCTTGTGTGTTTCGTCATTTTTAAGATGAACAGATTTTCATGGAACCAAAAAACAAACAAAAAAAAAACCCCACAACAAACAAGAGGGGCACTTATAGAGTGCATGGCACCTCTGCCAGGCTCATTTCATCAGCCTTCTGATAAAACCGGCAATCTCCATTTTTGACTTTTTTCAGGAATAACAAAAAAATAATGAAAGTGCAATTAATGATCATACAGTGGCATAAATATATACAGTGTGTGTGTGTGTGAATGAAGCCACCAGCTTTTTCAAATGGATGCGGAGGATTATCTTAATTTATATTCATTCATTCTCATTATGGAGATAGCAGGTTTGATCAGGAGGCCGGTGATCTGCGTTATGGTGATGTGCGCATTGAAATTCTTGCAGGTGTTGTTATAACTTGTCAGAGTGATAATGAAATGCCACCACCTAGTGGGGAACATCTTTAAGAAAATCGCACCCATGTTAAAGAATAGGGATTTTCTTCATGACTGCACTCTGACACTGAGCTTCGACCATGATCTGTCCAAAGCAAATCATTTCCAGGACATGGGTGGGGTAATGTATTGACTATGTCTGGTTAAAGTCCGGCAAGTAGTTTAGTCAGGAAATTGTTCACAGACAGACAGACAAACAAACTCTGGTGATCACAATACTGCTTCCAGAAGTGTTTATCACTTAATACCACAAGACGCCTGCAATGCATATTAGAACACGGTGGCGGATCAGCGTTTAAGGCTCTGAGTTACTGGTCCAAACGTTGGGAGTTCAAGCCCCTGTACCACCAAGGTGCCACTGTTGGGCCCTTGAGCAAGGCCCTTAGCCAGTTGTATAAAAATGTAATTCGCTCTGGATAAAGGTGTCAGATAAATGCTGTAAATGTATAGAACATACCATATACCCAAGATTTTTAGTATTTTTTGCACTTCACACAAATGTTTAAGTATTAACCTCATTTTTTACATTTTATTTTAATTAAACCCCATGGGAACAAGTCCTCTTTACAGGCTCACTCACTCATTTGCCAAATGGCTTATTCCTACTAGGGTCACAGGGAGGCTGGACAACACTGGGTGAAGGCGGGGAACACCCTGAACAGACCATCGCGGGTCAACACACACACACACCAATTCACAATCACACCTGGGCACAATCTGGAACAGTCAGTTAGCCTAATGGTCATGTCTCTGGACTGTGGGAGGAAACCAGAGTACCCGGAGGAAACCCATACAAGCATCAGGACTTTCTTGCTGTAAGGCAGATACACTAACCACTACACCACTATGTCGCCCCCAGTTGCAGGCTCCATAGACTAAAATGCACACAGAACACAATCACACATATCTATACATTTAATAAAAACAAGACAAGAGTGGCATTTTAAACATAATACTATGAGTTACATGCTGCTCTAGCTGTAGCTTTACTGTAAGGTGCATGTTGATCAAGGATACAGTCTGAATATTTACTGAAGCTCTACAGCAGTTTCTATTTCATCACACATTACATGACGTCCAAGGTTTATATTGTTAATAACCATATTCAAATATGTCCAGTCAAATAGGAAATAAAAAACCCTCAATAATACATAGCATAAATTTTATACTGATGGATATCTTTTAATAGAATTTTTTAGGAAAATCAGCCATCTTGGGTTTGACTCACACACCCATAGTGGTCCCCAGATCCCCCTACAGGATTACAACAACCGTATCCTAAATGCACATCATAAACCTGATGAACAGCCACAATAAAGCATTTTATACAACATGAAAACTTTTAGTTGTTGAACTGAGCAAATATCTCAATAGAGGAGGCGTCCTGGATTAAAGACACTGAAAACATTATTCTAAACCTATAAAAACTTTTATTGAAGAATTCTGAAAAATGATTGGTTTCTGAAAGGAGTAAGCGTGCAGAGCTTGATGAGGATTGGCTCGAGTTGGAATACTGCCTTAAAATGGTTGTGTGGAATAAACAAAAGAAGAAGAAACACAAAGCCTGCCTGACTTATTCTTTAGGCCCAGGGTACCTAAAGAATAAAACCAATAATATACTGTAGTTGGTGTATATATTACAACTACATAGTGTTTACAACCCGCACCATGTAGTGATTAACTCCATCTGAAATGTAACCTGCAGCAGTTTATTGATGACTCTTACTGATACTGCCTTCATCTACCTTAATATCTACAATCAATAAGCTATAAATAAGGAGACATTCTGGACGTCCTGACCTGCTCTGGCCTTAGTGATTGTTTGCTTAAACAAATGAATAAGCTAAAGCGGTGGTCATCAATCCTGTTTCTTGAGACCTGAAGTCTTTACTGCCAAGCCTAATCATGCCCATCTGACCATCTAACCAGCTAAAAGAGGTGTGCTAGATCTTGATGGGAGATAAAATCTGCAGGAAAGTAGCTGTCCAAGCACAGCATCAGGGATCTTAAGGAATAGAAGGACATCTAGTGGTGGAAAAGAGAGTTCGAGTGAAGGAGATCAAGTAAATTTAGTTAGCTGGAAGAGGCAAGTACTCTATATCCAACCTTTTGGTTTATTTTGAGGAACTTTTCACAGTTCTTAGAACTGTTGCCCACTTTTTATTATTTTTCTGTGTGTGTGTGTGTGTTCGCACTACAAGACCTGTGAACTATTTTAGTTCTTATAAAGCCATCTTAAGGGACTTTTTAGCTCCTACTTTTAGGGTATGTTTTATCCCAGTTAAACAGTAATGTTAATGTAAGTGTGCTGTGATTGGTCCAATGCAGCACTGGCACATGCCAGGTTTAATATCCCAAAAAGTCATGTATACAAAAGCTCTTATGCAAGCATTAACAACAATGTTCATTTTTTACACATCTCTCAAGTTAAACTGCGTTACTGTCATGAAACCAATGATACCCAGCAAACACACAGCTCTGATCACAGCTTCTTCCCTTCTGTTGCTGTTGTATGTCATGCAGAACTGACATCATTATACCAGATTATGTCACCTCAGTCTTCCTTCTAGTGGTGCACTTCAAGCGGAAAAGACCATTGATGGTTTTAATTTCTCAGGGGTTCTCCCCGGAGGGTAGTTCCTCTCGAAAAGCTTCTAGAACTACCTGGTCTGACAACCCCTTTTGATGGTCTTATACTGTGGGCATTCCAGACCATCTTTTTGATTAAATTTATTGTAATTTTTTTTTTTTTAATTATAATTATTATTATTTTTTAGAAGTTTAGGTTTTCTTGCATATCCTTTGGCTAATTAATGCAAAGAACAGCAGTGACTCTTGGCCATTGATTTTGGTGGGTCAGAGAAAAGTTAATAAAGACTATCATTGTACTCAACTTGAAAGGGTGCTTTTAGGTGAACTAGAAAAAGTAAAAGTATTTGAATTTAAAAATCAACAATATTCAGTCAGTGTACAGCCGAACAGATCGATTTGAAGCTGATTCTCATGAATCCACATGATAAATAAATAATAATATGGTGTACAGTAGTGTGTAGTGAAGATTATACACCACCACATTTGTGTTAAAGGGCCCTAATAAAAAAAAAGTAAAAATAACTTCTCTATTATTTTTGGGTGAAAACGTATTGATCAATGCTATTGTAGGCAATCAGAACAAAAAAAAAAAAAATCATTCCAACATTTATTTGAGGTAGAAGTATGGCTAATAAACAAAAACACTAAAAAATACCTATTTTTCAGAAAAATTAAAAGGTGCCCCCAGTTTTTTCTTTTTCTTTTGATTCGTGCGTAGCATGAATGAACTTCAAACCATATTCAATAGAAATTAAACCACAAGTTAAGGAGGTCAAGAAAATCACAATAGTGCACTTACTTTCATCTTACTTAAGCATCACATTTCCATAGTATCCTATACTGTACTTTACTGTACTATACTATAACTATACTACATTAGATCTCATCAGCGGTGTGCGACAGGATGAAAGTCACTACACAGTTGTGTTACTCTTGAACATTTTCACCCACGGTGTGAATTTGGTACAAATGTAATCCAGTTCCATTTTGCCTTTTTGTTTCTCAGACATAAAAAGGGACATAATTCGATTTTTATGAAATTCACACCGTGTACTAAGGTCACGACAAACACAGCAGTGCACATAGTTTTCTATTTAAAGCTGAGGCCTTAGCTTTACATTTCCATACTATACCATATTCCATACTATATACTTTATGTCTTCTCACTGAAGTGTCTTAGAACTGATCAGCAATTAATTGTAGCTGTTTAAGTTAGATCTGACCCCAGTGATGGCGTGTCCCCTCTCCACAGATCTGGATCGGAGATTGAGCTAACAATTAAGAAGCAAACACTCAGCACAAGCCTAAAATCTTATTTAATTGTTGATTCTACAAGAATTTATATACAGCAAGATATCATACTATGTAATCAAAACATGACCAAGGCTAGAGAACACAAAACATGAGCCCAAAATTTCCCCAGAGTATCACTAATACAGGTATCATGATATTAAAAAAAATAAAATGCTAATTATTTATAATCAATCATGAACTTTACATTCCCTCCCTTTGACTCTAACAGAATCATTCACTGGAAGAGATTTTGGTAAGCAGGATTTGTAAATTCTGACAGGTCCTGCAGTGGGGTGAATGAGACATTGAGTAGATTAAGTAGGACTGAAAACAGGAGGCTGGTTTTTTCAAGCTACTGTATATTAGGGATTAAAGGCATGACAGGTTCAATGGCATGTGGAAAGAAGTGGCGCAAGCAAATAAATTGTCTTTTAATGGCAAAGAGAAGAAGAATTAAAAATGTCCTTCTCAGGCTCCTGAGTGGCACATCGATAAGCTGCGTGACGATCAACCTGGAGATGGCGAGTTCAAATCCAGGTTGATGCCGCAGCCGTCTGTGACCGGGAGTCCATGGGAGCTAATTACGCGAGCTATCACGGAAGGGAGGGATGGAATACGCTCCCCTGTCACTCGCAGCAATCACCAGCCAACTCATTCGTACAAAAGGGGCAGATAGCTGTTAGGCTGCCTCAAAAAGAGCATTTAGTAGTTTAATTGTCTATTATAGAAAATTGCAATACAATACAGTATAGCGTAGTATATTTTACTGAGTGTAACATTGGAAATTAAAGGTTAAGATCTTAGCTCTGGAGCATGATGAAACAAAACTAAACGCAATAATCTGTTTGTCTTGATGCTCCAAACACAAAGATGAATGAATCTGGTAAAAATCAAAGAACAGTGAATATTTAACTTGGTAAGCATCACTTTACATGAGAGTGACTCTACTCTTTTGCAGAACATGAGTATGAGGGTACTGGTTGTTATTAATCCATATGATATGAAATGATGCGGAGCAGTGCTTAGAGTCTGAACCCTTTCAGGCCTTTCTTAAGCAATTAACAAAGTATCTGTGCGTATATGCATTCCTACAGTGTCTGGGGGAAATTTGCTTTGTATGTTGATCACAAATGGGAAAAATATCTAGAATAAAATTGCGTTGCCTTGGCTTAGAATAGAATACATTGAATACACTGATGCTCTTCCTCCCATGCTGGTTTTATTGCTCATATACAAGGTGTTTTGGAGATATTTCTGTGTAGCTCAAATTGGTAAGAATTCATTTGTCCCATCACATCGATTCAGGTATTAAGCTGCACGGTCCAGTTTTGAGCTGTGAGAAAGAAAAAGGATGCAGCCCAAAAAAAAGAAATAGTTGTCGGAAATTATCCTGCAAAAAGAATAAAGAAAGAAAGAAATATACTTGGCTTGCCACAAGCTCTCTCTCTCTCTCTCTCTCTCTTTCTCTCTCTCTATAGAAGTTAGTTAAAATTAGAAGTTAGTAATATCTATATAAACAGATACAGAATGAATCCTGTCAGTGGGTAATATGTACAGTATTATTATAATGATAAACAGTAGAATGTAAATGTAGTGCAAAATGCAAATGTTGCTATATGGAGAAGTTGAACAGTTTAATGGTGACAGGTAGGAATGATTTCCTGTGTCGTTCAGTGGTACTTTTAGGTGGTATCAGTCTGTCACTCAACGTGCTCCTGTGACTGATCAGCAGGTTGTGAAGCAGGTGGGAGGTATTGTTCAATATTGTCTTTATTTTGGATAACATTTGCCTTTCCGACACTACCGTCAAAGAGTCCAGCTCCATCCACACAACGTTACTGGCCTTGTGGATCGGTTTGTTCAGTCTGTTTGCATCTGCAACCCTCAGCCTGCTGTCTCAGCATGCAACAGCATAAAGGATAGCGCTGGCCACAACAGACTCATAGAACATCCTGAGAAGTGTCTGCCAGATGTTAAACGACCTTAGACGCCTCAAAAAATAGAGACGGCTCATCAATATGAACTCCAAGGTATTTGTAATCCTCCACCATTTCCGCACTGACGCCCTGGATGGAAACAGGGGTCGCTGTTGGTTTGGATCTCCTGAAATCCACAATCAGTTCCTTGGTCTTTGTCACATCAAGCTGCAGATGATTCAGCTCACAGCTCACACCTCACCTCCAATGATATATCCAACTACAGCAGAGTCATCAGAAAACATCTGAAGATGGCACGCCTCTGTACAATAGCTGAAGTCTGTTGTATAGAGGGTGAAAAGAAAAGGGGAGAGGAGGGTCCCTTGTAGTGTTCCGGCGTTGCTGACCACTGTTTACCACATGCAGTACTGAAAGCACATATACTGTGTTCTTCCAGTCCACAATCCAGGACACCAGAGAGGCATCCACCTGCATCGCTGTCAGCTTCTCACCCAGGAGGGTCGGCCTGATGCTGCTGAATGCACGGGAAAAGTAAAAAAACATGATACTCACGGTGCACGCCGGCTGGTCCAGGTGGGTATAAACACGGTTAAGCAGGTGGATGATGGCGTCCTCGACTACAAGATGGGGCTGGTAAGCAAATTGAAGGGGGTCTAACCATGGGGCGGAGCTGATCCAGGATGAGTCTCTCAAGGGTCTTCATAACGTGAAGTCAGTGCCTTACAGCATGTATGAACATTTTATGCAGATAATGAAATAGAAGTGATCTGTTTAACAAAACCACCAGGGCCATGGTCTTCTACTTTTTCATGATTCATTTGGCCACTACTGTGTTTTTTGTTGCAATGTATGTTTTAACCTCACTCACATTCTCACCTAGGGGAAATTTAGAACAGCCAGTTTGCCTAAAGTGCTTCAGACTGTGGGCAAAAGGAGTATGTGATATAAACCCACACATGCACTAGGAGTACATGCAAACTACGCACAAAAATGTCCTCTGTGAACCCAGGACTCAAACCCAGGACCTTCTTGCTGTGAGATGGACATGCTAAACTCTACGCCACCACGCTACGCTTTCAGTGGTTTAATTGTTTGTGAAATGTCTTCTTGATATGGTCTGGCAAGCTGTTCAGCCTTCGCCTGGAGTCTACTGAGGTAGGCACCAGCCTCCACGCCACACTAATTAGGATTAAGCGACTTAGAAACTGAACGAATGTCTTCTTTATTAAGAAGGGATGTGGATGGTTTATAGGCTAGTCATATTGAGGTAAATGTGAAGTAAGGTTAGGCTGGGCTTTTTACAAAGTAAAGTCTGCAGGGCTTTTAACACGTGAGCCTACTGGCTCATCATGCTGGAGCTTATCCCCAGATTCCGTAGCCTGAAGTGACTAGGAGTACAACCCCTCCAGGACACTATTCCAGCGCAGCTTATCTTCCCAGTATTTTTTACTGGCTCCCATTTATACTGCTGGGTGGATAGATGTACACTTGTGTGTATCCCACGACCTCTCGATTGTGAGCCCAGCACCCTAACTACAACACTGGCCCCACGATATTATTGTGTAGTATATAAATCAGAGCATCACACTGTATTTGGAAAATGGTTGTTAGTCTCCATCTGTGTCTGAAAGTTTATTAAATTTTATTGAATTGGTGGGTAGGTGTCAGGGGTCCTTGGATGTGTCTATGAGGCACCCAATTTTGATAAATGTTGCTGGTTTGTACAGAATTATACATTTTTGAGCCATAATTGAAACAAGCAAATGCTATGAGCCTGATCCACTGATCTAAAGATAAACACTGGATGTTGCACTGGGCTGCTGAAGCTGAAGTAACCGGATATGCTTTAGCGGCCATCTTGTGAGCCCCAAAACATTGCCTGCTGTGGTCTCCCGCTGGTCTAAACAACCATAATTTGCCTCTGCATTTTTATTGTTGTACAACTTTTTTTTACATTTTGTTATGCTGTCTTGTGCAGCAATTAACTGTACATACAGAAAATAAAAATACTTTCATAAGTAAGTAGGATTTATAATGTATTTAATGGCATTTAGGCCAAAATGTCCTGTAATGTAGCCAATAACCAATAATAGCCAATAATACTCATTATTATAATGATATAATTTGTGTTATTAAAATATACTGGCCCTAGGCCAAGTAATTCAGTTATTAGGCAAATGATAATTTTTTTTATATAAAATTATTTTCATAAAGGCATATATAGACATGCACATGTATGACGCTAAGTCATAATTATACATTCGCATCATGTGTCATGTATATGTTCATATATATTACATTTTGTACACAGGTCATGTGAATCAAGCCATTGTCTTGCCATTTACAGGTTTCCGCACTGTAAGCCAGAACTATTAAAAAGTGCTTAGTGAACATGAGAAGAATAAATTATTCTCTCTCTCTCTCTCTCTCTCTCTCTCTCTATATATATATA
>JAOUQZ010000026.1:11584582-11605126 GCA_028564935.1 Neosilurus hyrtlii
CAGGGTGGTGTAGTAATTAGAAGAACAAGGTCCTGAGTTCGATTCCCGGGCTTTTCTGTGTGGAGTTTGCATGTTTTACCTGTGCTTGTGTAGGTTTCCTCTGGGTACTCTGGTTTCCTCCCACAGTCCAAAAGACTTGCACATTAGGCTAATTGGCTGTTCCAAATTGACCCTGTGTGTGAGTCTGAATGGTTGTGTGTTGCACTGAGATGGTCTGGCGTGCTGTTCAGGGTGTACCCCACCATCACGTGGGGTCTGAGAGTGTCGACTGAGATAAGTACCTGCCTCCCCACGACCCTAGCATGATTAAGTAGTTCGGCAAATGAGTGAGTAAGTGGTACCTGACCTCTCAGACACCTGAATGTCCAATTAACGTCTTGTATTCAGGGCCGTTGCACCCTATGCAAGGTCCTATTTTGCCCCACCCCCCAGTCCCTCCCACAATTCTTGTCAAGTACCAAGTACCATACCTCCAAACAGCTTCTTGCACAAAAAGCATATCTCCAAATTTCTGGCATTTCCTGCAGCCACCTAAAACCCCTTTAACCTGCACCATAGGTACCTGCTTAGTTCGCCTAATGGTAGCACTGGCCCTGCCTGGATTCCTAGAAAATCCCGAGAAAAATTCCCTTCTAAGTCAGAGATGTAATCTGAAATCAAAGCTGGAGTTAAAATTAAAGTTGATATATATTAAGTACTGCCTATGTATCCACGCCCTTGAGCTCAGACTGTGTAAACACTTTTGGTGTTAATTTGCCATTTGCAGTGAGGGTTGCATGCTTGACTGTGCTTAGTGAGCACTTCAAAGGGAACTTGACAGATGTGTCTGGTGCTCATTAAAGCTTTGTGGTCTCCCGCACTGACTGAACACGCACTGCTCGCACCAAGACGCCCGCCAATACCCAACAGGCAGAGTTTCCCACCCCGCCACATGCTGTTTTCCAAACATACATCCCTCTTTCTCTACAATTACATGAAGAATCTCTCTATAGACCACAAACCAAGAAGGTCTCACTGCTGTACAGATAATATACAGTCTCAAAGGCACGCTTCTGAGAAGGTGCTCGTATTTATGAAATGTCTTGCTTTTCACAAAACAAGGTTAATTATTTTTGCTCTGTAGGCTTATATTAAAACTGAATACTGAAATATTTATAAATATTAGCTTAGAAATTCTCTCAAATCCTGTTAGCTCAGTGCAAATTAGACTAGCATTACAGACTAGCATTAGCAACGAAGACTGTAACCTTTATAAACATGATTCAAACATTCTCTCAGAAAACCTGTCAACTCAACACCTATTAACTATTTTGTTATCAATAATAGTAAAGACTATAATATTCTGAGCACATATTAAATAATAATAATGATAAAAATAATAATCCCTGATATTCTGATGGGTTAGCTCATTTTTGCTAGCTGATTAGCATTAACACACTCATTTGTTGAAACACTTAATCCTCTATTAGGGTCACGAGGAGGCTGGAACCTATCTCGGCCAACACTGGGGGGAGGTGGGTACACCCAAAATAGGACGCCAGACCACCCCTGGGCAAACATACACACAACCACTCACACCTAGGGGCAATTTGGAACAGCCAGTTAGCCTAATTTACATGTCTTTGTGAATGCTGAGGGGTGGCACAGTGGTTAGCGTGTTCGCCTCACAGCAAGAAGGTCCTGGATTCAAATTCCAGCCTTGGGTGTTTCTGTGTGAAGTTTGCATGTTCTCTCCATGCTTGTGTGGGCTTAATCTGGGTACTTTGGTTTCCTTCCACAGTCCAAAGGCATGCACATCTGGTTAATTGGCTGTTCCAAATTGCCCCTAGATGTGAGTGTAAGAGTGAATGGTTGTGTGTTGGACCTGTAGTGTACCTGGCCTTCGCCCAGTAACAACTGCGATAGGCACCAGCCTCCCCGCAACCATAATAGGATTAAGCAGTTCAGTAAATGATTAAGTGAGGGAGAAATATTGGTCTTAAAGCCACGCCCATTGTTCAATCTCTATATAAACAAATTTCCTTATACAGTAAGTTTGGTTAGCAATCTTAGAATTATTGTTCTGACTACATTCGTTTTTCTAGAAATTGTCACTCTTGCTTGTTAAAATAGATAGAGTTATTTTTTTGTTTGTTTTCTCTTTTTATAAAATGTGTTGAAGAGGAAAAGAGGATCTTGCCCAAACTCCTTCCTGTTCAGAGCGCCTTACCATCTGCATGGGAAGTGTGTTCAGGGCCCAGTGCTTGTAATTGGAAGCATCTTGGCAGACTGTCAGAATTTTTTTCTTTTTGTTGAGTAAAATTAGTCGACTCATATGAGTTCAGGTCAGCTAGACCAAGCGGGTGTCGTGTCACCGGTAAATTGGCTCACTCCCTAAGTACCTCACTTCATATATTTCAGAGTGCAATTAAACGTACACTTTCATCTGTGGCCATAGTTCGTTAATTCTCTAAATATAAACACAGTATTTACCACCACAGGGACTATTTACTTCTTTATGGCTGTCAGAATGCGGTCAAGTGCCACAATGGTGTAGTTAGAGAAATGATCTCCAGTGTAGAATGTTCAATTCAGCCCAGCTTGTGACTGTCTGCATAATTAGGATGACTTTAAGAAAAATGTGTTTCATGAAACTGCCAAGGTGTTAGCAGGAATGTAATTTTAGGGAGAAAAAAAATAAAACCTTAGATCAAATGAAATAAGGTAATAAAGTATTTATCTGGTACTCTTTTCCATATTGTGCGACACATACACAACCATTTACACACACATTCACACCTAGGGACAACCAAGAATATCCAATTAGCTTAATGTGCATTACTTTTGCACTGTGGGAGGAAACCGGAGCACCAAGAGAAAACCCATGCAAGTACGAGGAGAACATGCAACCTCCACACAAAACCACCCTCTCCGGGCATGGGGCTCAAATCCAGGACTTTCTTGTTTTGAGGCAGAAGTGCTATCCTGCACTATACTGCACCACCATGTCACCCCAGAATATGAATAGTGAGCCCTAAATGCTATTAGTGAAGTGTTTACTTCCTTTCAGAGAACCATGATTTTAAGAATGGAGTGACACCCAGACCCTTTGGATAGCTAAGCAATTTTAGCTGCCTAAAGGATTCTACTTGGAAAGCGTTCTAATAAGGAAACAGGATTACAGTTGAATCTGTTGTAGCATGCCAGATAGAAGCTGGAACCTCACAGAGCAATTGATAAGTGGAAACATAGGCATTCTAGATTCAGCTTCTTTTTCAATAAGTGTGTTCACACAAGCTGAGCTTAGAGTAACAGGCTGCAAACTTCTTGTGCGTGTGTTATTTTGTGATAGTGTTTGTGTTTGTGTGAGTAAGTATGTGTGTGTATATATATATATATATATATATACACACACATACTATGGGATAAAATTGTAGTACTGTTATTTTTTCCCACATACAATATATATATATATATGCTTTCCACATAAATAAAGAGCATAAAATATGTATCCTCCTGTTAAAAGAGCTTTGAATTTTGTTTTCCAGTGTTTGTGTGAGATGCCATTTGATAACATGCACACACCCTTTCAGAGCTGGGGCAATTAACAGTGTCCAATCCACCTCCCAGCAATTGTGGGGAGAGATGAACCATTACATCAGAGGGGAAAAAAGTGAAAGTGGTTACGAGTCATGCTAAGCTTACTGCTAATGCCTGTTCCATTAATTCTAGACTTATTCCATGAAAAGCAACATTTGGAATGAAATTACTTGATGTATATTTTTTCAAGCATTTTCCCCTTTAAACATGATTTTATTAACCTGCTGTGAGAAACAGGCCTTCAGTTCTAGGCATCACCTGATTCATAAGTGATTGTAAGTGGGGTGCCATACCGAAAAGTTTTATGTTTTTACATCTGAACTGTGGGAGGAAACATGGGGGAAACATGCTAACTTCATACCGCAAACTGTTGGATGGGATCAACGTTAGAACCCAGAATGTTACGAGGTAACAGTAACCACTGGGCTGCTGTGCTGGCTGCAACTTACCATTGTACACTAATAAATATGGATATATTACTTTTAAATCTGAACATATACAAGCCATAATCATCTGCCACACCTTTACTGTGAGCTTGCCCTGCCTTGGACACCCCCATATCTGAAATCCCCAACATGCCACTGCTTTAGCTGACATGGCTCATTGATACTTTCCAGCTTAGTTAATTTCATTAAAGTACATGAAGAAATTTCTAATGATGAATTTTATGTCAAATTTTAGAATGTGGTGAAATCAGACCACTTGTGTGGAATACTCCAGTTATGGGTTTGACATGTTTATTGAACAGGCTTCCATTCACCACTGTGACGTTTATCTTCGATGCTCTATGACGAAATCTTCCTCTAATATAAGCGCGAGTGGAAGGCTGTGTGTGTGTGTGTGTGTGTGTGGGTGTGTGTGTGAGGGTGAGAAGTCTCTGCGTCTCTCCTTAAGGCGGACGCTGCTCCCTGTGCGTCACCGCGCGCTTCATTATTTCAGCCAGTCGGTGCCTGGTGTTCGGCACTCCTGCATCAAGGTAAGGGACACTTTTCACTCATCTCAGGACGCATTCACGCTCCCAGAAACACTAATAAATACAAAACAGTAACAATAGTAACAAAAATTTCTACTCCAAGACAGAGTGGATGCTGGCACCACTTTTACACTGCAGGTAGTATAAGCTGATGTATTTTGCATGTTTCATATTAAACCTTAGCTAAAGGTGTAAAATGTAAAGCAGGATTTTATTCTATTTATTTTTAAAGACTGAAACTAGAAGCATTTCAGTAGGATTGATATGTGGACTTGCATGTCACTAAACAATTAGTTTAATTACTAACCTACAAAAGCATTGTGTTGTTCTTAATCTACAATTTCTAAAATCATTCATATGAAGAAATATTGAAGTAAATAAAGGTGTGATTTTTTTTTTTAATTTTTACTCAGCTGCTGTTGGGTGGAAAGCCCTTTGCTCAGTAGAGAGAACTGTTGATCAGCTGTGTGTTGCTCGCTCCTCTCCTCTCCTCTCCTCTCCTCTCCTCTCTGCGCTCCAGGTCTTCTCCATGCCAGTGAGACTCTCGGAAGCGCAGTGAAGATGGCCATCCATGTGGAAGGGCTGGTTGCGATCGTCATCTTCTACGTGCTGATCCTTGGAGTGGGAATATGGGCCGCCTGGAAGAACAAGAACTCCGGCGTGGAGCAGGGAGCGGACCGTAGTGAGACCATCATGGTCGGAGGGAGAGATATCGGATTGTTTGTGGGAGCGTTTACTATGACCGGTAGGAATGTGCGAATGTGGTGATGATGTGTAAAGAAAGGAGGTGGAATTAGTTTTATGCAAAACTTTTTTTCTTTGCAAATCAGACATCTCATTCTTGGTTCCCTCTTTTTGGAAAGCTGCGCGTTTTTGCGCGTCGGTTAAACAGATGAATAGAACAGAGGCAGAGAGAATCTTAATACATATATATTTATATTTGATATAAAAGAAAAAGGCCATTTGGAGGTTTTTTTTTTGTTTGTTTGTTTTTTTGGAGATGCAATTTTAAACTCAATAAATTAAGAAAAACATAATACTGTGTTATTTAATAACCCCCTGCTCATTCATATGGATTAACACTCTCAGAAATAAAGGTATCTTTCCTTGAGTATTTCTTAATTCTTTTTTATTTGACATGGGAAGAATAATGTGATGCACCTTTAATTAGATTTTAAAGATATAAAGCTGCAGTGGTCCCTACGAGTGCTTCAGTTATGAATAGTAAATGGTATAAAGAAAAAAGGACAAGGAAAAGTACAGTTAGTGTTTATTTATGAGAGGTTTTAAATGGTCAGTACATTCAGATATGAAACATCCCAGTGCTTCTACATTTTGTCTATGTATTTGTAGTGTCAGGGTAATTAGGTGTGTTTGAACCCTATGTGTGTATGTTAAATACTTGCTGTGTTTTATTTACAGCTACATGGGTGGGAGGTGGATATATTAACGGCACTGCTGAGTATGTGTATCTGCCCGGTTTCGGTTTGGCCTGGGCGCAGGCTCCCTTTGGATACGCCATGAGCCTCGTACTGGGTATTATTATTATTATTATTATTATTATTATTATTATTATTATTATCTTTATACTCACTTCTCATCATTGATCATATCATTCATGGCTAATCATCATCATCATCATCATCATCATCTTTTCTATATCCCTGATGATCACACACGTTTCTCTCCTGACATAAAGGTGGTCTGTTCTTCGCCAAGCCAATGCGCTCCCGTGGTTACGTCACCATGTTGGACCCTTTCCAGCTGCTGTACGGACAGCGCATGGGCGGCCTGCTCTTCATCCCTGCGCTCATGGGGGAGATCTTCTGGTCGGCCGCCATTTTATCGGCCCTCGGTAAGGAACACAGGGATCAATCAATGAGGGAGCCTGAATTAGAAATCCAATATCAGCTGCACAGAGAGGAAAGTTTCAGAGGAACCACTGGATTGAGCAGTGACACACAGTCAGGGCTCAGTTGGTGGTGATGTTTTAAAGATAAACAACAATCATCCCCTTTTCTTTGATATCCTAACTGTTATCACTTCTGACTTATCATATTGGTTGCATTAGTGAAAGAAAAAAAGGCAAAGAAGAGTTGATATATTTTGAAGGAATACCTTGCCTCGTTAAATGAGATTCATTAAAACATTTGGCGGGCAGTGGTTAGCACGTCCGCCTCACAGCAAGAAGGTTCGAATCCCAGCTCGGGCGTTTCTGTGTGGAGTTCGCATGTTCTCCCTGTGCTTGCGTGGGTTTCTTCCGGGTACTCCGGTTTCCTCCCACAGTCCAAAAACATGCACAGTAGGCTAATTTGCTGTTCCAAATCACCCCTAGGTGTGAGCGTGAGTGCAAATGGTTGTGTGACTGATGGCCCTGCGATGGCCTGGCGAGCTATTCAGGGTGTACCCCGCCCTCGCCCAGAGTGGGCTGAGATGGGCGCCAGCCTCCACACGGCCCTAAGTAGGAATAAGCGGTTCAGAAGATGAATGAATGAATGAATGACTGAATCATTTTTTTCTACAATTGTGGGTTAAAGGCCTTGCTCAGGGGCCCAACAGTGGTGATACTGGGGATTGAACCGCTGACCTTCAGATCAGTAACCCATCACCTTAACCACTAAGCCACCAATGCAACAAAAACATATTAATTAGACTTGTGATAGGCTGGACAGCAAGTAAGTAAACAAGTACACATTTTTAAAGCCACTAGTTTGGCATCCACCAGAAGGACACAGGTTCCAGTCTCACATCCTGGTGTGTCTTCCTGTTCACATTGTACACATACTTTACAGCCAAGTGCAACTGAAAGGACATAAACATAATGTTACATAAAGCGAACAGCCATAACATTAAAATCATGACCACTGAATAACACTGAGTATTTCATTACAGTAGCACCTGCAAAGAAGTGGGATGTATTAAGCAGAGAGTGAACAGTCAGTTCTTACCATTCATCATTCATTCATAACTGATTAATCCTACTGTAGTTATGGGGAGACTGGAGCCTATCTTACCCAACACTGGATGAAGGAGGTGTACACCCTGAACAGCTCACTAGTTCATCGCAGAGCCCGCACACACACACACAAACATTCATACTCAAACCCAGGGGCCATTAGCCTGATATGCATGTCTTTGGACTGTGGGAGGAAAACTGAGTATCATGAGGAAACCCATGCAAGCACTGGGAGAGCATGCAAACTCCACACAAAGAAACCCTCATCGAGCCTGGGGTTCAAACTCAGCATCTTCTTGCTGTGAGGCAGATGCTGTAACCACTATGCCATAATGCTGCACACTTCTCAAAGTTGACGTGTTCAATGCAGGAAAAATGATCGAATGTAAAGATCTGAGTGACTTTGTCAAGGGTCACACTGTGATAGCTAAACATCTGGGTCTGTTATTCTACAAAACGGTGGGTGTTTCGTGGGGTGTTCCTGGTATGCAGTGGTAAATACCTACCAAAGGTGGTCCATGGAAGAGTAACCAGTGAACTGGCACATGGTGCATTGCAGCTTACTGTGTATGGGGATACTTAACTACAGACCAGGCAGATGGTGTTTAAAATATGGCTGGTTAGTATAAATGAGCAGTTGATTGTGAAAGCTATTGCTCAAGGATCCAATGGCAGCTTGGTAGTGCTGGGACTCAACAGCACATCCTTCTGATTTGTAGCCCAAAAATAATGATTTTTTCATGCCATTATTCATTACTTACTGTATTTCCATTAATTTCAATACACATCAATATTCTGGATCGGACCCACCTACATTTGAATATCCAAACCATCAAAAATGAAAAGTAGAATATTTAATAAAACAGCTTTTCATGACTTCCTTAGTAATAATTTCACTTAAATTATAACTAAGGCTTTACTGTTGAATAGTGGCTCAGTTGAAGCTCTGGGCTACCCCTCAGAAGGTTGGAGGCTCAAGCTCCAGTACCACCAAGCTGCTACAGTTGGGCCCCTGAGCAAGACCTTTGACAGTAAACTACTAAGTAATATAAATGTGTTAAAATTTCATGCTGGATGAGGGTTTCTGCCATAAGTGCCATAAGTGTAACTGTAAAGCCGGTCTCCTTTTTAAACATCACTTTTTGTTTTTTTTTCTCCCAACAGGAGCAACATTGAGTGTTATTGTGGACATCGATATTAACATATCAGTCATCATTTCTGCCCTCATCGCCATTTTCTACACCCTGGTGGGCGGTGTTTACTCAGTGGCTTACACAGACGTGGTTCAGCTCTTCTGCATCTTTGTGGGACTGGTACATATGTTTTATTTGATCATGCACTCTTGTGATACTTGTGACACTTAGGATTTTGCTGTTATGCAGATCTTACATCAGACAGTAAAGTAGTTTTAGTTTCGAATGAGAATGATTTGGGAATGTGATCCACATACAGTTAGTATCAAGTCAGTTCTGAATGCTTTGAACTATTTAATCATAGCCCTTACTTGATTTGGCAGGTTTTAATTTTGGATCATTTTGTTTATACTGTAGCTTCTCCTATCTTTGCCATGTTGAGGAACGAAGGGAATTTGGCCTCAGTGTCACATAATATCATAATCATACAGTGAAACAGAGGGGAAAGAAAGGAAAATCTCAAAGACAAAACACTTCAGATACATTTTTGTACTAAGAATAACGGTGTCAATTATTTTGTGAAAATATATATATTTTACAATATATATATATTTACAAATTTGGGCAGCATGGTGGCATAGAGGTTAGCATGTGTGCCTTACAGCAAGGAGATCCTGGGTCTGAGTCCCGGACCACATTTCTGTGTGGAGTTTGCATGTTCTCCCCGTTCATGTGTGGGTTTCATCCAGGTACTCCGGTTTCCTCCCCCAGTCCAAAGACATGCACATTACTCTTACTGGCTGTTCTGAGTTGCCTCTGGGTGTGTGGATGTTTGTGTTGCTCTGCAATGGTCTGGAAAGCTGTTCAGAGTGAGCCTAGCCTTTGACCAGAACTGGGTATATTAGAGATAGGCTCCAGCATCCCCGCCAGCCTAGAAGGATTAAGCAGGTCGGCAGTTAAGTGAGTGAGTGAGAATTTTCTTATACCACTGACACCAGTACCATCTGTCTGTCTTTCCGACTGAGCTTCTGATTAGTGCAGTATGGATGTTGGTTGAATTTTAAGCCTAATCAGTAAATAAACTGATTAGATTTTGGAATTTGATCAAGTCAAGGTTGCAGACATGGTTAAATGTCTGAAATATTACTTTTTAGAAGCTTCCTTGCTGTTTGAAATACATTTTAAGGATTTGGGAGGCATACAAATTAGCAAGAAGAAAGACCAGACTCTTTGGCATCAAGTTCTACTTACATTAAAATAAACTGAATTCAGTGGAAGATGTTCTCTTACAGTTTCAGCGCAAGCTAATAATGGCAAAACGAATTCAAGCGGGTCCATCCGTGTAGAGGCACACATGCTTACTGCAATTACGTAACACCATATATGGTCATTATACATTCATTTTTAAACCATAACCCTAATCAGGACCGCAAACATCTCTCTCTTCACTGGAGAGACTACAGGCAGTATAGCTCAAGGGTCTTTACTTTGCATCGAGCCCTAGGGACAATTTGGAACAACCAGTTATCCTAATGTGCATGTCTTTGAACTGTGAGAAGAAACCAGTGTACCCAGAGGAAACCCAAACACTCATGGGAAGAATATGCAAACTGCACAAGAAAGCATCCTTCTTGACCCCGGGGCACTAACTCAGAACTGTCTTGCTGTGAGGTGCGAGTGCTAGCCACTATGCCACCATGCTGCCCTTATACTTTATACAGTACTCCACTGCAAATAAATATATTTACCTAATCCTTTGTGATAAATACATATTCTAACTGTATGGGCAGTCAATATTAACTAGCAGATAACCTTGACAGCTCAGTTGTACTCTAGCATTAACTCATAGCTGGCAATAACATGCAATAGACAGCCAAACTTATCAGAGATACATAACTGAAAAAGAGAGAATGTGAGAAACAGAGATGTTTTAAATATATTTGAAAAAATATTACTCTAGAGCAGTGGTCACCAACCCTGTTCCTGGAGATCTACCTCATTAAAGACTTTAGCTCCATCCCTAATCATGCCCAACAGACCATCTAATCATTGATTGAAGAAGTTCTTGATCAACTAAAAGAGGTATATTATATCCAGGAAGGTAGAGCTCCAGGAACAGGGTTGGAGAGCCCCATTGTAATTTGTTGGAATTGTAAGTAAATTTCTTATGGTAGCTGGAACAAACAGGTGGGGACACAGGAAGTGGAGATATCTACTAGTTCCACTAGTTAACTGATCGCAAATAGGATCATTTTGCAATCAGTTAACTAGTGGAACTAGTAGATATCCACACTGCAAAAATAAATATACTGTAACCAAGCAAACAGTATTTGTGAAGTTGTTAGTACATCTGGATGATTTATTAATTTATGTTTTCAGAGGATGCCAATATTTCTGGTGCTGACTGTACGAAAAGTACAATGTGTACAAGTAATGTATGAGTACAAGTAAAACTCTGATTGTCCACAATTACACCTGAAATCAGATTTTCCCAAAAAAAGATAACCTTTTAATCATTTCTATGCCCAATAAATTTGGTGTCTTCAAGCTAATGACCGTTTTTTCCCCTATGTGTGTGTGTGTTTTCACACTTATCTACATTGTCCTAATCTTAAAAAAGAAAAAATAAATAGTGGTCTTTGGTGAAACTGAAAATGTGTACAAAGTTAATGAAAGTGTTTTTGTTATCTCTGCAGTGGATCAGTGTCCCGTTTGCGCTGTCGAACCCTGCCGTGTCTGATATCGGACTTACTGCAGTGAAGCAGCTCTACCAGGAACCCTGGCTGGGGTCGATCGAAAGCACAGATAAATGGATGTGGGCAGACAACTTCTGCCTTCTAGTAAGTGTATCTCACTTGGAAACTAGCCATTACTGAAACATAGAGACACCTCCTATTATTCTATCTGTACCCCACTGGATATGAGCAATCATATGTTCTGATTAGCTAATATACAATGAGGATATCACTTTAAATACCATTAGTATGATTATTGCTACTGAAAAAAAAAACAGAAGCGTTTGTGACTGTAAGCTAACACTAAGCTAACTACCAACACTGTTCTGGACTTATTTCATAAAAAAACAACAACATTTGGATCAGAATAATCTATTTAAAAGGTACAATGTGTAAGCCTTAGTGGTATCTAGCAGCATCTTTTGGTGAGGTTACAGAGTGCAACCAACTGGACCCCCCTGAGAGATGGTGGCCCTTATGAGAGGGTACCCTCTTCCCAGAAACAATTGAAAATGTATCTATTTCTGTTTTAAAAGGTCTGGCTTTTTTCCAACAAACATTATGTTGTATAAGACTAAGCCAGGAGTCGCTGGACGCACTGGTGCGTCCAAATCATGTGACCAATTAATGATAATGTGGCAGGAAAAAGCAGTCTTGTCATGTCTCACTTGTGTGAGAAGTGCAGACTTCGACCTATATACCAGTTTTTTAATGGTGTTGATAGGAGTTATGATTAATAATTTAATAATTTTAATTTAACTTCCTGCGATGGCAGTTTACAAGGGGTGATAAATGCTGCAATCATGTGGACAACAGGAGGAGTAATACACCCTGGAAAAGTCAGTGCTAAATTGGCATATAGTTTTTAAAAATAAAAATTTATATTTGCATTCTAAGTTAAACGTTTGTGTTTTTCACAGTAGAAAAAGCAAAAAAATAAATTTCTACTTGAATTTTGTGTTTTTTGCGTTATTTTAGGTCCAGTGTGTTTATACAGTATGTCAAAATTAAAAAGTAACTGTAAGGTGACAGGTAAAAATATGACACCAAACATGGTAAGATAAACAGTTTTTTAAGATGAAATATAAAGGTAAAATCAAAAGTAGTCAAAAATGGCCAAATATAACCTGGACCCTTAACGGTTAAGAAACACTACGCATGCAATCTATATAAGCGTAGTTACGTTTAGCATGTTTTGATCAAGTTAGCTATTTATATTCTGTAGCAAAATTAACAAACCTGATTCATTAAAATCATAATCATATGCTGACTTTTGAAATGTCCAGTCAGAATGCCTTTCTCTCCTCCAATTTCCCCTACGTTTTTATCAGATTATGAAATACGCAAGCTTTATTTGTGATACATGCAAAACAGAAACAGTTATTATACTGTATGTAAAGCTATAGTACAAAAATATGAGATTTCCACCATGAAAAGAGATTTCTCATGCTGCCACACATTTAGTAAATTAAATTACTGAAATAGTATTAAATGCTAGAATGTAATTGAACTCTGTGACCTTTTCCAGATGAAAGGCGCAAAAAGGAAACAATATGTATTTCAAAATGTCAAGGGCTTGTAATGAAATTGTAAAGCAAATAATTATGTCGTGTCTCTGCTGCAAAAAAATGGCCCGTCAACCTCTGTGTATGAAGGGTCATCAAAGCAAAAATTATTATTTTTTACCTTGAAAGCTGTGGGTTGACATATTTCCTGTATCATGTGATGTTTTAAAAAAAGATCTAATTGATTTTTATATTGCTGTAAAGGCTGATCACTGTTGTTTTTGTGTGTGTGCATTTATGATGCTGTTCTTGTTTCCAGATGTTGGGGGGAATTCCCTGGCAGGTCTATTTTCAACGGGTTCTTTCTGCCTCTTCAGCTACCTACGCTCAAGTCCTTTCCTTTCTGGCTGCCTTCGGTTGCATCATTATGGCCGTACCCTCCGTCCTGATTGGAGCTATTGGGGCCTCCACAGGTCAGCATTAAAGCCTGCTAAAATATTACACTATGCTTTAATGACTGCTAGACGCATGTTTATAGCAATTACTGTGAGAGCCACAAAAAATAAGAGGAACACTAAAGGAATGTCATTCACACTTTATATGGTTAATGTTGTTAATCTAATACAAACAAGAGCACTCAGAGAACACAAGCCTTCACCAAAGCCAGAAATACTGCATATGAACCAAATTGCCGAAAATTATTCTATCACACAATGATAAAGAATCCCTTAAAAATCCTGGATTTAGAATTTGATGTGGACCATCTCCAAAACCTAATGGAGCCTGTTTTTTTGTCTATCTTATGTATGTTGGCATACATAGATGCCTTACACTTAGGTAAGTTGTCATGTTATTGAGAATCTACAAAACTAAATACTTTCCAGAGTAGAGTGTAAAAACCAAAAGCTACGGTATTCCCCGACTTACATACCACAGAGACTGAAAACTACATCAAAAATGCCAAATAAACATTTTGTCATGGAAAACATTGTTCTGGAGAGCATCCACAATAAAAGTCGTACAGTAAATGACACCCTGGCAACAATAACTCAGCAATGCTAACAGATTAACTAACCATGTCTGAATGGCTGGGACATGTTCCATGTTCAAACTAGCAGTCTCCTCAGACCATTCATAAAGCCCCATGGTGCGATTTTAGTTATTTAATTATTTATTTATTAAAACCTTTATGTTAAATTTATAAAATTTATTATTTAAGCTCTGATACATGATTATATGGAATAAAGGAGCTACATTTTACTAGATTTTGCCTTTCCATGTAGGAATTAGCAATAATTTAGCAGGCTAGCCAACAGAGACAATGCATTATATTTTTTTTATTCCGGATGCTGAGCGGAGTTGGACATAATTTAATGAGAATTATGTTTGATGGCTGCCCAAAATGCTAATTCTCTAATCATAGAATTATGACAGCTATCTTTGAAACGTCAGCCCAGTTTGCAACTGCACAGAAGTTTAAGACAGGCAGCTCTCAAGGGAACCTTAAAAGCAACCAACCATTTTAATGAATAACTGTTTCAGTGCTCTTGTTTACATCACATTGTATTATCCAGCCTTGCAATCTCCCTTGACTCACAAATCAGTCATACAGGTGAAAGCAATATATCTAGTTTAAGCCCTCTTTAGTACATAAATTCTCATTCCTACTTAATATCTGAAGTAGCACTGGAGCATGAGTACTAATGACAGTGTGCCAGCTGTTGAACCTCACATGGGAAAATGTCTACAGTCTTCAGTTGCTACAGTCTTTTTTCTTTTTTTTCTTCCTTTTTTTGGAAATGAACTCTCACAACAGGGGAGGCCTTTCCCCTGCCTGTACTAACCCAGGGTGGTGGCCATGTTCCTGTCAGATCTCTAAAGAAACATGTAAATAACAACAGCTGGTCGCCCTCATTTATTATTGAGGGCTTATCCGTTTAATGATGTGAACTCTGTAAATATTACATCTGAGGCCGGCCTGACGAATCCGATTTATTCTACTGATTTTGACCATCAGATATCCAATCTGGAACCAAGCTTTGGCTTTTAGGAAATATTGCTGAAAAAAACAATACAAATTGTTGGATATTGTTGATGATGTAATTTAACTGGTATGTAACTTACTCTTACATGTTATATTAGAAACTAAAGTGGCACTCAGAGTGCAAAGTACCTCTGCCATGCAGCATCCGTAATGTAGTAAATAGGGCCTATATGGGTACTGGTTTTAATTACCCATGAGTGATATGTTCTATAGTAATTGACCATTTTTATTTGAAGAATTTATAAAATGACAAATTTTTGACCTTTCAGGGTCACACAAGGAATCCATCTATGAATGCGGTTACAATTTTGTTCATAGACAAACTGACGATCAAAGAAATAAAAATAAATGAAGCAAAATACCAGTAATACAATTCCAGAAATGACAAGATGAAATGAAAAAAAAAAAAGAAATCCAAACAAGTTGAGTTTAATATGACAAAAATGACACTGAAGCTTTTCAGTGGTAAAACCATCAGTCTAACTGGAAAGAAAATAAAGAAACTCCCCCACACACTGGGTTGTACTGGAGTTTATATATATATATATATTACGGTTGGCTTGGGTTCCCTGTTGGTGAAATTTAACAAGTTTTTCCTTCAAGCATCATAATGTTGAAGGTTGATCCATACTAAGGAGCACTGAAGAAACCTTTGCCCTAAAAGTGTACGTTAATATTCAGAAGTCATGTTGGTGTTTCTACATTAATGTAGTGTCAGTGATCCTATTCTGAAGGGCTGAAGGTAACTGCCATGGTGATTATTACTGTGTTTTTGATTGTAGACTGGAATCAGACGACCTATGGGCCAGTCCCTCCCATGAAGAAAGATGAATCAGAAATGATTCTTCCAATCGTGTTGCAGTATCTCTGCCCACCCTACATCTCCTTCTTTGGGCTGGGGGCAGTGTCCGCTGCTGTGATGTCATCGGCTGACTCATCCATCCTTTCAGCCAGTTCCATGTTCGCCAGGAACATTTATCAGATGTCCTTCCGCCAGTCGGTAAGCACCATTACACTAGTGTTGTGGAACACCTTCTCAGGATTGTTTGCATTAAAACTGACCTACACCAATCATGCACCTACAAAACAATAAAAACAATCCAGCTGTACAGTAAAACATGATTGCATATTTCTTTAGCCACCATTTCTTATGTTTTTTTTCTGTAGGCTTCAGATACTGAGATAGTCTGGGTCATGCGGATCACCATCTTTGTTTTTGGCGCTCTGGCAACAGCCATGGCTCTTCTGACGGGTACAGTGTACGGGCTTTGGTACCTAAGCTCAGACATGGTCTACGTGATCATCTTCCCACAGCTCCTTAGTGTTTTGTTTGTGCGAGGCACCAACACCTATGGCTCAGTGGCAGGCTACATCTTTGGCCTGATCCTGCGCATTGGTGGTGGAGAACCTTACCTCAAACTACCGCCTACTATCTACTACCCAGGCTGGTACATCATGGAAAAGGTTCACCACAAGACAGGGGAAGTAGAACATCTGATAATACAGAGGTTTCCCTTCAAGACGGTCTCCATGCTGGCCTCTTTCTTGGGCAACGTAGCCGTCTCTTACCTGTTCAAGTACTTGTTTGAGAGTGGCACGCTGTTGGCCAAGTATGACATCCTGGATGCAGTAGTAGCCAAGCATAGTGCTGAGATCATGGACAGGACCACGCTTGTGAACAGAAATGTTATCGGGCTGAACGAGATGGCACCGGTACGGCCACGTCTCAGCGTCACTTTGGCCAGCACCTTCAGTAGAAATCAAACTCTCACTGAAGAGGAGGAGGACTCCAGTCCAGAGTCTCCTATTCACGAAAATGAGTAAAGACCTTTTCAATTACCACTATAGCCATGATGGGAAGGAGGGCATCCTTGACACTGGATGAGAAATGATCACTTTACTTACCCATATATATTGGATATTCTATTGTTGCAGCAGGATAAGCCAGAATGTTCTTAAATGTTGTGAAAATTTGGACATATTACATCATATATTACACCATTCCAATGGAAAGCAGGTGTGCTGAAGGTTCAGTACTCTTCCGTATGGTATGTATAAAGCCTGAACTAAATTTTCTTCTCTGCTCTGAGAGAGAACCCTACATACTGTGATTATACCATATCACTGAGGCAATATTTATTTCTCTGAACCTTATCCCAGATTAACAATCCTAAATAATATACATTGCGCATTAGCATACAGGTCAGGTTTAAGGAGTCCCATGATATATATATATATATTATAGCCTAGTCCATCTTATCATCTTGTAAGTAAAATGTATTTTTAAAAAAATAAAGTTATTAGCTGTTCTATTAAACTAGCAAATTATTTCAATCCCATTGAAGATATACAATATATGGCATAACTGTGAGGTGATTACATATCCAGTATATTCATATTTTTATGTAAATTTGAGAACAGGAGGAGAAACTTGATGTTCCAGTCGCCTTAATTTGCTGCATTGTTCAATTAGATATTTCAAATGGTCCCTTGTTTCCTGTGTAGTGCACTATATATCAGTGCGGGTGCCATTTTAAATTCAGCTTGATATTATGCAAACGGATCAGCAGCCACTGCGTTAGGAAAGTAAGTCGCTGCTGCCCAAGACTCGTAAAGGATACGTGCTGTGATATTTTATCTGCAAACTCATTACGGCGTTGTCTCGTCTGAGGTTGAGTCAGTGTTCATTTGTTGTCTTTTTTTGCAAAAAGATTGTGTGTGTGATGTGTACATATATATACTGTATATATTATATCTATTTTAAAGAAGTACAAATTCATAATTTTATTTTATTGTGCTGGTACTCAAAGGTATTTAAACGTCTTAGTCTTGGTGAGACTAAAGGTTTTAGGTCGATAAGTCTATATTTATTATTTATTTATTTATTTATCCAGGCCTTAAATAATAAAAAGTACATGTAGAATACAAATGATAAATAAATTGTTATTACAAAGTTTAACAATTGTGTCTGATTACTATGTGGAAGTTTCAGACTCCAAAATTGTCCGAAAATGTTCTTGAGGAGAAAAAAAAAGAAGAAGAATAATGAGGAGATACTAAACTCAATCAAATAAGTAGACCTAAAAATAGCTCCTACGTTACTTACTTTGTGTTAAGTGCTCTTTGGCGGAGGCAGGGTGTATGAAAGAGTGGGAGGAGGAAAAAAATTGGAAGGTTGAACTGGGATGGGCTTTTTCCCCCTGCCCTGTGCCAGGTTCTCGATGATGATGATATTGACGATGACGACGATGGTGACGTGGATGACGCCGCTCCAACCTCTTCGCGCGCACATTCGTCCTCAGTGATGTCCTTGCTCCAGAAGTTTAATCCAATTAAGTTGTTGTAGCTGCCAGAGATTCCATTCACTAACAACAGCAAAGTGCACTCAGCCTGATTAATATATACAGAATAAAAATAAATCACTGAAATTGATTCTCCTATGTATGGGGGCTAGTCGTGACCATCCAAAATAGAATCTGGAAATGGTTCAGTTATCATGTGTGCGTAGGATACACCGTAGAATCCGATTGGGTTTCGGTATCAAACACAAATCAATCAGATGTGTAAACAGACTTTAGGGTTTGAACTGAGACCGTTTTATTTGCTTGTATTGTATATTCTATCATACCTGTACCAGTTAGCTGGATTACATTTGGTGTCACGTTTCCTACGAGCAACTCAGCCTATTAATGGTAGACTGAAATATGGGGACGACTGATTCAATCAGCTTGGAAATGGAGAGAGGACGTATGTCCTGTTTTATGGACTAATCAATCACCTCCTCTACAACAACAGGAATAACGAGCTCCATGTCTCTGAGTGCGACAGCGACTGCCTGGCTTCTGTCCCTTTATTCTGAATAAACCATGTATATTAGATGTAAACACTGTCTAGAATAGAACACTGTGTAGAATCTTCAGCTACATTTCCGAATCCATATCAAACAAATATAAATCAGTTTTACACAGACCTTTAGTCATTCTGATTGGTCCGAATTGAAAAATTTCAGCCTCTATAAAAAAATATCATAACCTTTATGTGCACCTAATTTATACTGTGTAGTATATCTTGAGTATTCTTGAGTATTCCTGTCTCTAATACAAATCACAGGTTTATATTATTTTGTTAAATCACAACATGTATCCAACAGGTCCACAACAAAAAAAAAAAAAAAAGAAAAAAATTGGACACATTCCTTGGACTGTTGTGGGCGTGTCTTAGGAAACTCACCTGAATTTTTGTACATTTTCCAAATTATTTCCCTTGCAGGTAATTTTCAAAGTCAGGTCCATTTCCTAGATCTATTGTTTGGTGCCCTACGATGTCCTACGGCTGTTATTATAGAAATATGTACTTAAAGATATATGCACTCAGAATCGCACATAGGATTGTGGAACGTTAAACCAACAAGACTTCTTTAAAATCTTTTTTTTTTTTTAAAACAGGACGCTCAGTGTGTTTTATTCGATATCCAAACAATTTTTAATCAGTTGTTCTTCACTGAAATGGTTGGTAAAAGTCAGTAAAACGAGTGTGAGGGATGGACATTGCACCGAGTTGATTGTGGAATTTTTCAGGGTTAATATTTGGTAATTAGAGTACGGTATCTAAAATCATACACCCGACTTGCCACTTTATTCGATAGATACATCCTTCAAGTGCCTAACACACTGGTAACTCTGTGTTCTGTGCTATTTTTTTTCAACCTGGAAAAAATGCTAATAGAAAAGAATGGAACAGTCTTTGCCCAAGGCACATTCCTTTCAAAGCGATCCCATAAAGCAAATCACATTGGATTAATATCATTCACTTTAACTGTATGACTGTGTGCTCCCCTGTGTGCTGTTAGAGAGCTGAAACCCTGTCAGAAGTCCATCTGTAGCACCGGTTCCTTTTAGTGTCTCAGCATCTGTAAGGTAGACATCAGTCTCATTGGAGGAGGCAGTATAATCAGATAGGCTCTCATTAAACCTAGCTAGCTTACTGAGAATGATGGGAAATGTAGTCTTATCACAATATGTGAAGTTTAATGTAATTAAAGTGATAAGGAAAGGGAAAAAAGAGGAGTATGGGTGTATGTACATGTAGCTCGGATGAACTGCTTTTAGAACACAAGCAAAAACATTTGCTGAAGCTTGTCTTAATCATAGCTAGCTAACTCTCATGTGCCTACAAGAGGAGCACGAAATGAGTGCACACTGCTAATGCACCACACTATCTTGTTATTGGAATCACACAATGCAAACAGAACTGTTTTAAAGTAATTAACTATAGTGTTATAATTACTGTTATAAATAACACAGTTCATTATAAATAGGTTTTTGGAGGCTGCAAAGATAGATATGGTAACTAAATTTCAGAGTGATTGGTCAATTGTTAGAGGCTGTAATGCTATCATGATGGACACACCGACAGACAGACAGACATAATACATAATAATACATAACTACTGAGTAGTAGCAAATATTAATGCCTACGTGATAGTAACTATGCTTAATGTCATGTCATTTTCTGAACCGCTTATTCCTAATTAGGGTTGCGGGGAGGCTGGCGCTCATCTCAGCCAACTCTGGGCGAGGGCAGAGTACACCCTGGACAGCTCGCCAGGCCATCGCAGGG
>JAOUQZ010000026.1:11648109-11662619 GCA_028564935.1 Neosilurus hyrtlii
AAGGCAATTAAGCTACCAACTGCCACTCTCTGACATGGAAGAGTATTACATTACTCTGCCAGTCACTACAGCACAGATACTTGACAATGGCCAACGGTAATTGGATATTTCCCACAGCACACCTGACCATCTCTCACGGCACACTAGTGTGCCACAGCACAGTGGTTGAAAATCACTGATCTAGATAGTCAGCCATTAAAAAAAAAAATACAAGACCACTTATAATGGGAATATTCATTAAAAGCGGTCTCAATTTTTTCCATGGTTGTATGCATATATTCTCATTCATATTCTAAGCCATGTAATCCCAATTAGGGTCACTGGGAGGCTGGTGCCCATCTCAGCTGACTATGGGCAAAGGTGGGGTACACCCCGGAAGGCTCGCCAGGCCACAGTAGGGCCAAAGATACAACCATTCACTGATTGTATCTTTTTATATAAATATATTCAAAATCAATTAGCCTACTGTGCATGTTTTTGGAAACCTGAGTACCTGGAAGAAACCCACACAAGCATGGGGAGAACATGCAAACTGTACACAGGCCAGAGCCTGTATTTGCTGCAGTATTTCTTTAATAATAATTCATATCTTTCTTTTTTTCCTTCTGTTTTAGTATTTTATTTAGCATTAGCAAGTCTTCATTGCTCAGAGCTCAAAGAGCTGTCAGTTGCCCTGCATGTTCATCACTAGGAAGTGAGACTCACCTCTGAGTCGGTTGTAACAGGTGTTGCAGAAGAGCTGTCCGTGTCTGACTCGCACCTGGGCCCCTGATTCTGGGCCCCTCCTGAGCTCAATCCTGCAGCTGACACACTGGGACAAGAATAGTAAAGTGGGACAAAAAAAAAAAAAAAACCCAAAACAAAAAAAACAAAAACAAACAAACAAAAAACCCAACACTACCAGTATTTCAGGAATGCATGAAATATATATATATATGTATATATATATATATATATATATGTGTGTGTGTGTGTGTGTGTGTGTGAGAGAGAGAGAGAGAAAAGGCTAAAGTGCCAATGTTCCAATATCCTCCCTCACAGCCATGAGAATACTGAACAAGTTGCTACTGATAGATATCCATGAAGATAAAGCCATTAAAAGAAACGTACAATCAAATCAAACCTCTTAGTCTTCATCAAAACCAGAATATCCTGTACCCCAGAGAGCACCAGCAGCTAATATGACAAGATTCAACAATGTTTGTGCAATATGATCGAGTACACAAGAGGAAAAACAGCAGGAAACTGAAGGGAAATAAAGTTTGGTGATTGCAGCACATATCGGTTTAGCAGACTTCACCAGGAACAGAAAGCGTAGGTGACCCAAGACAATACCCGTGTGAACACTGAGGCAATCAGACCACATGCATGTCTTGAGGCTAGACAGTAAATCCACAATGTAATTACTGTATATACACTATCAGGGATGTACAATCTTATCTGCAAAGGGCTGGTGTGGGTGCAGGTTTTCCTTTCAACCAAGCAGTAGCCACACCTTCCCTCGGTTTCAATCAGTGGTCTCAAAAAAAAATAAAAAACCTGCATTGTGTATCCTATTGTTTGCATGTGGTAAAACCTGAGACCACTTTCCTCTTGAATGTTATACTTAAATAGCATACAAAAGAGAGGGGAAAATGGTAATTGCATCCAAGGTGTACATTTCATTTTAAACCTTTTTTTTTTTTTTTTTGCCAAATTTTAGCCCCACCCCCCAATTAATTACAAATATAAGTGAAATTTATAAAGTTATGAATTTATAGCATTCTGGCCATCAGCAATAAAATATTTAGGGTTTTTGAGGTGTGTTGGATTACAACAGCTCCATTTTGAGATCTTAAAGCAAGGTGGTCTTACCAAGATGGCTGCCACCCGGCTTCAGAATTGATACTCTAATGTGCAATCTAGTCTTTTTTTGTTTAGATCACTAATTGAAACAGAAGGAAGGTGTGGCTACTGCTTGGCTGCACCCACACCAGCCTTTTGTGGATAAGATTGGACATCCCTGCTTTATATTTTTTATTCTGTCGATCACTGCCTTAAACATAGTCTCCTAAAATAAATTAATAAATTGTACAAGTTATATAATATAGCTATTGCGTTATAGATGTACAAGTTGTGTCTGATCAACAGTGTAATTAGTAACAAAAGTGCAAAAAAGCATTGAGGTGCAAATTAGCACCCAGCTTCAGGAAAAAATAAGTAGGTCTTCAACACATCTCAGAGCTCCAAAAACTAACTACAGCCTATGCTTGCTACATTCACGTGCTTTCATAACATTCGCATGTGCATTTGAAGTAGGCAGCGGAGACCCATGAAACGCTTTAGAAAGTCTATGGAAATAAAGTAATAAGCTAGGTGGGGTTTAGAGTAGCATTTATGTTTCAAGAAGAGCAGGATAGCCCCACATTACACTCCATACTGATTTGAAAGCGTTACTAATCTCTCTCTTTGCATGTGCATGATGGTACCAAGATCTATTCATTCGCTACTGGAACATTTTGATTGCACCTCATATCAAAAGTAATATTCAAATATAAATTTTAGAAGGTGGTCCTAAAACAAATCTCTATCTAAATACTAAAGAAAGTCAATTCCACCTCTAAAGGTCATGAATTACTGAACAAAGTATTCAAACAATTCAAATGACTCCCAGAATCAAGGTCAAAAAAGGTCTCGAGATTCCCAATTTTATACACCATAATACTGTTTGAACTCTACAAGTCAGCATGTGATCTGATTTCCAAACCCAACACCAGCACCACTGGTAATGGTAAAGTTTTCACGATAAACAAGCCAAGCCCAGGTGCAGGTCAACAGACATCTTGGGTATCAGGTGATCTCCAGACTCACCTTAAAGCACACAACATGAAAGCACAAGTCCAGAGACTCGATCACCATGGCCGGGCCCTTGACCAGTGGCTGCCCACAGCGGGAGCATGGTCGCTTGAGGCTCGCTTGCCTACAGGACATGGCAAAGCCTGAGTGAGGCTCAATGAGATACTGTTTGGTTTGGTCTGCCTTCAATGTGTGCACATTGCAATTTATTTTTATTGAGATACATTTAAAAACCGTTTTGTTCCTTATACCCATTTCTCACAGACGCAACTTTCACGAGGATACCCATGGTACATAGAGGAGTAACACCCCAAGGTGGAGATGCGGAAAACAGGTTTGTCTTCCCTTGAAAGACAAAAAAAACTATCACACATATGCCATATGATGCTGGCGGTGGTGTCAAATTGTCACGTGGAAATGACACATTCTTGTTGTTTCCACAGGAAAAAAAAAAAAAAAAAAAAACATGACAGAATTTACACGCAGAAGGCAGTTGTCCTGCCAAGGCATTTCAGTGAACTTTCACAGGTCAAGTTGCATCAGTTAGAAGGGGGCATAAGGCCAGCAAAATTAGATTTAGTTTCTCGTCACCGCCCACATGTGATTTTGGCCCCATATGAAAGTTTGCTCCTCGTTGTCAAAATCCAAACCCACCAACTAATTACTATTATCATCGTTATTAGATCTCTAGATGAGTAGAGATAACTAAAATCCTTTGCACTCAAAGTGATTAAGATTATTGAAATCATGAAAATATTAAGTTCTTGTAAATTTTTAAATTTTATAAATCACCTGCAACTCCCAAAATAGAGTCTGGGATTTTTGTGATGCTTTGTTACAATGATAGAAACTGAACTTATTAAAAGGGCATTTTATCTGAAAATTGGAATTTTACTGATGTAACAGTAATGATTTACTGTTGATGAAATGAAGACATATCCCCCACATTTTTCCTGAGAGGTTGGACCTTTTTGCAGACCTCTATGCCCACTCTAAGCATGTGTTTTGTTTACACACATAACGTGCACATTATATTGGTACAGCCAACAAAGCCCACTCGCCCCTGGTGTTTGTATAACCGTGCTTACAGAAGAAACGACATGTACGTGTAATTGAGATTGCTCAGTGGCTGTAAAAAGGTCATGGAGTACAATTAGCCGCAAATGAAAGTTGAGACGGACTCAATGTTTACTGGATATTGACTGAAAAGACAACAACCAGCACTATAACAGGCGAGGAGGTTTTACTGATTGGTCCGTTTGACTATCTGGTTGGAGAAAAGCAATTATTATAATTCCTGTTTAATAAAATACCCCTTTGAGTTATCTACAAAATAAATCTTGGTACCAATAAATATACAACCCATGCTTGTTTCAATAATCAGCCTCATATGAGAACCGTTGAATTATACATCAAGTTGTCTATGAAATTAAAGTTAGAGGTCCCTAGCAAAAATTTTTAATCTGTCATTTTCTGAATGGAAACTACACTGTCTGGTCCATCATCCACACCTGTTATGCTGCTGTGTACGATTACACGCCTCCTGAGGACCAGATGCAGGAGAGGTAGATGTAGGTTGAGACCAGGAGCACTGCTTTAAAGCGTTGGAGAAAATGGCGGCACCGGGGCCCAGGCTGCAACGGCCCGAGTAGCCTCGGTAAGGAACGATGCCGCTAAGGCCTGAGAGAGGATAAGATGAGCTGGAGAACTGCTTTGATAAGGAGCTGCTGCTGATGGTGTTGGTGTTTTCACTGGCGCTGTGAATGTTATCCAGAGACTCGTGTCTGAAATAAAAAAAAAGTAAGATTTCATGTCTTTATCAGTGTCTTAAAGTCAACACCCTTCATTCATTCAAACAGTACTTCCTGTGTTAAAGTCTGACCTTCTATTTCAGCATTATTACTTCAATTATAAACAGCTGCAAACTTGCACAGAATGTTTAAAAGTGCAAGGAAACCAATGACTGGCTTAAAATAAGATTTCACTTAAATTTAACACAAAGTCCCGATTAAACCTTTTTGCCATATCTTTAATTATGTACAATCTGATATGGAGCCAATTTTTTTGTTTTGTTTTTTTTAGACTAACTACTGGTGAGTGTGTCACTGCCACCAACATAATTATATTGTACCCTCAGGTTATTAGCAGGATTATACAGTCAAGATTTACATGAAATATATACCTGAAGTAGGGCTGTGGAGAAGGAAGACTACTAGATTTTGGATTAGATGGTTGCTGATCTTGGTGGAAGTTTGCGCTCTCAGAGTGCTCATGTTATTAAATATAAAATATATCTGCCAAATTGTTTGATCCAATTAGGGTCACGGGGTGGTGGGACCCCATCTCAGCTGGCATGGGGTCCAGGGTAGACCGTGAACAGCTCGCCAGTCCGTCACAGGGCCCCCCAACACAGACAATTTGAAACAGCCTGGTGTGCATGTCTTTAGACTGTCGGAGGAAACCAGAGTACCTGGTGGAAATCCACACAAGCCCAGAAAGAACTTCACACAGAAACACCCTCACTGAGCCTTCTTGATTATATGCCAACCACAATGCCACCCCTAGATGTAATTTAAAACGAGGAATTAAGTTAAGTTATCTTACAATAAAAACTGCTCTTGTGTGCTCATAATTTTGAAATGTTTGAGAGTCTATAAGCTATTTTTATAGTTTTCATTTTCACTATCTTGATGGGTTGCACCAGTTTAAATTTAATGCCAATGGTTCAACAGCATCAAGTCAATACTTCAGAGCAAAGGCAAAAATGAGCAACACCACAAGGAAACATTTTCTTAATTATTTCATGGATCTAAGGGGGTGATGCTATTCATGATTTACACCATCTTCACTCAAGTAGGATAGAGTGGTTTAGCAAATAAATAAATAATGGAATAATACCCATTATCAATGTGTGAGAAATGCATAAAGTTTGTGCCCATTTAACCTTCTTATTGGTTCCATGTTGATGGGTTCCCTGTGGATGGAGGAGGTACTGTGCTGGCGGATCCAGCTGCTGTCAGTAAGGACTGGAGTTTTCTTCCTCATCTCCTCCAGGATCTGCAGACGTTCTTGCTCAGCCTGAGAGAGGCGACTTTGCTTCTTAACACCCACTTCAGCCAGGAAATACACAAGAGGAACATGGAAAGGGACCATAAGTGAACAAATGGTGTTACTAGTCGGTGTCAAAATAATTCACGGAGTAAAAACAGAGCAGACAGACCTCTGGAATCTTGCTTGTGGCGACCATCAAGTGAAGGAGAGGATATGGACTTTTTCCTGGTTATGAGAATAGAATGGAACAGAACTGTAAATGAAATACTGCTTACAGTTTCACTTTCATACTGCATTAAAGCGTGAAGCAGACTGACCTGAACGAAGCGGTTATCGGGGAAAATCCGTAAGACTCGCTCGGCCTGAAGCACAACACAGCAGCAACAGAGAACGTACAACAGAGCAGCAACAGAGGACGTACAACAGAGCAGTGAATATTGCAGCATATTAACACAGGGGAAAAAAGGGGTGGACGGACCCCCCCCCACACAGATGCCTTCTGACAAAACAACACTGGTACAAAACAAAAAAAGTAAATAAATAAAATACATTACAGAGTAAAAAAAACCCTGTAAATTAAACATGAAATAAATAAATAAATAAAATCAGACAACTAAACATGGTCTGATGAAACTAGACAAAATTATGGGTCAGTCTTGCTTTGATTTATTAAATTAAAATTTTTGGAGGTGGCGGGAAAATAAGTTAGGGGAAAAAACATTTAGACTTAAAAAAAAAAAAAATTAAGTAAATTATAACTAATTGCTGTAGTTATAACCCTGCTCTAAATTAATTACTATATTCATTACATTAATGTAATTTTTTTTTTCCTTATCTAGATATTTTATACATTTACAGATGTCATTGTTTCCCAAAATGTTCAGTAATTATTTGGGCCTCAATGACCTAGAAATGTAATATGTGTCCCTGAATATGAGAAACCCAAAAATGGGTTTGACATCCCTGCTCTACACCAAGTATGACAGCCCTAAAACATACACAACAAGCCCACACAGCACAGACAAGCACACAGACAGTATTCACACATCTCTCACCATTGACCTGTCTCCGTGGGTGAATCACACTCCTCCTTGCTTGGATGACCTGCCAATACTTGAACTGATTTCTTCTGAATGAGTGTTGCCTCCTGTGTTTGCTGAGGAGTTGCTACGGAAGTTGGGGATTTAGATCGCTGAAGGACAGGAGGCGGAGTGTTACGCATTATATTTCCACTGGGCAAAGAGGGCACTTCCTGCTCCTGTAGGAAAGAATAAACACATAAATTGAGTATTTATAAGTAATACTATTTACAGTACATTTATAAGTAACTCTATTTACAGAATCCTTTATGTGATCTCACACACACACACTCACACCGGATATATCACCGGGAATCTCTGACAGCAACCTCAAAATCTGGTACAGCTGATATGTGCATCAACAGCATGAAAGCTCGAATACTGTTTAGCATTTCTGATCTTATTTGTGCCTCATAAACTCAATCATACACACAGTTCTGACCAATGGTTATGCTGCTATGGTGTTTTGCAAGCGTTATAAAATGCAGTCGTATTTCTTTTATATCATAAACTTGTAATACTTAGTTTAGTGTTCCTGGTTCTTTTGAGACTGAGGTTATTATAATAACAGGCAGCCTGTTTCTCCGAGGTTAAACTAGAGTTATACAAACAAGAGCTCAACGTCGAAGGGATGACCAACCTCAAAGATGTTTTCTTCTAATGCGGCTTCATGCTGATCTCGTCTCAAGGCTTCTTCTAATCTCTCTTGATCTCGTCTGTACTTCTCCTGACACAGACAATCACATGAAAAGGTACTGTAGTCTCATTATTCTGATGAGATGCTGCTGAATATTATTTCAAGCCCTTACACTTTGACTCGCCAAACTTCTTAACCCTACTTAGGGTCACGGGGAGGCTGGGGTCCATCTTAGCCGACACTAGGGGAAGGCAAAGTACTAAACAGCTCGCCAGCCCAACACACAGGCAATTTGGAGCAGCCGATTAGCCTAAAGTGCATATCTGGACTGTGGGAGGAAACTGGAGTACCGGGAGAAACCCACACAAACATGGGGAGAACATGCACATGAACTCCACACAAACCCTTTCGTCGAGTCCGGGACTCAACCTAAGGACTTGCTGTGAGGCGAACATGCTAACTACTACTCCACCATGCCACCCAACCTCTTACAGACTTTAGTAAACCGCACAGCATTGTCTCTCACCCTACCTGGAGGAGGTGCTCCTGCTCCATCTGCCATTTCTCCTGTCTCCTCCTTTCCTCCTCCGCATTCCAGGACCAGCGTGAGGACGACGCACCGATGGAGGGAACCTGCAGCTAAAGGAAGAATAAAGAAGTTGATTGCATACTGATGACGATAAAAATAATAATAAATTTGCATTCAACCAGTAACAACTCACATCCGATATTGCCGACTCAGAGCCTCCTGAAGTGAAGTGGAGGAGAATCAGATGGGAAGAAGTTGATGTTAGTGCTTACAAGCTGCATAGCAAGATTCATTTCTCACACTCAACACCGCAATTAACAGGAATACTCCAGTATTTAGCCTCATCTCATTTTCACTTTAACGATAGTGTATGTGTGACCAAATTAGACAATAAACACATTTACCAGGAAATTGAAAAAAATAAAAAATAGATGCTGTATGTTAGATACCATGAGCAGCCAGTGAATTCAGCCAATAAACATTTAATGTAAAACACAGATTAAAACAGTTACATGGTGCACTTCCTGAATGTCTGAACATTTTTTTTTAACTATAAAGTTTTACATTAACATTGAGCCCATCAGCTTCCCTAGGAATTCCATAATTCAGCTTCAACAAAACATTTACTGTTTATTTCTGAGTAAAATCAATTTACACAGAAAATTTTTTTACACAGAGATAAATAAAGCCTGATCAAAAAGGGATTTATGGCGCATTGGTTACCCTTAATAATAAAAGTTTGTGAATTCTGATACAGTAATTGATATCGGAATACAGTAATTTCTGCCAATACATCCTTCAAAATGTCACACAACATACCTTTAAATTTGCATTTTTAAATAAACACCTTCTGAAACGCCAATTATTAAATTAGCTATTTTACATTTTTAAAAAATTTAATAAAATAAACCACAAGCATGGATACAGATTTATCAGCAAGTCTCATGTCTGCCGATAATACTGTCACCCAGATTTATCAGTCAAGCACAGAGATGAGGCTAAAACAGACAAACTATTTATTTGAGGCAACACCTACTGAAAAATCAAGCCACATTTAAAAAGGAGCACACAGAGTTAAAGACACAGAACACACGGCAGTTATTTACCACAAAGGTAGACTGAGGAGTCCACTGTGGAACCTGAGGAGCCTGAGAAGGTGTGTACAAGTCATATATAAATAACAACCCTGTCAGGGGGACGCTGCTTTGTTTCGTTAGGACCAAATGATAGAAAAAATTTATTTATAGGAAGCAGCCAATAAGTTACAAAGTTCAAGGTGCCTGAAAAAAAGACTTACCTTTCTCTTTAAAAAAGTCTAATCTTCTGTTGTGATTTTGCATTCCTATGACCTCTTGTTCTACAGGGAAAAAAAAGAAAAGAAAAGCACGAGGTGCGAGTTCCACAACACACTGCTTACTGTATCCTTGTCAAATTGAAGTCCAACGCAATTTAAGCCCAAATTCCCCACTTACCTTTGGTTTTCTTTGGGAACTGATTGTCAGGTAAACTCCTACTCGTTGCTTTCAACAATAAACCCTGCAGTCAATGTCAAGAGAGAGAAAAATAATAAACCTGCATCTATTATTCCTCTGCAAATCACAAATTGTGGGACTAAGGGTTTTAGGAAATCCCGGAGATGTGTTTGATTCATGATACACAAAAACAGGTCTCTTGCCATCACTGGTTTACTCACATTCATATTAACAGGATGGCCATTAACCTGCATTTTAGTCTCATTCCCTGTTGGCAGGCTGGAGGTGGTACTGATGGACGTGTGCTGATCTGGATGACCTACAAGCATTCAGGGTGTTAAAAAGGTCAAATGTTTGTGAGTTTGTTTCGTCCTTAAAACGTTTGTGCAGTAATTCATGAAATTTCTTTGGACAAGGAAGGCTACATAAGATTTTGGAGATGATCCAGATCAAATTCTAGATGCAGAAATTTTTTAATGGATTCTTTAACATTAGACGAATGGATGATTTAAAGACAAATATTTTTTTGGAAGTGTCGTTTTACAGCAGGCGGCGCTGCGCCCTTCATTTGAAAATAATTGCATGGATTTTCATGAAATTTTCTACCAGTCGTGGGTTTTTGGCTAAGCAAGACTCCATTAGATTTTGGAGATGATCCAGATCAAAGTCTCTAACATTGTGTGTTGTATAATGTAAATAGTTTGTGTACATGGAAAAACAAACCATAAAAGCAGGAGATTATTGGTTGTCAGAGAAAGACACACCCATTTCAAATTGCCACCTGATTAGTGGTTCTCAAATCCTGACCAAAAGGGACATTTAATCAGGATTATTTTGGTGTTAAATAAGCTACCACTTTTCCTAAAATACCAAGAAAACACATTCTTAAAAAAATCTCATTTTATATAAAATATATTTTCCTGCATCGCACTGTTGAACTTCCTCGCATGCTGAACAACTTAAATCCTACTAGGATCTCAGCCAACATTAGACCAAGGTGGGGTACACCCTGAACAGGTCACCAGACCATCGCAGGGCAACTTGGAATAGCCAATTAGCCTAATAAGAATGTCTTCAGAATGTGGGAGGAAACCGGAGTACCTGAAGGAAACCCACAAAAGCATAGGGAGAACATGCAAACTCCACACAAACGCCTGAGCCTGAAACTCAAACCCAGAACCTTCTTACTGTGAGGAAAATGTGCCAAACACTATGCCACTGTCGTTGTCTTGAATTAGCCCATGAATAATCATCATCATCACCATTAAGACTGAGACGTCGGATATCCATCAGCAGCTTTCCCTCTCGCAGGGCGGCATCCATGTTGGCCTTCCACTGTTCGTAGCTCATTTCGGCCACTCGCTGTCCGCCCAAAGCCACAATCTCATCGCCCGCTTGCAGGTGGACTAGCTGAGCCGGGCTGCCTGCAGGACAGAGCCAAATCATACACACAAGGGTTTAAACTGTAGCAGCTTCTTTTTTTTCTCACTTTTCTGAATCACCTCCAGAAACTCAATTTAGATAAACAGATTTTTACTATACGTGCTTGCTTTCTGCTAGATCTGGCAAAATGAGTCTGAATGAGTTACTGATGGGGTTGAAAGCTTTGAAAAGGTTATAAGCTTTACAATGATACCTTGAAAACTGAACTAGTTATGAACATTTAAAAGTTTGGGGAATGATGGTTACCTTCCTTCTATTGACCAATATTGGCAGGTCATTTCCCATAATTTCAAGAGAAAAGGTGTGTGTTTGTTGAAGGGTTTAACATTGTTTTTGGCAATATTTCAGCCTTATCACAACTGAAGAAAAAGGAGACATCAAAAAGCTTCACACGACATTAAAATATTTAGACACAAGACTTTATAAATAAATAAGTAAATAGATAGATAAATAAATAAATATCTGTCAGTTCAATATTGTATTAAAAATATCTGAGAAGGAATTAGTTCTATAAAAATTCACTTGGACAGGTTGGAAATCAATACCGTCCAACAAAATGTTGGTCATATGTTGATCACATTGGACACAGGTCAGCACCTACTAGTAAATACTGATGCGTCAAGCGTGTGGCTGATTCTACACCGCCTCAACTTTAAGAGAAAAAGTAAAGGAGCTGTCAGAATTTAAATTTAAATTCAATTTATTAAACTTCAGTTATCTGTACCAGCTCACAGGGATAGAAAGTACAACATGAAGTAATGGTACTTCAGACAGGCATCATTTGAGACAGAAGCTTACAAAGAGATTTGTCAAACTATGAAACATACCTTCATGAAATGCAAATAGAATCTGATCAAAACAGAATTATACAAGCCTTGAAATTCAACAGGTTTTATACAGGAACTGGACCAACACTGTATCCTACTTTTTCAGCATCAGGTGAAATCTGAACAGAATACATCTAAGAACAGGGAAGCACAAGCCCTATCTGTACATGTAGTCTGAGACTTGAATCTCTCTCACTACCAGCTTCAGGCTCAAGACTAAACAGCCTATCAAAATATACATGCTGATTTCAAACTAGGTACAATTACAGATCAACAAGCGTCCATGCACTTGTACATGTTTCGAAACTGGGGGTCAAAACGATGACCCACTCAGTGTTTGATATGTCAGTGCATCACAATGTACTTCGGCCTATATGTCTGAAGTGGTACTCGCAACTTCCGACGCTTTGTGCCAGATCAGGTTATATATTTATCTTGATGGTTGGCACAACCCAAAATCTCCATAAAATCCACATACTGGCTTTTTCTAAACTTGATGGAAACCAGAGAACCCTGAAGAAACCCTTACAGACAGGGTCAAATGATGTGAACCCCAAAATAACTAACACGAGTTTAGAATCGAACCAGGTGCTATCCTACTTCAGAAGGTCAGTGCCAACCGAACATCCAGAAATGACTTCACCTATAGAGCTGGTGCATTGTTTTATTTTAAATACAGAAACAGTTTGATGTTATTCCAACAGTGAAATGTGCCCTAGTGCTTACTCAAACACGCGATAAGATGCATTACTACGTTAATGAAGACCATGGGATAAGAATGGAGAGATCATTGAGTGTAACGGCATGTTGAACTAATCAGACTGATGCACAGTAAGCAACACCTTTACTGTTCACCATCAATCATTAATGCCCACATCTGTGTACCGAGAAACCTGCACACGTACAACACATCACACAGAGCCGTATTCAGAGTCGTTTTTTTAAGAGGATGGTAGAAAAAAGGACAGAAGGGAAAGCTAAACAGATCAGAGAGATTAAAAGAACAGATAAATAACCAGTTTCACCAACTAATTAAATGGCTGCACTTTACAATGACGTATTAAATTACACATATAATCACTAAATGATGCACATTGTCATGGTACATCGATTCAGCTTCAATACTACAACACACCAACAATAATTTTATCTTCAGGAGTTAAGCACATATTTTAACCTAATAGTACAAAAACACTTCTGATGGATTTCTTCAAGGCCAGAAATTCATTTAGGCCAATGGAAGAAAAAAAAAAAAAGCAATAAATGAAAAGGAAAGAAAAATACAGGTACGGGTCTTTAGTACTTTTCATGCACGTGTTGGGTGGGTTGGCCAGAGATCTCATTACGTTTGGTAGCTCTCTGATGATTCAGCATGACTGAACAGGAAGACTTTGATCCTGAAACTCCATGTACTCACAGATATGGAGCAAAAGAGCAGCAATGAGGTTTTATTTCTTAAAAAAATATATATAATTTTTTTTTTTTTCAAATGTAAAGAGGTGTATACAAGAACATTTTTGGATCATTAATTCAAAAACTGACAGCAGTGTCAGGAGGGGGGAAAAATAAAATAAAAACAAACACCCCAATCACACTAATTACACATAGCTAAAAAAATAAATAAAAATTACAGGGTGCGAGGAGGAGAGCACAAACCACTTCACATCCACCCTCACAGTATAAATAAATCAGAAAAAAAAATTCTGGATCCAGAATTTAAATCGGATCACAACCAGAATCTAATGGAGTGTTACTCACAGCAACCAAAATCATTCATAACTGTGTAAAGTTGAGAACAAACTATTGGTGACAAAAATATAAAAGAAATAATGAGTGCATTCTCAGCCACCAGTAGACTAGGTTAATTCCAGTGCAGGGTGAATCACTGTCTCCATTTTGAAAGCCAAATCAATTTGATATTTTGATCATGTTTCACTCTTTGAATGAATGTACAGCATGCTTTATAATTTTTTTGTTAACCTCTTTACAACCATTAACAGTAAACCCTGCTTCAAAGTTGTTGTTTTTTTTTAATGTTGACATTACACCAATATCGTTTTAATCTCATATAACCATCTGGGGTCAGGTATTCACCCACCCAGACAGAGAGGTTTCCCCTCCTATTGACTGGATTAGTCAAGGAATTGATGTCAAAATGTATTTTACCTTAAAATTTATTGACACACAAGCCCTTTAAAAAGATTTTTAGCTCCACCCATCATGAGCTATAGGAATAGGTTCCGTCTGTCTGTCGGTCACACTTTGGTTTCCGCACGCTGAAGCTGGGGCGTTCAAAGTTGGTATGCTGGTTCATTACTATGAGTGCTAGGATGAGTTTGTGTGAGAGTGACCTTGACCTACTTTAAGGTCACAGAGGCAAAACTGTATATTAGGTTTCTGGACATTCACTTGCCGTGCACTGAAGCTGGGATTTTAAAACTTGCTATGCTTGTTCTATTACCATATTATGAAATGGTTCTTTTGACAGGAGCATCTGAACCCCTGTGGTCTAAGTCTTTTCCCTCGATTCTTCTTCCTTCCTTCAACAAACAACTTGTATCTACCGTGTTTCCCCGATAATAAGACCTATCCCGATAATAAGACCTACCCTTACTTCAGCAGAACGGTCCAAAATAA
>JAOUQZ010000026.1:11705752-11715752 GCA_028564935.1 Neosilurus hyrtlii
ACATATATATATATATATATATATATATATATATACACACACACACACACACACACACACACACACACACACACACAAGGATTTATAGAAATCTATTTATTTATTTATTTACTTGCTTACTTATATACACACACAAATTTATCGAAATTATATATATATATATATAGAGAGAGAGAGAGAGAGAGAGAGAGAAATTATATATAGATATAGATATATATGAAGACCTGTATCTTTTAAACTTTACCTGGAGGATTTGTGATCTATAATAGGGTTTAGGTAAGAAATAAGAAATATTGTGTCCCTATCTGTTTAGCCAGCATTCACTTAGTGCCTCAAATCAAAAGAGAATGACTTTCAAGAACCATAACATTTCAAATTATTCTTTCAGTTGTTTTTGTTGTTGGTTGCATCCAAAAGCCTTGCCAGTTATTTCTTGGATGTAGTGCATTGTCTCTCATAGAAAACAGACAGTGAAATAGTGCACCTTTTTTAACACACACTCACAAACACACACATACACACACACACAATACTGTGAGGCTGAGCAGTGTCCTGGCTCTGCCCGGCAGCAGCCCCCATTCGACTGGAGTCGTCCGCCAAGGAAAACTAGCGCCGCTGAAATGGAAAGTCTGAAGTCACTCTGGGGTTTTTTTTGGCGAGGTCTGATTACGCAAAGCAGGAGAATCCAGCAGGAGAGGTCTGCGTGTTCCTGAATGCAGGTCCAATCCGGGAAGTCTGAGACATCTCTGTTATCTGTCACTGACATCAGCTTCAGAAGGCTTGGACTTTAAAGTACTGTAGATCCTTAGGTAGACCTTCAGCATGGCGTCAGTGGAGGATTGGGATGACCTTGATCTTAGATAATGACTATAAGATCCAGATTATTCTGTGCTGGATATGTTTTATGACAATCCAGAAGAAAAAGGGTTACATAAGGTTTGTTTTGAAAGTTGGATGATTCTTTGCTTTTCTACAGGGGTTCTACTCAAATCCCTTTCTGATAAGGTTCTACTCTTGCAGCTGTGGACATAACACACTACCCTTGAGGCACTGATATTCGTGGATCACGTGTGACCTAAACCATAAAGGAACTTGCGTATCAATTAAAAAAAAAAAACTAAAGTGCTTCATGAGCTTTGTGGAAACATTTCTAAAAGGGAAAACATCTGTTTTAGGATTCTGCATTAAGGATTAGATAGACAAACCAAAGAACCCTTTAGGGTCTTAGATGGAACTTTAAAGTGTATTTTTTTACCAGTCCTTTTCTTTCTTTCTTTCTTTTCACCATCCTAATTATAAGAGGTTCCAGTCTGCACTGGCCAAATCACACACACAGATCAATTTCCATCTACACTGTTATCTGTCACTGACACAAGGGAGCTTATTGACTAGAGGTGGAGTAGGTGGTGTTTATCCAGAAGGCTCAAACTGGCGGTGCAACAGGGTGGAAGGAAGTTGTGCTGACCCGACTGAGGTCATGCACTCTGATGAAACCGAGCATCCGAGCATCTCTTTTGCAAAAAAACATTGACTCATTGCTGTCTTGTCTGCGTGTAGTTCTTTGCACTTTGGGCCAAAAGATGTCTTGCACAGTTTAATCTGTTCTTGAGTTTATCACACTCGGATAAGGCGTACTCCTGGAATAAAAATGGACTTTGTGATAAGAACGCTTACTCAGATTAGTCTGTTGAACACAACGATTCAGTTCAAACTAATCAAGTGCTGAACTAGGACAGAGTGTCATAGGTACCAAGAGAACAACGATCTTAAAGAAGTAATCTGATGCTTTTCCACTTTTCTTTTACTCATAAATGTTGTTAGGGCAGTGGTGGCTTAGTGGTTAAGGTGATGGGTTACTGACCCAAAGGTCAGTGGTTCAATCCCCACTGTCAACACTGTTGGGCCCTTGGGCAAGGCCCTTAACCCTCAGTTGCTCAGCTGTATAAAAATAATCATTGTAAGTCGCTCTGGATAAGAGCGTCTGCCAAATGCTGTAAATGTAAATGTAAAAATGTTACAGTGTTGACTAGCTTTGTTAGATGATGCCGGAGTGTCAAAATATCAGGTTCACACATGTTTAGGTTTCCCTCTGGACTGTTTGAACTGGATGCAAATGCAAGTTTTTAGAAAAATTGTTCTTTTTTGGGGCACACTCATGTCACGGAGCTATCCTGGTAACGTACCCATCCTGGTCTGCCTGGCAGCACACTGAAAGGAAAAGCAACCCACTAGAAAAAGGCAACCAATCAGAGAGCAGAAAGTCTGTACATAGAAGGAGGAAACCAAACAGGCAGCCAAGCCCATGCACTCAAAATCAGCGTTACAGGGGGAGGTAGCAAAACAGCTTCCTGAAGAACTATAGAGTTTTTTGGATTAGAAATCCAAACTTTGGTGCACCATTGGTGTCCAAAATGAAAAATAAAGGTCTGAAAATGGGTAAAATATCTGACCTTTTAGTCTTGAGCACTAATTTGTGAGATGTATTTCTTCACCACATCCGAGACATTGTCTGGATCTGTGAAGCAGCCCCAGAGTCGAGGCTGAAGTGGATTTTGTCCATCTTTGACTTCCATCACTGACATGTCATGCCTCATTCTGAATAAGGTTGATTTTGGCCGGCTGTTCTTTCACCAAAGCTTCTCCATCATCAAAAACTGGTGCCAAAGAAAATCACTCCTTCCCACATAAGCAATTCGATTCCAATCCAGATTTCAACTTCAGCCTTTCATTGATCCCATCCCTTCCCATTAACGCAAACCTGGTAAGCCATTTGTAACCATTACAGTGTCACTGTCCGCGTGCTGATCCTGTGACTAATATTAAGAGCCCGCTTCCTGAACCCTCTCAGTGCTTGGACATGGCAACAACCCCTCAGAGTGGCGATTTATTGATGCTCAGGGGTGTATTCAAGCCTCATCTAGGTTGTATAAGGTGTTGCAGAGGCACAGCTGTGTAACATACAGCTCTCACAGTCACCTTCTATGATGCTGATGGCTGGCCAAAGTACAGTGAGCTACCTTACACTGGAATTCCTCTGGTGAATATCTACACCATATGTATCATGAAGGATTATGGTGCTATTAAAGTGGGTTTAGGTATTCGCTAAATACACACACATACAGACACACTTGCTTTTAGGAGCTTTGGTGAAGGAATTATAATTGTTGCACAGCCATCCAAGACCCCACCCATTTCCTTTAACATCCTGTCTGCTTCATTGCTCACACACAACAAAATCCAGGTCAGCACAGGCCAAAGCAGTCAGCAAGTTTCTGCCCTGGGTCTCTCCTGAATCAGCGAGCGCACCAGAGCATTGGATGCAATCAACCACAGCCATTTATCAGCATACTACCGTAAATGCTGAGCTGTAAAACTATGGCTGACCTGTTAACCCCCCACCACTGCCGACGCTTGTGCCGCCAGTGTTTATACGAGGAGCAGCTCTTTCTACATTGCTGCCGCATTTTAACATTCATAACGAGGCAACAATGACCAGCACACAGTCGATTTATTTAATCCAAGCTGCACAACAAATAGATATTTAACTGTGGGCTTGTACCCACTGTAGTCTCAGATTTCGACTCTTGGCTGACAGTTGTGGAACCCAGTGTTACCTTCTGCTCCTGTAGACCATCCAACCATTGGTTTAACATGTTTTGAGATACTGTAGCCTTCTCATCAGGTCAACCCATTCTGGCTGTTTTCCTCCAATCTCTCTTAGAACCTGGAGAAAAGCCATTTACTCACTGAATGGTTTTCTGGTTTTACCATTTAGCATAAACTTAAGAGACTGTTATTTCTGAAATACTCAAACCAAGTCATCTGGGACCAACAACTATGATCTAATTAGTGTGACTGAAATCAGACTTTTATTCTCCATTCTAATGTTTGACATGATCATCAGTCCTGTATCAGCAAGTTTTTTACTACACTGGTACTATGTGAATGGCGGATTAGACAATTGCATTAATGTACATGTGTACAGGTGGTAGGCTTAATGTGAATTTTATTAGGGCCAGTGGAGAGTGCTGAGCTCATGAACGAGAGGTTGTGGGCACAAATACCCTTTAGACCCCAGCTAGATGACTAGTCATGCTTTAACATGTAGAAGAGAGGCATGATGGTGTAGTAGTTAGTAGTAGTGGCCTCACAGCAAGAAGGTCCATGGCCCAAGTCCCAGGCTCAACGAGGGCGTTTCTGTGTGGCGTTTGCATGTTTTTCACATGCTTGCATGGGTTTCCTCTGGGTGATCAGGTTTCCTGCGAAAGACCAAACACACAAACGTTAAGCTTGTTGGATATTCTTGACTGCCCCAATATGTGAGTGTGATTGTGATTATTTGTGCATGTGTTGCCCTGCAATTTGATGCTCCAGCCTCACCACAACCATAATAAAGGATAAAGTGGTTTGGACAATAATTAAAAATAAAATAACGCATACAAATCTTGGGTTTTTTTTGCTTTTCTTGTGTTTCTGTGTGGTATATACTAAAACTTTGAATGAGTTTCAAACGAATGGCATACACATGATATTTGTGATGCATACATGTATATGTATAGATATTCACTCACTCATTTGCCAAACCGCTTAATCCCACCAGGGTTGCAGGGAGGCTGGAGCCCATCTCAGCCGACACTGTCCAAAGGATAGATAGATATTCAGATATAAAGATAAATTTTGCACTACTTTGTATAATGATAAATAAATACAATTCTTTAAGATGGAACTCTAAAGCTTTTATGCTGAACCTTTTAAGAGAGCATTTCCTTTTCTACAATGGTACAAATTTCATAATGCTAGTGTCAAAAACAGTCATTCTTCAGTTATTATACCCATAAACCTGACTGAATAATTAGCTGTGTACATTTTACCACAGTGGAATTAATTTAGGTTCTGTGGGTGAAAAGTTTAGGAATACAAAAAACAATAAAGCCCATCATTAAAATAATATAATGCAGCCTTATTTACATAATATATTGAAAGTAGCATTAGAGTCATTTTATTAAAATAATATGTTGCGATCGTAAGAAGCTCTGAGGTGTTTTATTAACACTGGAAGAGGTTCCTGGCTACAAAATAATAAAAAAGAAGAAACTCCTGATTTAAGAGGTGTATAGCTGAACCTAATGGCATTTCCAAGGTGTCTGTGCCAAAACACACACACACATATGTAGTATACAGATATCTTTCATCTACATTGCGGATAAAATTCTGATGAGACACACAACATACAGGGCAAGTGGTTAATACATTGACAATCAAATTCATGTTCGGTGGAGAGCTTAAATATCTGAATAACTATCAAGCACTAGCGATTTTCACTCTTTGGATGTCCAAAGGATTCATAACATGCCTCAAACGGTTCATTACACCTTACCAGCCCTGCCGGGTCTGGCTTGTCACATGCTATTAGACTAAACACTTGTTCTGGATCTCTCTTTCTCCCTCTCTTTTAATTTATCTCTCTTTTACCCACTCATTTTTGTTTGTATTAGGTTTGTTTATGTGCCTTGGCAATATTCCTTTCTGGTTTTCCCATAGTCATACCGTATTATTATTTGCATTGATCAGAAGAACTAATGTGTCTCTTTTCTGTCTTGTGTCCCCATGTGTGTTCTGATTAGTATGTTGATGCTGGACGGGATGCCTGTCCTACGAGTCAGAGCAGAACCCGTGCAGATGCAGCGGAGGGTAAGTTTTTCACGCTCAGTGAAATGTTACGCCGTGACGTCACTGTGTAAACATTAGTCAGCTAGCAGTTTTTACTTAAAGCTGGATAAGAATCAGATGGTTTTCTCTTTGATTTGTAATGTAACACCATGCTTATCATATCGGATATAGATAATGACTTTTCTGATGTACACAACAAACTACTTGAACTGCTACCATGTACCATAAAGTTGTCATTATTTAATGAACCAGTAAACATTAGCAAGCATGATTCTGTTACTTAATTCCAACGCAATTATGATTTTGTTATCAATTAACTAGATTACCTAGCTAGCCACCTCTTTACTAGTTTTTCAGTTTCATTTCAGAATCTGTTTTGTTTTAATTGCCAGTTTCTTAATAATTTGTTTAGCAGCAGCCATACTACCACAATAGCACAACAGATATCTTGTTATTCAGTCACCTTCGGTATGTTTGCTAGCCAGCTATTGAACTAGCTAACCTAGCTTGGCTAAACACTTCTCTAGGTCAGTGGACAATAAACAAGCATATATTTGTTACTGTGGGATGTTCCATATCTGATTATTTATTTGTTACATATTTTCTTATCAATTTTAATAACATCTAAACCATAAATAAAATTACATTAGACATTTGCTAGCTTGCTTTCTTACCAAGCAAGCCATATCTGCTGGCAAGCAGCTAGTAAACTGCAAGTAAACTAGCTTGCATTTGACACGGTCAGGTCCATATTTCGTTCAATTTCTTTTAGTATTTTTCACAACAGCCAAATCTGTGAAAATATAAAGTACCATCAAACACAACAAACATGACTTTTTTCTTTACTTAAATTTAAAAAGCACATTTTCTAGAAACGTTGCTGCCTACCTTGCTTTTTTAGCTATCTGACTATTTATCTAGACAGCTAGCTAGCTGTTAATAAACTAAATAAAACTAGAAAGTGAATTTTCAGTATCGGAGTCATTTTATGGCAATTTACTGTATTTGTCACAAGCCTTTGAACATATAATGATAACAACAATCCTGATATTTATTAGTCAGTAATAGGAAAATAAAAAGTAATGCTAGCCAGATTGCCTAACTACCTACCTATCTCTTTAGCTAGATATCAAACTGCTATTAAACGTATTTTGTGTAAGATTAAACAACAATAAAAATAATAATTAATACAGCAAGCATGATTTTGTTGATCAGAACTGTAGGTAAATTTGCTAGCTAGCTAGCTTACCTAACTAAATAGATAAACTGCTAATGAACTCGCTTAAATTTGCTACAGTGGCATTTCAGTACCTGACTAATATATCAGACCAATATCTTCTGTGATATCCCCCAATTTAGTTGTATTCAATTCCCTCCCATCAACTACTAATTATTGTACCACCACCAACCAGGGGCCGGCACAATCAAGCACATCCCACACGCTTTTTTGCGATGTAAGAATGAGCTCACAGATGCCCATGATTGGCTGTTGATTGCTTTGAGTGACAGTGAGTTGAGCGTATGCCATCCATGAGAGCTCGGCCAACTAGCTCCTATGGACAACCACTCAGGAGACCCATGCAGTGATATATTTAACTGCGGGCAATTGCAACAATCTATTTTGTTCAAAAATTATATTAGCTGGCATTTTTTGCATGCACGAATATTAACACAAACACATAATCAGAATAAGCCACCTTAAAAAAGATCTTTATCAAATCTTTTTTATGAGCACATGACACTGAATTCCTTTTCTTTAGCTATCTGACCCAAAAACAAACAAACATATTGGTTTTGGTTATTTTGTTGGTGGATCACAGAACACACTGCAGAGACTGATCTTACAGAACACTCCCCTCGCCTCTGTTGCGATCTCTGTTGTGTGCGTGAGGTTGTTGTGCGTGGGTTACAAAGTCCCGCATTTGAAGTGCGAAATAGTGGCTCGGACGGTTGAAGCATGCGTATGATATTTAATCAGGCTCAGTGTCAAAACATCTTTTTTTATTTTCTTGGAAACTCCCCCCCCACAACCCCCCATCCCCATGATGTCCAGTAGCTCTTTGAGTTCGGAAAATGAGCGGTAATAAGCACGAGGATTCCCCTCCTTCATTTTCCCTTCCGAATAAGGGGTTGGAAACAGGCTGTGTAGGAGGAGAATAGGAACGGTGAAGATGAAAAAATTAGACAAGAGTCGCCTGCAAGACAGAGAGAGAGAGAGAGAGAGAGAGAGTTGAGGTTTCAAAACAAGTTTCATTTCAGTTGAGAAACCTCCAAGCCAGCCGACCGCAGGAAACACAGCGGAAAATTAGGGCACATTTTGTTTGACACTGTCTGTAATGTGGATGTGTGAGTTTGAAAAAATAAGTCTGATGCACATGTTTGGAGAATAAAGCTGGCATCTGTAATTTTTAAAGGACATTTAGATTTGTGAGACTTGTGTAATTTAAATTACACTTTGTAACTAAAGTTATTTGCAAGTTTGTCATGTAATAGATCCACCCACTTTCCTTATATACTTCTTTTATTGTTTTTTTTGGGCCAAAAATTTGCCCTGCCCCTTTATTTTAGCTCCGCTTCTTATAAGGCAACAAAAGGCATGTAGTTTTGGGGTAATGGAACAAGGGTTTTTTTTTTTTTCTTTTACCGGATGCAGAAAGCTCCAAACCTTTCAAATAACTTCTTTAAGAGCCTTACTTTACTTCTTTAAGTTGCATTACTTGCTAAACTGCTTGTCTAATCTTTCTGAAAGATGAAGTTAGCAATATAACATAGCTAGCTAAAGTTTTCAGGGAAAATTGTCTAGCTACGGTTGGAATTACATATGCTTTTAACTATGCTTTTACATGCACAAAATGGCTGCCTATGTGTCTTGTGTCCGTTTGGTGCATCAGTTGTGCATGTCCTCAAAAATTAACATGACATTTTGGCAACAAGCAATACACACGTGAATGATAGGAGCAGGAGCAGGATGTGGGTGGTACAGTGGTTAGCATGTCCACCTGACAGTGCTTGCATGGGTTTCCACCAGGTATTCTGGTTTCCTCCCACAGTCCAAAATATGCACATTAGTCTAATTGGCTGCTCCGAAGTGCACCTAGGTGTGAGTTGAATGAATATGTGTGTTGCCTTGCAATGGTCTGGCGAGCTGTTCAGTGTGTACCCTTCACTCACTGTCGGCTTAAATAAGTTTCAGTCTCCCTCGACCCTAATAGGATTAAGTGGTTTGGCAAATGAATGAGTGAGTGAGTAAGTGAGTGAGTGAGGATCTGGAAGTGACGTGCCATTGTCAGTAGGCACATGCACTCGTCACTCACTTATTTTCCAAACCGCTTAATCCTAATATTAGGCTCATGGGGAGACTGGAGCTTATCTCAGCCAACAATGGGTGAACCCAAGGTACACCCTGAACCCCAACCACTGCAATTCAAAACACACACAACTATTCACACTTACATCCACACCCAGGGCAATTTGGAATAGCCACTTAACCTAATGTGCATGTCTTTGGACTGTGGGAGGAAACTGGAGGACCCAGAAGAAACAACCACAAGCATGGGAAGAACATGTAAACTCCACACATCACTGAGGCCAGGACTCAAACACAGGAACTTCTTGCTGTGAGGCGGACATGCTAACCACTACACCACTGTGCCATGCTATGCACATGCAGCAGAACAAAAAAATTATAAAAAAGTTTTCCCTTTATTGGAATTCTCCAGTAATACACAGAGTGCATCGGCAAGCATGTGAACAGTTACACTGACAATGCTGCTGGTGGTTTATACAAATGCACTGTTACAATGCAAGTATGTTTCCAGCCTAACTTAAATAGGGATTGCTCGAGTGATTTTTAAACAATACAAGGGTAAATCATTTAATACTTTTATGTCTTTATTTCAATTCACCCTACAAGCAGCAAAGTCATATTTAATATACCTGTATTCCTTCCCTTTACAGTCTCCCGAGATCTGTAGCTATACAGACATGGGTGTGTTGGTGATGGAAAGAAGATTCCGGACGCATTCCCCCGAAAAACAATTTCCATCAGATCTATTCCAGATGCAGACTGAGCCTGTTGACCTGTCCACCAACAGGTCCCGCTCTTCACCTTCATCATCATCATCATCATCATCATCCTCATCATTATCATCATCCCCCTCCTCATCATTGCTGCGTTTCTCGCCACGTTCCCCTCCAGTTTCATCAACGAAATCTCCTTCTTCATCATCATCATCATCATCACCATCATCATCATCATTATCATTATCAGTGCCCTCAACCTCACCCCCATCCGTCATAACTTCAGTGCCACGATTAAAGATGTCTCCGT
>JAOUQZ010000026.1:11720276-11732021 GCA_028564935.1 Neosilurus hyrtlii
GTGTGTGTGTGTGTGTGTGTGTGTGTGTGTGTGTGTGTGTGTGTGTGTAAAACTCAGCCCAAAGGGAAACTCATTAATAAAGGAATTCTCTCTGGAGGGTGACAGAGACTCCTCCATATTCAGAATGCCCGCAAGGCGAGAGTGTTGCAGTGCGGCCGTGCCAGCTGATGGGCACACCAGGGGGAGGAAGAGGAACATGGCTGCCAGCGGTGCTGAGGTTTATGCCAAGCCTCAAGGCAACAATGTGGTTGAATGTGTCATGGAGTGTGTGTGTGTGTGTGAGTGAGAGAGAGAGAGAGAGAGAGAGAGAGGCCGGATGAGCTGGCTAATGCACTGTGCCGTGTTCCTTAAAATCATTGTTTGCTCAGGTCTCGGAGGGAGTGTGTTTCAGGGACGCAGGTGCAGGAGGTGACCAGGTTTATATCATAAACTCCATTCACTTCTCCTGATCCCGGGTCAGCTGAATGCAACGTACGCCATTGTCCTGTCTGTTAAAGACTGTGTGTAGACTGATCCAAGCACAGTGGCACTGCCATGCACATCCTTGCTGCAGGAAAGCCCCTTCCAGCGCCTCCAGGAGGAAAACAAAAGACGGAACAAAAGAACAAGCACCACCGTTTTTAGATGCTGTTCAGCTGCAGCTTCCCTCTTTCTCATTCAGCCTTCATTCAAAACACAGCCTGAAAACAGAGTAGGACACAAACAACTTACAATTCACCCCTCTATCAGCTCACACCTCCATCACCTCACACCTCCATCCTCTTGAACCTCCATCAACTCACACCTTCGTCATCTCACATCTCCGTCACCTCACACTCCTGTCAGCTCACAACTCCATCACCTCACACCTCCACCACTTGACACATCCGTCACCTCACACCTCCATCAACTCGCACCATCACCTCACACCTCCATCACCTCACACCTTCGTCACCTCACACCTCCGTCACCTCCGTCACCTCGAACTTACATCACCTCACACCTCCGTTACCTCACACCTCCATCAACTCGCACTATCACCTCACACCTCCATCACCTCACACCTTTGTCACCTCACACCTTCGTCACCTCACACCTCCGTCACCTCAAACTTACATCACCTCACACCTCCGTCACCTCACACCTCCGTCACCTCGAACTTACATCACCCCACACCTCTGTCACCTTACAACTCCATCACCTCACACCTCCGTCACCTCACACTTACATCACCTTACACCTCCGTCACCTCACAACTCCAACACCTTATACTTCCGTTACCTCACACTTACATCACCTTACACCTCCGTCACCTCACAACTCCAACACCTTATACCTCCATCACCTCACACCCCTGTCAACTCACACCTCCATCACACCATATATTCTGATTCTGATTTTTTGGATCAGTAACCCACAGTCTAAACCACTGAATCACCGCTGTCTATCAAATCAACTAAAAAAACAGCTTCATCAGCTCACATCTCAATCAACTCTTCCCTCATCACCTCACAACTTCATCACCTCATACCTCCAACACCTCATACCTCCAACACCTCATACCTCCAACACCTCATACCTCCATCACCTCACACCTCAGTCACCTCACAACTCCATCACCCCACACCTCTGTCAATTCACACCGCCATCACCTCACACATATTCTGATTCTTTGGATCAGTAATCCAGAGTCTTAACCACTGAATCATCACTCTGAACTCACAGCTTCATTAGCTCACAACCCTATCAGTACACCCCTGCACCAACTCACACCCCATCAGCACACAACTCCATCATCTCATAACTCACCTCATACCTCGATTAATTCACACCTTCACCAAAATCACACCTCCATCAGCCATGTCACCTCCACTGTCTTCACACCTCTATAGGTTCAGAACCTAATCAATTTACATCTCCATCAACTCACATCTCCATCATCTCACACCTCAGTCAGCTCACAACTCCATCACGTCACATCTCCATCATCTCACACTTTATCAGCTTACATCTTCATTACCTCACAACTCCACCAGCTCCTATCTCCATTAGCTCACATCGCCATCAACTCAGACCTCCATCATCTTACATCTCCATCAGCTCACATCTTCAGCATTTCATGCTCACACTTCTATCTCACACCTCCATTGACTCACACCTCCATTGACTCACACCTCTACAATCTCACACCTCCATCATCTCACACCTCCACAAATTCACACCTTCATCACCTCACAACTCCACAATCTCACACCTCCATCATCTCACACCTACACAAATCAAATTCACACCTCCATCATCTCACACCTCCACTGACTCACACCTCCACAAATTAACACCACCATTAAACTAACACCTCTATCAACTCACACCTCCCTCATCTCACTGCTCCATCAGCTCACAGCTCCATCAGCTCACTCTCACACCTCCATCATCTCACACCTCCATCACCTCACACCTCCATCATCTTACACCTCCACAAATTCACACCTCCATCAACTCACACCTCCACCAACTCACACCTTCATCATCTCACACCTTTATCAGCTCACAGCTCCATCAGCGTACGCTCACACCTTTATTATCTCACACCTCCATCACCTCACAACTCCACAATCTCACACCTCCAATCATCTCACAACTCCACAATCTCACACCTCCATCATCTCACACCTACACAAATTCACACCTCCACCAACTCACACCTTCATCATCTCACTCCCCTCATCTCGCACCTCTATCGGCTTAAAGCTCCATCAGCATACACTCACACCTCTATCATTTCACACCTCCATCAACTCACACCTCCATCATCTCACAACTCCACAATCTCACACCTCCATCATCTCACACCTACACAAATTCACACCTCCGCCAACTCACACCTTCATCATCTCACTCCCCTCATCTCGCACCTCTATCAGCTTAAAGCTCCATCAGCATACGCTCACACCTCTATCATCTCACACCTCCACAATCTCACACCTCCATCATCTCACAACTCCACAATCTCACACCTCCATTAGCTTACACTTCCATCAGCCCACACCCTCATTATCACACACTTCTTTTCTTTACTTCTTTTTATCTTTCTTTCTTTCCTTTTTCTGTTTTTATTTTTTCCATCAATCATTTTCCCTGTTTTTCCCATTTTACATGTTGTTCTTGTTTCTTCTTTCTTCCCATTAGTATTTTTTATTGGATCGCGTGTTCTTTTTTTCCTTTTGTCTTTCTTTTCTTCTTACTGTGTGTGTAAAACTCTTAGGATTTATGATGTTAATTAAAAAGCTGATTTTGAAAGCGTTTTGTCCCTCCATCACTGATAGTTCCTGACTCAGTGTACTGGCACAGAATGGTTTCTTTTCCCGATAACTTGTTTTGTTCTGACCCCGACACCGCACAAACAGTTCCTCCTGTGTGAAGGCTGAAAATCGGCTGATGATTTCCAAATCCAGCATCATGAAGATTTGAGGATCTTCTGAGACGCAAGCTCCTTAAAGTCGCCCCGAAGACGACCCTTAGCTTTCTGTGCTCTCTCTCTCCGTTGTGTCTCGTGCTGAAACAGTGAATCATTTTTGCCTCTCTGTTTTGGGAGAGAATGAGAGAAGATGTGGGAGTCGAGGACTTCTTTTCTCCCCTCTATCCATCTCCTCTGGGCTCCCAGAAGGGTTTGAGCTGCCAACAGCCACAGGTGGCCGTTCTCCTCTTTCCACACACACACACACACACACACACACACACACACACACACACACACACACACACACACACAGAGAGAGTTGTATCTCTGTGGCCCAAGAGAAACAGGAAGTGAGTTTGCAGGGGGTGAGGAACAACTCCCAAACCTCTCCAGATAAGGCCTGTGTGACTCAAACTACTGATTGAGGATCCATGGGATCTGTGTGTGTGTGTGTGTGTGCGTGTGTGTGCATGTGTGCGCTGTTTTTCATATTCACATTCATTTCTAGAGTTACTGTATGCAGTATGATTTGCTGTGTGAGTGTGTGTGTGTGTGTGTCTGTGTGTGTGTGTGTGTCTGTCTGTCTGTCTGTCTGTGTGTGTGTGTGTGTGTGTGTGTGTGTGTGTGTGTGTGTAAGGTTGTTGTTTACTTTGAGGGTTTTTTTCCCCTTATTTTCAAAGTGTTGAATTTGTTTATGGCCGACGAATATGTTTATGAGTAAACACATTCCTTCTTCATCTGTGAGTTGAGCAGTCTCAGGGAGGAGCTGGAGGTTGGCAGTTTAACAGTAGCGCAGCTCCCTCTAGTGTCCGGATTTATTATTACTGCTGAAGCTACTTGCACATTTACAGTAATCCAGTGGTTAAAATCAGTCAAAGCCTGAGTACAGGGAGAGTACAGTACATACAGTACAGATTCCTCTAGTGTCAATTCGATAAACAAGGAAATATAACTCACTATAAAGATAAACACCATGATTAAAAAAAAATACTGTGTTTCTTCAATAACATTTCTACTGTGATGTGTGATTAAATTAAAAGTGTAGTATTACTGTAATCAGTGTAATGGCTTTCTTTCTTTCTCATTATTGGTACATGGCTTAATTATTTGTTTCCTTTTTTCTCTTGTGTTTTTTTCTCACTTTAAGTTTGTGTCTGTCTCCTTTATTTATTTCCCTCCTTTTATTTCGGTGGTTTTTACAGCCATAATTTCATTGTTTGTTATTTTCCTCTTTCTTATTCCTTTCCTTTTCTTCCTTTATGTTCCTTTCTTTCCTTTTTGTCTTCCACCCCATTCTATTTTACTTCATCCTCTCTTTTTCTTTCTTTTGTTTCTGTCCATTCTTTTCCTTTTCCCCTTTTTCCCCCTGACTCACCTATTTTTAAGAACCCATCTTGCTTTAGTAATGCGCACTCACTCACTTGCTGAACCGCTTAATCCTATTAGGATCGTGGGTATGCTGGAGCCTATCTCAGCCGACACTGGTCGAAGGTGGGGTACACCCTGAACTGCTCGCCAGACCATTGCACGACAACACACGCACACACAACCATTCACACTCACATTCTCACCTAGGGATGATTTGAAGCAGCCCATTAGCCTAATGTGCATGTTTTTGGAGTGTGGGAGAAAACCGGAGTACACAGTGAAAACTCACGCAAGCATGACGAGAACATGCAAACTCCACAAAGAAACTCATGAGCCCGGGACCGGAACCCAGGACCTTCTTGCTGTGAGGCAGACATGCTAATCACTATGCCACCAATGTCATGAGTGGTACATACAGCAGTAAAAAATGTTTTATTCTTGTCGTTACAGCTCCATGTTGCCATTCAGCATCGAGAGCATGCGAAGACAGAGGCGGCCCGAATCTCCTGATACCAAGAGGAGACGTATTCATCGCTGTGAGTTTGAGGGCTGCAGTAAGGTTTACACCAAGAGTTCCCACCTCAAAGCACACAGGAGGACACACACTGGTGAGTCCGAGAGAAACCAAGAAAACCCCTGAACATCAATTCACATGTTTATATCAACTGTCGTTGCCCTGCGATGGCCTGGCGAGCTGTCCAGGGTGTACTCTGCCCTCGCCCAGAGTCGCCTGAGATGGGCGCCAGCCTCCCCGCGACCCTAATTAGGATTAAGCGCTTCAGAAAATGACATGACATATCAACTGTCGTTGATAAACAGATGAAAGACTGTGTAGTGACTCAGGTTGGGGCGAGAAATACGTCTTAGTTACCAGGTAAAAGGAATAAAATTATAAGAACAAAGGACAAAAATCCATAAACAGGAAACAAGTACCCGTAAAGCTTATTATCAAAGCTATATGCAAAGCATATCTAGTGAAGAGTGAGTGATTATGAGAGTATGTTATTAATGCTGCATTGCGATTTATGGTGGTCACTAGATATCAGGTGGTGCATATGACTTGCAACGGTTCGGTACCCAATGACCAGATGAAAGGGTTATCAGAGTAACCAAACAGCGGATCAAGCATTGAAAGAGATGTTGAAGTGTTCAATGTTGGTCATGTTTATGTTTATAATGATTGAACCTGTCCGCAATATCCGTGCGCTCTGACAAGACAGAATGTTTTGGCAGGAAGACATATTGGGTGTTCCACCGTAGATACCCAAAATTCCATGTGACTGCATATGTTGCATCAACAAAACAGGACCTGTTTTATGAATAATATGTTTAATGTCACCTTTTTTCATTTGTCACCAAGAACTATTATTGCCTCTAGTAAAATAGTGGTTTCATTACCAATTATTTGCTCTCTGGTTGCCATTATTGTCAGGGGTGTCTAATCTTATTCACAAGAGCCAGTGTGGGTGCAGGTTTTCACTTCAACCAAGCAGCAGCCACACCTTCCACTTGTGTCAAGCACTGAAAGAAAAATGGAAAGGAAAAAAAAAAGACTAGATTGCACGTTAGTGTCAGCCATCTTGGTGAGACCACCTTGCTTTAAGATCTCAAAATGGAGTCGTTGAAAGCCAACACAGCTCGACAATCCTGAAAATGAAAATCTTTACTGCTGATGGCCACCTTAAAGTCATATAACTTTACCAATTATTTCACTGATATTTGTAATTAGTTAAACATTAATTAATTAATTTTAAAAAGCTCTGCAAGGCTGAAATTTGGAGGGAAAAGGGTTCAAAATGAAAAGTACATCTTGCATATAATTATTTCCATTTCCCCCATTTTTTCATGCTATTTGAGTATAACCTATCAACAGTACAGAGGTCTCACCAAAATGCCACCAGTCTGGCTTCAGGTTTTGCCACAGGCAAACAATAAAACACCCGATCCAGTCACTTTCTGAGATCAGTGGTTCACACAGGTGGAAGGTGTGGCTCCTGCTTGGTTAAAGCAAAAACCTGCACCCACACTGGCCCTTTAACAGTAAGATTGGACTTCCCTGCCATAGATAAAGGTGAAAGGACCACATTCATTCATTCATTCATTCATTCATCTTCTGAACCGCATATTCCTACTTAGGGTCACGGGGAGGTTGGCGCCCATCTCAGCCGACTCTGGGCGAGGGCAGGGTACACCCTGGACAGCTCGCCAGGCCATCACAGGGCCATCAGTCACACATTTGGAACATCCAATTAGCCTACTGTGCATGTTTTTGGACTGTGGGAGAAAACCGGAGTACCCGAAGGAAACCCACGCAAGCACAGGGAGAACATGCAAACCCCACACAGAAACACCCGAGCTGGGAATCGAAACCAGGACCTTCTTGCTGTGAGGCGGACGTGCTAACCACTGCGCCACCGTGCCGCCCGAAATGACCACATGACGAAAGCTATTTTCTACTTGTCAGCTGGTATTTACTCTGAATCTCAAAGGTAATGGATGTAATAAGACAAAGGGAAGCTTAATTACCATTTTGTTGTGATTGGAGGACTTGGGGTGAGTGGGTGTGGTTTCTGATTGAGAATTTTGGGAATTGGAGTTTGTGTATTTACGTCAGGGCAGCAAGATGGTGTAGTGGTTAGCACATCTGCCTCACAGAAAAAAGTCCTGGGTTCAATTCCTGGGCTCGGAGAGTATGTTTCTGTGTGGAGTTTGCATGTTTTCCCCATGCTTGCGTGTGATTTCCTCTGGGTACTCCGGTTTTCTTCCACAGTCCAAAGACATACACATCAGGCTTATTGACTGTTTCAAATTGTCTAGGTGTAAGTGTGAGTGTGAATGGTTACGTGTGTTGCCCTGTGATGGTCTGGCGAGGTGTGCAGGGTGCACCGTGCCTTCGCCCAGTGTCAGCTGAAATGGGCAGCATATCTTTGCACGTGACAAAATTTGATGCAAGCTTTTTTTTTTTTAAATTGGCACCATCTTAGTGAGACCACTTTAAGCTTCATAATGGTGTGAAACTTACAGTCAAACAGGTTTTATATATTTATTTATTATATTATTTTAGAAGTCAAACTAAAATACCTAAAATACATAAAACCAAATACCTCAAGGCATTTTAACCTCCTGCATTGAAATTTTCTAGGTATTTGAGCTGTGCTGGCTTTCCTTCTGTACTGAGCCCTTACAGAAAGGTTGGTCTCACAAAAATGGCCGGCAGCTTGGCATCAGAAGTAAAACAGTAGAAACTTTTTTTTTTTTTTTAGATCAGTGCACACTCCATATTCCATATACTATCACAAAAAACAGTTCTAAACCTATGATATGCATAGTCCCCAGACGTCAAGTCCAAACCTGGGAGCTCGTTCTAATGTCTGGTGCATTGCATTCCTTTGTCTTTGGTGCACAGATCACCTTTCTGAGCTGTATTACTCTGATACACCACACTACAGCCAATCAGAGGGTCTCATTTAGAAATGTTTTTCTTAAGGAAAAAATATCCAAACATTTTACGACTGATTGATGACATTGTTTGATGACTGACCTCTGACTGATCGGTGATGATGGTGTAATTTGGAAATGATGCACAAAGTAAAGCAAACAGGTCAGTGCTGAGCAGCTCTGTGCTGGTTGGGGGCAGACCTCATTTCAGGGCCAGAAATTTTTAAAATAAAGTCTTTAAAAAAGAAGAAGAAGAAGAAGAATTGAGGACAATGGCTGAATGGCAAATCATAGGGTTTTTTTTAGATGTGTTTTCATTGTGATTGGCAGGAAAAAATGTTTAAAAATGTTACATACAGCACCTTTAATGGGTTTAAAGGGCTTCATCAGATCCTGCAATCCATATAAAAGTATTTTGGTCACCCCTCTCTCTCTCTCTCTCTTTTAGGTGAGAAGCCATATAAGTGCACATGGGATGGCTGTACGTGGAAGTTTGCACGCTCGGATGAGCTCACACGTCACTACCGCAAGCACACAGGGGTCAAGCCATTCAAGTGTGGAGACTGTGAGCGCAGCTTCTCTCGCTCAGACCACCTGGCACTCCACCGCCGCCGCCACGCCCTGGTGTGAGGACACACACAAACACACACACACACACACACACACACACACACACACACAGAAGAACCACTTTTTGGTGGACAGAACCACAATGTGTCTCGGGAAAGGCTGGACCTTTTCCTGAATGTGCTCATGGTATTAAGAGAGGAAAAAAAGTCTTGTGGTGAATGAAGAGTAGGAGTGTTGATCAGTTTAACCGTTTTATATCCTGAAAAATACATTTATATCTATATCAGTATCTATAACTGTATCTATATCTGTCAGGTGCTGATCTTGCTGATTATGCACTCATATTGGAAGATTTACAAATGACAGGAGAGAGAAAGAGAGAGAAAGAGAATCAAATAATACCAGCGCATATTGCAGGGCATGTCAATCATAATCAGCATTTATATGTAATTTCATTGCAATATTAGAATACCAGTTTGTTTTAGCCAGTAAGAATCCTTTATGTACATTGCTGGGGTTTTTTTTCCTGACTGCATCAAATGTCAGTCATGAACTGTGAAAATAAAAAAAATTAAGAAGGGCAGAAAATCAGATCACTTTTCTGAAGTATTTGTTTGTTTCTTGTCGGTGTATGAGGAGCAGACGTTGGTTGGAAATCAAAACACAGACAGATAAATGAACAGGGGGTAAACCTGAATGTGAATGAGCAAATGCTATTCCATCCACTATACATCATTTTTTTTTTAAAAAACATAAAAATAAAAATAAAAAATTGCTGATGTAAAATGAAACTTTGCACACCTTTGATTCACTCAGATTACACATGAGGTCATAACAATCCTTTAAATGATATTATTATTCATATTAAACGTAGTATTGAATACATGTATTGTGTTGCCAGAGAGAGAGCGAGAGAGCCAGAGAGAGAGAGAGAGAGAGAGAGAGAGATTCATTTCATTTAAACTGCATTTTTTTGTGCACAAACATAGTATAGCAGATGTCTGTACATTTAAAAAAAGTTACCATTGCTTTGTATGTGCATTTTATGTCATGTCATGTATTTGTTCAGTATTTTTAATGCACCCTTTTTTGAAAGTATGTGGTGTCACCATTTATATAGAGTAAGTGTTGTATAGAGAAGGCCGATGACGGATTATACTGTAGAAGCGTCGGAGGATCCTTCCTTTAACCTTTAATCCCGTTTATCAATTATGTATTTGTAAATGATGTTATTGTATACATTTCTCTTTTTATATGGATTGACTGTGAATTTATACATAAATATAAATATATATATATATATGTTTAATGGATTGATTGACGGCATGAATAAAAAGTCACTAAACACTTTAATTCATTTGAAGTCTTTTCTTACTTTTCTTTCAATAAATTTTATTCATTAATCAAACACAAATTTTATTCATTAATCAAACACTCTAGTGTGTTAAATGTGGGCAGAGATAAAAGCAATTCAGTCATGTCATGTCACTTTCTCAACCACTTTATCTATTATTACGGCCGCACGGAGGCTGGAGCCCATCCCAGCCAACACTGGGCGAGGGCAGGGTACACCCTGAACAGCTCACCAGACTATCGCCAAGCAAAACACACACACAAGCATTCACACTCATATTCACTCCAGTTTCCTCCCACAGTCCTAAAACATACAAAATAGGCTGTTCCAAATTGCCCCTAGGTGTGAGTGTGAATTTTTGTTGGCTCTGTGATGCTCTGGTGAGCTATTCAAGGTGTATCCCATCTTCTCCCAGTGTCAGCAGAGATAGGCTCCAGCCTCTCCGCCACCCTAGTATTAGAAACCCCGGGTTTACACTGGGGCACAATGTACATGATTTCCCTGATTCAAAAAAGTGTGGAGCTCCACGATTTGCGACCACGCTTGGAGCACGACTGGGGTATAAAAAGAAGGCAGAGTGCATCCAAGAGATGAAATTTGAAGAAATCAGGTTTCCAAGTTCATCAAGATGCCCTACGGTGGTGCATCAAGGTCTTTCACACTATGTTAAGGATTGTTCAGATCTGTTAAGCTCTACTGCGATCTACTATGATTCCCACATTCTATCACGACTGGTGTCATATCTTAATACCTCAAAATAATAGCATCAAAATTTTTGACAGTGAAAAATTTTGGCACGATCAAGATCATCACGGATCCACCAAGTTCCCTCAAGATCATCACAAATCGATTTCACAACCCCCCCTATGCTCCTCACGATTTTCTCAAATCGTGGAGATTTGCAGACATCGTGCCCCAGTGTAAACCCAGGCTAAGCAGTAAGCTGATCACAACCCATCTATTAATCAAAACCATTTGTACAACACAAGAGTGTCCGAACATGTCTAGTGACTGGCTATGAACAAAATTGCCCTTAACCTCACATACTGTTAGTGATTAATTATATTTTCCTACATATTAATGAGAGTAGGAGTTTCTACTGGTATAATTAAAGCCCCAAGTTTACATGTATTAGTTACAGTACTAGCCGTAGTCACTACAATGAAATCCAAGTGCATGGATATTTCATATCACATATTTCATATATGCTTGGCTCTCACTTCAGAAACAATCACATTTTGGAGAAGTCGTTTTAACATGTAGTTTAGCGGTATTTGATTGTTGCTAGTGGGGTGGCACGGTGACGTAGTGGTTAACACTTCCACCTCACAGAAAGCAGGGCCTGACTTCGAGTCCCAGGCTCAGTGAAGACATTTTTTTGTGAAGTTTGCATGTTCTTCTCGTCCAGGTTTCCTCTGAGTACTCCGGTTTCCTCCCACAGACCAAAGACGTGCACATTAGGCTAATTAACTATTTTCAAATTGTCCCTAGGTGTTATTGTAAGTAAGTGTGTGTGTGTGTGTGTGTGTGTGTGTGTGTGTGTGTGTGTGTGTGTGTGTGTGTGTGTGTGTGTGTG
>JAOUQZ010000026.1:11732121-11742939 GCA_028564935.1 Neosilurus hyrtlii
ATCAAACTGGTAGCCCTTCGTATGACTCAGTACCCATGAAGTAGCCCTCAGTTTCAAAAAGGTTGGTGACCCCTGGTTTAAAGGATTATGAAATATTACATTGATTTACATCACTCCTCTAGAGTTCACAGTGTAATAATAATAATAATAATAATAATAATAATAATAATAATAACAATAATAAAAAATCTTTCTTTCGTACACACAGCACTGTTTTGTACGTGCTGTTGTTTTATTGCAGTGAAAAATATCCTGTGTGCCCATGAATGATGTACCCTAGATGGTAGAGAATATCAATAGTACACTTTGACATTTATAGGGAGTAGGGAGTAGGGCACTATTTTAGAAACAGGGCCGGTTATTTTTGGTGCACAGGAAATATTCTTGCTCACATGCTGCTTTTGGGCAGGGTTTACTATGAACAACATTCATCATGTGTCATTATTATGAAACCGAGCTCTGCACTGAGTTACACTTCTTCTGTCCACTAGGTGGCAAAATTTCCTAAGCCATACTTTCCACATCAAGCCTTAAATATTTGCTTTCTAAGGCCTGTGTTTAAAATGTTAATATGCTAAGATGTAAATAGCAGAGCTAATAAACCTGCAGCTTTCACCCTATATGAATTGTTTATTTATCATTAGATAACATTGACTTGGCTAATGGAAACATACAGCGGCCTAAAGGGTTGACCTTTGACCTCACTCTGGGCTTGAATATGAAGAGCATGCAAGTTGCTGGACAAGATGCCAAGTGCATGAATGTTAATGTTTTGTTGGCCTTTTGTGGGCTTTGAATGAGATTAATCAAATGCTCTCTCTCTCTCACTCTGTGTGTGTGTGTGTGTGTGTGTGTATTACAGCAAATGGACTGGCTATATGAACTAACTAAACCGAAATGAACAGGTCCAAGCCCAGCATTCTCCCATGTGAACCAAAGTTATCCTCTCTCATGTTAAACAATCTTTTTAAAAATTCCTGGACTTTGATCCAAATCATCTCCAAATTTTTATGGAGTCTTCCTTGTCCAAAGCCACACCTGTGTTAGAAATTTTATGAAAGTCCATACATTACTTTGTGCAAGGGTGACAAGGTGGCATAGTGGTTAGCACGTCCATCTCACAGCAGAAAGATCCTGGGTTCGAGTCCTGGGCTCTGTTTGGAGTTTGCATGTTCTTGCCGTGTTTGTGTGGGTTTCCTCCAGGTTAGACTAATTGGCTGTTCCAAATTGTCCCTAGATATGCATGTGAGTTTAAATGGATGTGTGTGTGTGTTTGTGTGTCATGGTCTTGTGATGCTCTGGTGAGCTGTTCAGGGTGTACCCACCTTCGCCCAGTGTGGGACTGAGCAGCTCTATAAGGTTTAAGCAGTTTGCCAAATGAGTGAGTGATGAGTGAACTTTTGCAAATTACAGAAAGTACACAGCTCCCCCTGCTGGGCCTGCTGTAGTACACAAATAAATAGACTTATAAATAATCTGCGTGGCAAGATTAATAATTATACTCAAGAAATGGGCAGCAACTGATGTGAAAATCTAATTAAGCCTTATATAGACAGTCAAACAAACAGACAGTCAGATAAATAGAGAGAGAGAGAGATGTATATGTGTAAAGTGACTAGATTTGGTTGAAATCCTACTTTTAAAAACTTGACTTTCTTCATTACTATTAGTATATTTACAGATATATACAGATTTTCAGCAAAGCAGGTCACATGTCCTTCAAATCATATCACAAGATGACGAGGTAGAGTTTAGGTATAGTCATATATCATATCATTTCCTTACGAATCAAATGTTGCTGTAAATCATTCATCTAATCTTAATCTTCATTAAGCAATGGGAATGCTACACTGTTTGCAAGTCTACCTGACGGCAGGTTTATGGAAGGTGGGAGGAAACCTGAAAACCCAGAGAAATCCTGAACATACATAAACTGTAAGCTGAGCTCAGAATTGGCATCTCTACACACTGCACCTGCACCAATCATGTTTTGGCAATTAGCTCATTAAAGCCCAAAGGCATCAGGTACCCAAAGAGTAAGATGTCATAAAAGATATACAAAAAGCTATATTCGGAGCTACTTACATTCCTTGGTGTGTCACTCATACAGTAAGGTTTACTATACATACGAAAGTTTAGCAGTTATACAAAAGTAAAATATTAAGATATAATTGCTACATGATAATCCCTGAGTTTAGGTAGAGTTTGCCTGCAGCATTAAAACCTCAACTATTTTGGCTTCTGAAGCTCAAAGTAAAACCGATGATGAAACATGAATCTGTGGGAATATGTCACGAAACCGACACAAACAAAATCTTGATTGCGGAGTTTAATGCTAACTTTGGCCGTTGCTTATTATAGCTAATTACCAGATGCATTAGCTAATGCTCTTCTGAGCAAACCGCACACTTCAAGTGCTTTAAGAAGAGCAGTGCAAGACGTGGAGGGCAAGGAAGTGTGTTTGTGTGGGTTGCAAATGGATCCTGCATGTCTCAATCAGTCGTCTCTCTCTGATCAGCCAGCGGAAGGAGATGAGAAACACCTTATGAAAATATTGTTCCTCTGTCAATGAAAACAGCAGAGTGGACTGTTGTTCCTCTCGCTGCTGTCTCATAATCCAAACAAAAGAATCTCTGTCATAACACAACCCCTGGGCTCTGCAGCGCTCCGAGGAAAAACAGGCTGTCGACAAGACGTGAGCGAGAACGAGTGTGAGATAAAGGGAGATAAAGAGAGATACCGAATGAAAAAGAGATACTGGTGTTTGATTTGGCGTCATGTGAACATAATTGTCCTCTTATGCTCTTACTTTTTATTTTCTTGCAGGCACTCGAATCTCTTTAGGAAAGATCACAGTTTGTGCGCTGACTGATGAAGGAGACGCTACTTATCCAACACACTGCTAAAACTCCACAGGAAGGATCATTCAGTCTCGCTGATTTTGGCTCAGAAGGCAGCGTTAACAAAACAACAATAAATATTTATACAAGTACATCAGACTCCAGTTCTTGGGCCCCTCAATTAAGTAAAGATATGATATTTAGTATTGCGGCTTACTGGCTAATAGCTAATAATGATTTGCTGAAGATGAGGTGGATATTGCTGAGTAGTGCCTGAGACGGAACATCGTACAAAACATCTGTAACAACATGTGTTTGAACTCATAGTTTTAGTATGTACTACACAGAAGCCTACTAGAATGTCTAGAAAAAAACTAGAATGAGATTTTTATTGTTTGTTTATCATTTTTTATAAGGTGATAATGATGACTCCACCTGCCCCAAGTGACCGTGACAAACCGTTCTAGCGTTACCCACTCATGGTTACTGTCTAATATTACTCATTCAAAATAATTTCTGGTTTCTTTTTGGTGTAGGGCATAGTGGTTAGCACATCCACCTCGCAGCAAGAATGTTCTGGGTTTGAGTACCGAGCTCGGGCTTTTCTGTGTGTGCGTTCGCCCCGTGTTTGCGTGGGTTTCCTCCGGATACTCCAATTTTCTCCCACAGTCCAAAGACATGCACATTAGGCTAACTGGCTGTTCCAGATTGCCCCTAGGTGTGACTATGAATGATGTCTTTTGCTCTGCAAAGGTCTGGCAAGGTGTTCAGGGTGTACGCTGCCTTGGCCAAGTGTCAGCTGATATAGTGTCGGTCGGCTATGAAACAGTGTTGGCTCAATGTGACCCTAATAGTAGAGTTAAGTGTTTCAAAAAATTAGTGAATATATATATATATATATATATCTCAAATACAGTATACTGAATACAGTATATGGTCAGTCCTTCTGGTAGGCTATGAGAACTTGTGTAAAGTTAATATTTATTTTTTAAAGTTAATATTTTTGTTTAATTTCTTTTGTGAATTCAGACATAAGCTCAGATAATCATCATAAACAATCATTATTGAAATGATTCAGTCCTACTTCTGGATAAATATAATTAAAATATATGCAGCCATTTTTGCATTTACCTTTTAGAAAAGTCATACAGTCTCTGTTGTAGGCAAAACTCAGGCATGCACGCAAACCTGTCTGTTGCGATTCTCTGAAACATTCAGGTCAAACCTGGAGGCGTTGGGAGACAAGCCAACCCTGAACAGCGTGATCACCCGTCTCACACTCCCAACAGACTCCACAAAGTCTCCTCCATTAATTAATTACAATTACAAATAATTATACTCAAGGCCTCGAGGACTGTTTAGGGGCACTTCAGAGAATCTGATCTCGGTGTCTGTCCTGCCTTACAGCAGAGTACTGATAATCTCGCTCTTACTGACACTGTATTCAGTTCTAACATGATACCGTATGGGAAAAGCCTGTAGCAATCCAGCACAAAATACAAAATACAAAAAAAAGAACTGATGAGAAGAAGATTTGCTGATCTAACTATCTCTTAAGGTTGGAGCCATATCCATGTGAACCACTGAGGTATTTTAATAATGTTCCTGAAGAATATACTTGAATATTTAGAAAATGCTAGAAATGTGATTATAAAAAGGAAAATCAATATTAAGAACACATGAAAGGGCAGCACGGTGGCATAGCGGTTGGCACGTCCTATGTTCCCTGGTCTTTAATAAATGAATGGATCTTCAAAGTAACAATTTATGGAATATTAGTGATTTCACATTTTCAGTGTTAATAGGGTTAGGGTTAGGGAACATAGGTACTGGGGAGCATAGGTACTGGGGAGCATAGGTACTGGGACACAGTCATGGACCCATTAGCAAGTTGCACTGACTGATCAACTGTTGTAAATTCAGGAAAACACAGATTGTGAAATCACAGATCGCAAATTTAGGACTTTCTGTCTCTGTCAGCATGTTTTTGCCCTGCGATGTCCTGGCAAGCTGTACAGGGTGTACTCTGCCCCTGCCCAGAGTCGGCTGAGATGGGTGCCAGTCTCCTCGCGACCCTAATTAGGATTAAGTGGTTCATAAAATGAATGAATGAATGAAGGTCAAAGATCCCTTCAGGTTCACAGTTCAAACACACACTTAAAAGGTTTAAAGCGGAAGCTTACCAAGTGATGCATTCCATCAAGTACCTCTGCATCTCATTATTATTATTATTATTGTTGTTGTTGTTGTTGTTTCTGTTGTTGCTATTATTATTACATGCCAAATTTTTCCCCTGCCTATGAAAAGGCCTTCTGCTGGCTTTGAGATGATAAGCATAAGTGTACATAGGGGTTGTCAAGATTGACACTCAGTCCATTAGTGGACTATTTACACCCAGTGAATCAAAGGCCATGTTCAGTAATTGCAGAGGTGCGTGTTTTTATAGACACCGATTTGTTGGATTACCAGTTTCACTGCTACAAGAACAGACATGAAACTAGAGAGAGAGAGAGAGAGAGAGACAGGAAAATTAGGAACATAGGTTTCATTTAAAAGAGAGCTTTTGTTTAAAACACTATGGTGCCCCAAAGAATGCTTTTGAAGTTTTCATTATGTCATACATTATGTCGCATCTATGTTGCTGCATCAAAGGCTTCCATGTTCCATGACAGAAAGAACACCCACAGGGTTTGCAGACCAGAGGACGCATTGTACAGCCTGGATGAAGTGTGTTACAGCTCATTCAAAGCCAGACAATCATTGTCATCTCCCACAAAGGACAGCTTTTAAAAAACACAACACAAGTTGACCTAGCAGGTCAACTTAACTGCTAACTGCTTTTACCTAAGCATTGACTTCTTTTAAACAATAAGCCAGACCAGAGATTGCATCAGTGAGTCAGGTGTGTTTAAGAAAAGAATGATGATTTTGCATTACTCCTCGAGAACACTACACTAGAGTCTATATTTGTAAAAGTGTCTGCTTTAAATCGTGACAATAAGCCGTGAAGCACGTTTTTCAGTCATGTCCAAGATTTAAGCAGAAATGCCTCCTAATCCTGTAACACTGTTGTGTATTTCATTCGCTCTAAAACACCTGAAAGTGTGTTTGCCTAGAGTGTGGAAAACAAGAACGCCAGTAGAATAATGGAACTCGGGTATGGAATTTGCAGAATTTGTTTTTGTGAAACCGCTTTACAATAAGTTTGATTCTGGTTTCATATTTTCCTGAGATCAGCCTTTAAAAAGGTAACAAGCAAAATAAGAAATATGTTTTAAATTGTTTATAGCAATTAGCGGTAGCATGAACACCAGGAGCAAAAGAGTTGTCTTATTTTCAAAGAGGGCATATTGTGGTTCGGTCTGAGAGTGAACTTGGCCAGCGTCATAAAGGTATGTTATCAAGCTGTATATAAAGGTACATAAATAGTACCTTAGACAAACTGTTATAGCCCTAAAGGTAAAATTATATACTTTATTCTCTAAAAGTGTGTGTTATTCCTCTTGTACCCCGCTAATTTTCCAAAGATAAAATTTCTTAATTTATTAATGAATAATACATCTCACTTTTCAACCACTTATGGCTACAATTTTTGTTCTAGAATGACTGTGAAGAAGCTATTTCCAGTACTAAATAATGTTCTAGCAGCCATAAACAGTCATTCCTTCACCCGTATTTCACTTATTCTAGAATAAATAAAATAAACACATAAACAAACAAACAAACAAATAAAAAACCCATGAAAAGAAACAAATATTAAAAAGTTCTGACACTGGAGACTCCTTCCATATATAATTACATAATTCATGAACATGTCTCCGAGCAACAGCAAAAGATTCACCATAATCAATAGTTGTTTTTTTGTTAAATTTTTTTTTTATGATTATGTACACCATAGTTTCAGACCCTGTAAACGACCTGTTGCTATACAAACCACAAGGTATAGAAAGTGTGTATTAAAATAAAATTGCTTTATGTGACCATCAGAGCTGCCGTCCTAGAAAATTATAGGTAAGTATAGGTGGGACTAGAACAATATGCAAATGATTTGTATGAGGAAGTCCTTGAACATACAAGATCTGCCTACACATCCAAATTTACGTTTCTTACACCTGTAACTACTCGTCTTTCCTCCTGAGTTTCACTGAAACTCAGGAATAATGCATTGTATTTAATGTATAACATTCGGTATTGAACTGTCTAATAATACAGCTTATTCTTGTTTTGCCTGGAAAGGGCTGATTTATCAAGGGAACTATGAGCAGCCAGTCTAAAATTGATTAATGTTTAGAGATGGGAGAATAAAGTCAATTTAGTTATGTATCACAATCATGTATCCGAACACATGCTCCAGAATCAATTCTTTATTCATTTTTAATTTGTACATTTGAATTTAAAGAGCACAAGGATAATTTCAGAGCAAGAAGTTTCTGGGTTTGAGTCCCGAGCTCAGCGAGTGTGTTTCTTTGTGGAGTTTGCATGTTTTCTCGCTGTGCTTGTGTGGGTTTTCACTGGGTACTCTGGTTTCCTCCAACTGTCCAAAAACATGAACATTAGGCTAACTGGCTGTTTCAAATTGACCAAAGGTGTGTGTGAATATTTGTGTGAGTTGGCCCTGTGATGGAATGTTGAGCTGTTTAGGGTGTGCCCCAACTTTGCCTAGAGTCAGCTGAGATGACCCCCTGACCCTAGAATAAAGCGGTTCGGAAAATGAATTAATGAGTGAATAAATTTTTGAATTTGAGGTGGTGAAATGTGGCTGTTCTTCTATAGTCCTAGAGGTGGCAAACTCTAAACTATTCAGCACAGCATCCCATGTAGTAGGAGTAAATTATTTAGTTATTATTTAATTGTGCAGAAATAACAACCAACAAACTCTTTTTTACATTACATGTTTAAAAATCTAAAATGTGGGGAAAATTATAATGAGTCAGGATATTTTTAGATTTCCTGGTGATTCCCATGATTCCATTTTTATCATGGAACAGTCATGCAACGAAGCAGCAAAAATTTAGGTAGATGCAAATTGCAGATTCCAAAAGCAGAAGTAACTAGGCAGATACACATGAAAGTAATGAGAGAGACAAGGCAGGTAATTGGCAACAGGTAAACTGGAACGGCAAACACCAGAACAGCTAGGTAAAGACTGGAAACAAAACCACAGGGTCATACTTCCCATTGGTGTGTGTGTGTGTGTGTGTGTGTGTGTGTGTGTGTGTGTAAAATAAATGTTCTGGTAGTCAGGTGTGAGTCTCCAAAAAAAAGTGGTCTGGTAGTGTTACATTGTTAAATAATGTTTTGGTAGTCAAGTGTGAGTGAGAACAAATATGATGGAATCATGTGATATGGGAGTCAATAGTCAGGTGACTGAGAATGGTGAGATGCATGCTGGGAGATGTAGTGCAAGACCAGTGTGTGAGCAGACGCTGTGACAGGAGCTGTGATTTCATCATGTATAAGTGTACAGTCATTAACAAACGTCAGTGACGCACATGTGGACATTCATGTACAAAAGCCCATATCTCCCCATCCTATTAAACGATGTTCATCAACTATGACTTAAAATAACGTCTGTTGGTACTAATATGCACTAGCAGCAGTATTGGAAAGAAATTTCTTCTAAACTTTAAACATTTCCATTTTTGTCTAGACAAAAGTCTTGTCACAAAGACTTAATTTCACTTTCAAGACTATATTTATTACAGAAGAATGATCAAATGGCCTTGTTTATAACTAAATATATAATATTGTAGCAAAAATAACATCATACTGAAAAATTAAAAGCATCACAAAATCAATAGTGCCTCTGCAAACATGGCCATATCGTACCAGACTCCCAGGTGCTTGTCATGCTGAATAATTATCATATGAAAAGAATCAGACACCTTCAAGATCTTCAAATTAAAAATAATACACAAGTAAGCTATTTTAGAGGGAAGCCTGTTCATCAACTGGTCAGAAAATAGTCTGTTATCAACCCCATGGTGAGAAATCTGAGCCACCTGGAGGTTCAACACATAATGGGAAACAATAATCTGTTGATATTTGCATCTGGTAATGTTCCCACCCATCTTACAGAGGTTTGTGATACCTATGTACTGGAGGTGACCTTAAACCATGATGTTTTACTTTAATACATGACTTGCTCTTCTGTGAAATTTTCTAGATGGTCAGTAACAAAATTGGTGGAATGCTAATATGATATTGAATTAATAATTTATCCCAAATATCTTTTTTTTTCAGTGTTTCTGCTAATAACAGTTCCCATGTGTTAGGGCCTTGGTAAGCATGTCATGGTGTTCTAGCTGTGTCTTGTATAGGACCTGTATGGTGGATGGTGTATGTTGACCATTTCAAGAAATATGATGTAGAGTTGATGCTGAAGCAGACATTGCTAGCTATGAGTCCTAATGAAGCTTTTGAGAGAGTCATCAGGAGGAACTACAACTTTTGTGCAGCCAGTTGTTTTGTGGCTAGTTTTCCTTAAATGACCGAGCTTACCTCTGTGTACCAAGGGTGTCTGAAATTTCTTACTACTGCTTACAAATTATTTTCATCTACTTTTAGGAAATCTTGAAGGTTTCTATAGTTTTTGCAAAACGTTTTAATAATATTTATTTTATTTTTACTAATTTTTACTTTTCTTAACCAGAATTTGATGTCACATGATTGCGACAAGACTTTTGTTCAGCCTACAATAGATACGTTCGAATTTTATTAGCTGTAAAAAGTATAAACAAATGTACAATTTCCTGTTGCTTTCACAAAACAATCTGTATACTTGTAGGGTTAATGTAAGGCATAGTTGATTAAAATCGGTTAATCAGAAGTGAAGTTAACAGTCTGTATGGTAGAAAGGTAACAGGAAAACTATTTCCTTATTCTTGTATGCAGACATCCATCAGGGTGGAACAAATAACATTAGAAACATAATAAATGTTGTATCATTGCCAATTATTGGTGGCACGGGTGAGAGTTTTTAATCACACTGAACAGCAATGGTGTTCTTGAGCAATGAACCAGAGGTTATAGCTTGAGCGGTTGCTGTGAATTGGACTCTTCTTAACCTTGTGATCAGTAGGTCAAGGGATTGACCGCTGAGATACCACTTCCCACTTCCTAATGTGAACTTACTTAATGATGTACATTTAACACATGCTTTTACTCTGAGTGACTAAAGCTGAGCGGAGCAGTTGAGGGTTAAGGTTCTCTCTCTCAAAGCCCCAACAGTGACAGCCATGTGGTGGTGGGATTTCAACCTTCTGACCACAAAGCAATACCGCATGTTTGATGCTCACTGACCTACATCAAACATCTTTTATCATTATCTATCAGTGTGGTTTTTTCAGCTAACATGTTTCTGACTTAGATATAGATAAAAGATATATTGTATTAGGTGTGTGGCGGCATGGTGGCATAGTGGTTAGCACATCTACCTCACAGCAAGACGGTCCTGGGTTCGAGTCCTGGGCATTTCCGCATGTCTTCTCTATGCTTGCATAGGTTTCATTTGTGTACTTCGGTTTTCTCCTACATGAATGAATATTTTATTTAAAGGTCACAGAAGATCATTCCATCAACTGAACCAAAAATGACTGCAGCTGAAACACAAGAGCTTCATTAGACAGCGCCAAGTTTCTGTCGAAAATGTTTAAGATGGATTAAAATACATCAAGAATTAATCAGTATTTAAACAGTGAAATCACCAGGACCCTTTACTTTTAGATTCTGCTTCCCTGTCATGGTTTCTGAAGTGGCAAAGCATCACCTGATTCAAGCCTTACCATATATTAGATTATGAGCACCTTCTACATGTTCCTACTGTATTAGTTAGGGTAGCAGTCAAAAATTTGGATCTGCCTTCTAATTGAAAATAAATGGGTAGGTGTATCCAAACACAAACACACACACACACACACACACACACACACACACACACACACACACACACACACACACACACAGTCTCGTTTCCATA
>JAOUQZ010000026.1:11744210-11762518 GCA_028564935.1 Neosilurus hyrtlii
TGTGTGTGTGTGTGTGTGTGTGTGTGTGTGTGTGTGTGTGTGTGTGTGTGTGTGTGTGTGTGTGTGTGTGTGCGAGGGAGAGAGAGAGTGAGAGAGGGAGATGTATACAGGATTTGATCCATCATTCGGACCACCTTTGCGTAAGCATGAGTGTGTGCCCACGTGTATATCGTGTGCTTGTGTGTGTGTGAGTTGGGAAAAAGCATGGGAAAATAAAAGCATTCAGCTCCTATTAGAACGTCTCCAGGGTAGCAGTGAGTGGGAGAAAAATAAAATAAGGTCTCAGAGAGATTGTCCACCCGCACACATGTATCCATACCATAAGCTAACAATAAGACAAGTCTGGGGGCTTTTCAAACATTTCCGTTATCCTCACCTCCCACGCAAGCCCAAATCCATACAATGTTCGGAGTGTGTGTGTGTGTGTGTGTGTGTGTGTGTGTGTGTGTGTGTGTGTGTGTGTGTGAGTGTGTGATTGCATTAGACATGGTCCTAGATATATGGATTCTCAGCTTGCAGCACATGTTCCTTCTAACCTGCCTGGTTTTGTGTTACAATGTAATGTGCTGTAGTGATGAAAACTTATGACGCCGATGTATAAATCCATAGTTATGATGCACTGTGCTTGGCATGATATAATTTCTTTTCTTCAAAGACATGTTTCAAGTGCTTGACTGACTTACACAGCCAGTAGCCTCCCAGATATAATCTGCTATGCTCGATGCCGACAAATGTAAACATACCTGACAGCAGCTTAGCCTTAGTGAACTAGCTAATTATAGAGAACAGTGAAGAATTTTGAGACTTTTTCCCATGCACATCAACTTTAAAAAGGGACAATAACCTAGAAGACAAGACGGCGTTTGATTCAGACGTCGGTCAGATATCGGCATGTGAAAGTTGCAAGTCCAGTATGTTTGAGAAAGTAATACTGATACTGACTGGTTGTGATGGTGTACAACACTGATATCATATGGATATAACTTATTTTCTACTAGCAAAACATTCATACATGGTGCAAAAAAAAAAAATTTTAAATCCTCTAAAAACGTGGCTGTCACAAAACCGCCAAATTCAACATCGCTCATTTTCCAAAATAAATAAACTTCTACCAGGTTTTGTTTTTATTTCAAGGAACATTTGGAAAAGGGAGTCATGTTGAGATAAAATACACTAAGAAAAAAATACACATGCTGTGATCAAGATAGCCTTGATCACAACATGTAATCTCCATGGCATTGTTGCTCCAGTTGGGCAGGTCGAGGCTCAGCAACAAAAATGTGGCAATAAAATGACCTGAATATACTGAATGAGCAGGTTATCTCATCAATAGACTTTTTCTTGGCACAGACATAAAATTGGGATGCAAATAATGAAAGAGAGGTTCAGAGAGCATGAGGAATCATTTTCACACATGTATTGGCTCCCCAGAGTCCTGACCTTAACCCTATTGAAAGTTTTTGGGATGTGCTGAAGACTTTATGGAGTAGTTCAGTTTTTCCCTCATCAATTCAAGACGTCGGTAAGAAATGAACCCAACATTCGATGGAAATAAATGTTATGATTCTTAAGTTGGTGAAACAATGGCATGAATATTGTGTGCTGTTAGCAAGGCTAAAGGTGGAACAACAATATATTTGCGTTTTTTGGCAGGGAACTGTATATACAGCATTTAGCAAGACATGCCTCTGGATTGTAGATAGACTTTCACTGGATGAGTGGCTCTGTGGTTAAGGCTCTGGATTACTGATCAGAAGGTTGGGAGTTCAAGCCCCAGTACCACCAAGTTGCCACTGTTGGGCCCTTGACCAAGACCAAGAACCCTCAACAGCTCATTTGTGTAAATGAGGTTTTTAAAAATGTAAGTTGTTCTGGACAAGGGTACCTGCCAAATGTAATACAGAAAAAATGTTTTTAAAAAAATCAGTGTATCAATCAGTGTGCTAAAGTATTTATACTTGCTATTTTGAATGCAGAGGTGGCATGGAGGCATAATGGTTAGCACAGTAAGAATGTCCTGGGTTCAAGTCCTGGGCTTGTCGAGAGTGTTTCTTACATGCTTACATGGTTTCCTCTGGGTACTCCGGTTTCCTCCCACAGCCCAAAAACATGCATATTTGGCCAATTGGCTGCTCCAATTTGCCCCTTGATGTGAGTGTAAATGTGAATGGTTGTGTGTGTTGCCCTGCAATGGACTGGCAAGCTATTCAGGGTGCTGCCTCCCCATGACTCTAATATGATTAAGCAGTTCAGCAAATGGATAAATGGATGGATTTTGGATGCATAAGTGCATTTTCACTGTGAAGTATTTTCAAATAGTAGTGAGTTATTTGTCCCTGAATGATGTACCCAAATTTGTCAAGATGTCATGTGTTGTCAAGACCATGTTGGCCACAAACATAAGGGCGGCCCATCATCCTTTGTGATGATGGATGCAAAAGAAGAAGGGAACACATAGGGGAAGAGGAAAATGTAATAATGTACTTTAAAAAGGGGTGGGCAAAAAAGGCAAGCATTGTGGAATGTGAGGAGATAAAATGGTGTGATCTCCATTTCCAGTGCGCTACTATGCACTAATACACACACACATATCACACATAAATGTCACACATATTCAAAGATGCTCCAAAGAGACAGTCCTGATGACGCTACTGAACTGGTTTAATTCCAGAAATGTCTCGGTAATTATCATCACACTTAAAAACCACACTAGCACCACATGTGTTAACAAATCTTATACAAAGAGATAACGTTACAATAATTACATACTGCTTTCAACTGAAGGTCAACCTAAATTATAAATAACAAAACTATGCTGAACATCAAGGTAGGCTGGTTTGGCTCAAAAACATAACTAACTATGGAGCATGCAAATAACTTACAGAAGCTTTTAACTACAGATGGAGTTATATTTAGTATGCAGTAAAATACTTCACAATGTAAAATGACTTTTCTGTTATAGGAACACTCAGTAAACGACTTCACACTAACTTAATTCATTTATTTTACATTATTTGGATTATTTTTAATAATTAAAAGTCACGACAGCTATTTTCCAGCTACAGCAACATTTAATTATTTATTTATTTGGTTGGTTATTTCTTTATTAATTTATGTATTTTTTTGTTTTTTATTTATTTTTCGATTTAATGATTTCATTTGTTTATTTACTTGTTTGGTTGGTTGGTGTTTGTTTGGTTCACTGGTTATTAATTTATTGATTTATTCATTTGTTTGCTTTTTATTAGTTTTCTGCTTATTTTATAGTTTTTTTGACTGCTTTCTTGTTTATGTGTTTGTTTGTTTGTTTGTTTGTTTATTTACCCATTTGTTTGTTTTTATATATTTTTCTGTTGATTATATATTTGTTTGTTGGCTTGAATGCGTGTTCACTTATTTATTTTGTTTGTTTGGTTGGTTGGTTAATAATTTGTTTGTCTATTTATTTTTCTGTTTCTTTATTTGTTAGCTTGGGAGGTTAATGAATTGGATTATTTGAATATATTTATGGTTGTATTTAATGTTATGTTACTCTAAATAGTCTGTTGAATTAATAAGTAATTAATAAAAAAATGCAGCTTGTCGAGTTACAGAGAAACCAGCAATGTCTTCTGTATTAAAGCTTATGTGAATTATAAAGCTCAGGCTCTTTCCATAAACTTGGAATTAACATCTCCAATCTTCACCTTATCATGTATGACATGTTGTTGGGTTTATTAACTTTTTTAAAATAAGAAATCTGTTTGATCATGCAGAGTGTCCACCCTACCAAAACGATCTGAAATGCACATGAATGCAAACAGCCAACATGACTGTCAGAATGGCTGTTATAAAAAAGAAGCAACACCTTTTGACCAATCAGGATTAGGATTTCAGGTATTTAGTTTAATGATGTTTTGCCTCTGGTTATAAGTGAACACAGTGAGCTGAAAGGATAAAATGTCAGGTTGTTCCAGTTGTCCCAGCGGCCACACCAACACCAGCAAATTTTCAAAAAGTGTACTTATTTTTGGGGATCACACACACACAAAATCACACACTAATTCCTGCTGTCATTTAAGGTGTGCAGAGCCCTAAGGAAACACTTAGTAGCTGAATAGCTGGGTTATAGACACTCAGACATTCTCTTTATGCAGTCATGTATACACACACACACACACACACACACAAACACACATGTATACACTTGTAGAGGGGAGAAGGGCCAGACTTGTCTTCTACTGTCGTTTCTGTTGCTCTGAGAGAAAGTTTTTATAATTTTAAAAAATTTGTTATTTTTATAAGGAAATACCATGTCCACCACAAAGCAAGAAGGTCTTGGGGTTGATCCCCAGGCTCGGTTGTTTCTGTGTGGAGTTTGCATGTTCTCCCCATGCTTGTTTGGGCTTCATCCAAGTATTCTGGTTTCCTCCCACAGTCCAAAGACATTTATGTTGGCTTAATTGGTTGTTTCAAATTACCCCTGGGTGTGAATGTGAGTGTAAATAGTGGTGTGTGTGTGTTGCCCTGCGATAGCCTGGTGAGTTGTTTTGGGTAAACCCCTCCTTCGCCCATTGTCGGCTGAGATAGGCTTCAGCCTACCCATGACCCATATAGGATTAGGCAGTTAGGCAAATGAATGAGTGATAAAGAAACACATACTGCTTTCAGAAAAATACGAAGCCAAAAATGCATTGTAGTCCGATGTAATCTGTAAATATTGAAGCTCTGAAACATATCCAGAAGCTACTAAAAACAAGAGTTCAATTTGTATTCTGGGTTGTAGATTTATTTTATTTTGTGTGTGTGTGTGTGTGTCATGTATGGCAGGTGTGCAGCTGGTGCTGTGCTCTTCTCACAGAATAACTTCAGCATTTCAACAAAATCATTTCTCCATTAGTTTTAACAACCCATTTAAGCTGTGGTTTGGGACGTAGCCAGTCGCCATTTAGTGCGCGGATGAATATTACCCATTGTCAATCAGTGCTCAACCAGCACAGACAATAGATCTAATCCTGTTTTCGCTGTTGTGCTTTAATACGGCGTCTCCTTTCTTTAGTGCGGCTCTTCAAAACCAGCACTAACATTTTGCTGACCTTTAGAGACTAGCCTGAGAGAACAAACTGCCAGTTTACAAATGCTTTAAGTGTTTCTGTGAAATGCAAGTTTCACAAAAAATTACACCATAGCAATGCTGAATTCTCAGATCTGATTGGTCAGAAGAAGGGGGGGGGGGTCCCACTGCTTTTCTTTACAACAGCTGCTCATATTGCATAACATGGCCTTGCTTTTATTCACTATGTGTTAATTGTTCTGTTATCTTTCTATAGTAACATATCCCTCCTAATGCCTTATCACAGTTGTAGGTGTAGTATAGTTTAGTGTCCCAAATGCTGTCTGACAGCCCCATATCCATTAGTTAGCAAACTGTAGTTGGTAGTTAGTAGATATAGTTAATTAGCCACGCCTGAATTGACAGGGTGTGCAAGTACGGGAGAGCTGAGCCAAGGGTAACGGGGCTTCAGTTACCCGAATGGTGTACAAATCACATGGGACTTCAGTGGCACTAGATGAATGATTGCGCTAGATGTAGATGACTTAGAGGTTCTGGAGAAGTTGTCATCCTAATGTATGATAGATCCAGCACTGCTGCTACTGTGGATGAGGCCAGGCTTGACATGTTTGCCAGAAAGCAGAGGCCTTAGGAGTCAATTCCACCAACCAGAGCGGCTCTGCTCCAATACACCAGGTGTGCTGCCTACCAGGCTGGTTGTGTGTTGGCCCAGGCGACCCAGTGTCAGCCAGTGGCAGAGAACCCTGCAGACTGGGGATGGCAGAAGGTTAGTGAGGAATGGCAGGTCTTCTGGACAGCCAACTCTACAATATCCAAGAGTTGCCAACAGCTCACCAAATGTGGAGGTAAATCTGGCTATCACAGCAGGTGCAAGTGCTACAGACTGGGTTTCACTTGTACAGCACTGTGCAGTTGCAAATGTGAGGTGTAACTCTACACTCTTGTGATCTTATTGTTGGCGGGATGGAACTGTTCTAAATCTGTTTCATATGTGTCATCAATATGTAGGATCTACTTTCACATTGAGCATTTACAGTATGAGATTGGATCACACTTGCAAGGCTTTTTTAGTCTAAATTTACATATGTTTTCTTGCAGACATCTCCATAGCCATCTTTAATACAGGAGTCAGGTAGCCTTTTCAATTGCAGGAACAGGTATATGAAATTCTCTGACTCAAACAAAGTTCATTTGGCATGTCATATCTCCAGAAGTATAACAGATACAGACCAAAGCGCCCACAATACCCACATTTATATACACGTTCAATATATCTGTAAAGCAGGAAATCTGTATTTTCCAACTCAAGGCTGGTAAACAGATTTTGTATAAAAAAAAGCAAAGTTATGGCTCATAAACCCATTTTTTCCTCCCCAGAGTCTGTAAAAGTACCTATATGCTGTATCTCAAGAATCGTAATAGATACAGACATTCACTTGGTACCAGTGTATCCACAATACTCAACTTTATATTCAACTTTTACACATTTATGGGGTTTAAAACCAAGACATTTCAAGTTATAAAGGAAAAAACTAATTTTTGCCCCTTTTTGGGCAGACACCTTGGATTTTGGGGCCGCCAACTTGGATTTTTGCGTTGCCAGCGGTACTTTCGAAAAGAGTGGGATTTGAACAGTAGATGTACCATATTTCATGCTTGTATCACTATTTGAATGATTCTTTCACGTATCTGCTCCACTAAGAGGGCGAAATGCTAGTGAGTGAATGACTGAATATAGAGCCTATAGCTAAAGACATAACAGTTACTGTGCTGTCTTAAGTCTTACATTCAAAGAGCTGTGTCTCAAGAACTCTAAGTCTGATCTTATTTGACTGCACAAGCAATCAATCAAACATTGTTCTTCAGCTGATTTATTATTAGACATTTTTTTGTATTCAGACTATGTTTCCTCTTGTGCAGTTCTTAAGATATTGACACCAAACCAAATACAGCTTATCCATCCTCTGTGGAAACAGCGTGCTTGATTACAGCTTTAAGAAAAACACACTCATTCTCTCTCTTTTTTTTATTATCTTTTTTTTTATATAATTTTTTGCCCCATTGAAAAAATGGTTTATTGGAATCCAAGTCTTCCTGCTTCATCATAAACCTCATATGTTTATCACTTTATATGACACTCATCCAACATCCAATCTTTTCCTTGCTTTTCATCCATCCATTTTTTCCCTTTGACTTCAATTCTTCCTGCTTCATCAGAGAGCCATCAAAATTCATTTCATACCTCAGACCAGCTCATCCCTCACACACATCTGTTTATCATGATCCACACTCATCTTTTTTTTTCATTGCAGAGCAATCACGTTCACATTTTCTTCAGGAAATGCATCTCTAGTTTATACTGTGTTCAATGTGACTTGGCAAGAACCGGTCATTAGGGGCTCTCCTTACAAATCTGATTGGACCCTGCATATCACTGCTTGCAACTAATTTAAGTTGTCTGCTATGATTATTGGTTTGTCTTACTGTGCTGGTAGTTACTGCAGCTAAAAGTCTAATAGTTCAACATTTTAATATATGATTAAAGCAGTGTGTTTAAATGTTATTATGTCTTTTCCCTATGGATTTTAGACATGTTTAGCCTATGTACTCATTTAATATCAATAGGTGGAGGTTAAAGTGTGCTGCTAGAGCACTGAACTCTGGCTTGTGGGATGTTAACATAATGATAGTACATTAGACTTAATTGCAGTCTACAATTTAGCCTGATTTGCACTTTTAAAAAAATTTGAATAAAATAAAAATACTGGACTTGTTGAAACTCAACATACAGCCACCAAACCACTGGAGAAAAAAACTTCATTTACTTTCAGCATCAAATTGCACAAACATTTAGTTTGGTTGTTACTATTGCTGGATATATTTATTACTGATGACTTTTAGGATGAAATCATGGCTGGCTATTGAAACCACCATGAGCTCTAAAACTTGAGCGTAATCACACAAAAATTAACCTTTCACCCCAAACAGAATAGTATCTAAAACCCAAGTCATAAATCATAAAGCTAGGCTGTGAGTAAGAACAGACTATTAGTTTGGTTATTTACGGAGGGAGGAGGTTTTGTTAAAGCTATAGGCTTCATCGCATGGTGAATATTAGGCAAAATGCACAAGGCTGGCTTATGAGAATATAATGTATAATTATATGTCTTATCATGCAGCTGAATAATTTTTTTAATAAATAAATATAATAATTTCTTTAATAAAAACAACTCGAGGAAGATTGTGGACACTGAAGAAGGCTCTTGGCTGAAGTTTGTATTTGCATAGCCACTGGCTGATAACATGGTAACTCATTAGTTTGAACTTCGAGCAAAGTACCATTGAAATCGATACAAAACTCACATTTAATGGTTATTAATGGGTTATTGGAGGGGCCAGGGGTGAAGTGCCACCCACCACCATATGACTCAACCACAGTGCAATGATCTAACATGAACTTATGGTTTTATTATCTGTAGTTTGTGAAAAATTGTGCAAGACTAAATGGGGGGTTATTCTGTGAAGTGCCCCTCTTGAACTTTTGGATAAGACTTTTTGATTAGATTATGGTGCAAAACCTTGAATGTAAAATATAACCTGCTTTTTTGTCAGGCATCATTTCAAACTTAGGTTGGTGTGGCACTGGGAGGAAATGTGTTTCATGTCGGCATTTTAACCGGAATATGCACATAACAGAGCTCATCTCAAACACACTTCATGTTGATGATGGCAGGTGTGTAATTGGTAAATGCTTTAGGAAACTGTTGATATAGTAAATGGGCTGCGGGTCCCATCCTCCTGATGTACCTAGAGGCTAGGCAATTATCCTGAACTTGCTTTGGTGCTGAAATACAGTCCCTGCTCCTTTTCTCCAGCTTAAATTTATGGCCAGAGGGGGAAAATACCCCGGAACATGTCCCTGCTGGCTCCAAGATGAATGGAAAGATTTTATTTCTTTTAAGTGGGTGGTCACCTAAGCAATTTGTCACACAGCCAACATTTTTAATTAAAGAAGTCTTTACTGATATTTCAGAATTGTCATCACATTCCAGCTGTATGGGATTGTGTCCTGCCTACAGCTAAAAGATCTATAAAAGATCCGCTTCCCTCTACCTTTTAATCAAAAACCAGTGCAGTGGTTAGCCAACGTTATATAGTCTGCAGTACAGAACACCTGACCTCGGGTAGCACAGTAGCGTTATGGTCAGCACAGAAAATGTGATGAAATGGAATGAAGACCTGACCTCTCAGTCGCTGAATCAGAAAGCTGTTGGAGGTCATCAGAGGGTTCAGAGTGATGCTGGAGAAAGACCTCTGAATGGCTTAATCCTCATTTGGGTCACGGGGAGGCTGGCGCCCATCTCAGCCGACTCTAAGCAAGGGCAGCAATACTCTAAATATAAAAAATGTCTTTTGTGATGTTTTATTTGCTTTGCACTATGCAGGGCAGCATGGTAGCGTAGTGGTTAGCACGCCCATCTCACAGCAAGAAGGTCCTGGGCTTGACTCTGTGTGATTCTGTGTGAGTTTGCATGTTCTCCATGTGATTTCATAGGTTTCACACAGGCACTCCTGTTTCCTCCCCTAATCAAAAAACATGCACATTTGGCTAATTGGCTGTTCCAGATTGACCATAGGTGTGGGTTTGTTGACCCTGCAATGGATTGGTAAGCTGCTCAGGGTGTATTCTACCTCGGACCATGGTTGGCTGAGATGGGCTCCAGCCTCTCCATGACCCAGTAGGATAAAGCAGCTCATAAAATGAATACACTATACAATAAAAGGTTGCTTTAATGGGCGATTTTAAGATGTCCATGGTGGAGTATTGGAGCAGAAGAGCCAGGCTAGTGGGGCAGGGATAGCTCAATGGTTAAGCCATTGGAAAAGGCATGAGAAGACCTTGCTTCTATTGTTGGACTCTTGAAAAAGGTCCTTAAATGTACAGGTCTATCCTCTACAATTTGGTAACACTTTGGTGCAAATTAATTTAGATGCGCAACTCATATGCAAGGTTATGAATTACTTTTGGCAAAGATTATAACAATGTTCACCCACCCAACTGACAGATTCTGGAGGAATGAACCACTGGGTGGAACTAAGCCTACGTGATCACTTTATTTCAAAGGAGTCATAGTGAAGTGTTCAAAGGAAACTTGAGTTGCAGGGACAACTCCCTTTTCCTCGGTGCTGACACAAATTCATAGTCTCAGCACATTTCCCAACAAGTGTGACAAGTACTGCTTTTGTATCATTTTGTTTTCAGTTCATCCCATGAGCACCTGTTTAACTTCTTGCCATGTGCATTTGTTTTGGTGCAAGTCTTGCCCCGCTGCTGGTTTATCACACTGTGTTCACCTGTTTCGTGTTAGTCCTCAACCTGCTTCTCTGTTTATTGGTTCTGTTTCATTTTGATGTCTTTTATGTTAGTAGGCAAACTTATCACCTGTCAGATACTATAATATAACCATGAATGGATATGCAGCCAGGAAAAACTTTTAGCCCTAGATCATAAACAGTGGATCCAGGAAAATCTCTAGTATTAGTAGGAAATGACACATGTTCTAAAAGCACGCAAACTCATTCTGCCTGGTTTAGCATGAATATTCACAGCACCAGTGTTTCTCGTTCTGACCTAGTTAACTCTATGAGTGGATTAAAGTTGTTTTTTCTGCTTACAAGGAAACACCCAAAAAAAAAAAAGAACGAACAAAACGATAACTGGTAAATTAAAAACCACTCCCAGTACAGACGAACAGATTATGGTGACTCTTGTGACAGGGTCACTAATCTACCCTCGTCATATGGTCATAACTCAATTTTAGTGGTGATATTATCAATTATCAAAACTAAAGCATGTACATCAATATGCACAGCATCCATTCCAAACCTCTTAGGCTATAGTTTCTATTTGTTCAAGTGTTTAGGATTCCAGAGGATGTCCTGTCTTGCTCTGGCTCCTTTGTCCACACTGTAGGTTTGGAAGCCAACGTGGACCAGCTGGGAGTAATATTGACGTTAATGTTAACATGAACATTTCAGGGCATCCCCCTGCAATCCAACAGGCAGATGAAGTCAATAAATCAGGAAATAGTAGAAAGTCGCATGTCATGACCAGTAGATGTGTAGGCTTGGTTTCTTTTCTAGGCCAGAAAAACCTGCTATAGGCCAGAAACGCCTAGTGGATCACCGCTTACAAAAGAGGGAGTGAATATAAGAAACTGTCCAGTACGCGGAGAAAAATAATTTGTTGCGAGTTCCAGGTTAATGAATGTTGTATTAATATGTACTGCTTCAGGCACTAGCACGATGTGATGGGAACATTTGTTTCATTAATTCATTTTTTAACCCGCTTAATCCTAATTAGGGTCGCAGGGAGGCTGGCGCCCTTTTCAGCCAGCTGAGGTAAAGGCAGGGCACACCCTGAACAGCTCACCAGACCATTACAGGGCCAACACACATACAACAATTCACACACACTCACACCTAAGGGCAGTTTGGAACCACCTATAAGCATACTGTGCATGTTTTTGGACTGTGGAATGAAACCCTGAGAAAACCCATACAAGCATGCAACATGCAATGCCACACAGAAACACCCCAAGCCCGGGACTCGAACCTCCTCGGAACCTCCTTCCTGTAAGGCAGACGTGCTAAACACTGTGCCGCCTTGCCACCCTGTGTGAACAAGATATTTGAATATACATCATTTTTTCAGCATTTGTTTTCTTTTGTGTTAACGAATCTCTTCATGAATACCTAATAAGTAGATTCAGTATGTTTTACAGATTACTTACCATCCATCAACCCACCCATCCGTTTGCAGAACTCCTTAACAATACTAGGGATACAGGGAGGATGGAGCTTATCTCAGCCGATTCTGGGTGAAGGCGTGGTACACCCTGAACATCTCACCAGTCCATCACAGGGCAACACACACAACCCTTCACATTGACACCTAAGGGCAATTTGGAATAGCAAGTTAGGCTAATGTGTTTGGTCTGTGGGAGGAAACCGGAGTACCCGGAGGAAACTCACACAGGTACAGAGACAACATGCAGACTCCATACAGATACCCCCACACCGAGCCCAGGACTCGAACCCAGGACCTTCATGCAGTGAGGCAGACATGCTAACCACTACGCAACAGTGTGGCCCTGATTCATAAAAATAGGTAATATTTTAAAACAATGATGGAATATTCCAAATATATTATCTGTGGTTGTGAGAGTCATGTTGATTTTTTTTGTGCCAACTCATTGAGACACGTCTGCCTTTTGTTTTCCTAACACGCTGGTGTGAAAGTGTGAAGAGGCTGAATCATGCACTGTGGCTCAGCAAGCCAGTGAATCATTTTTTATTGAGCGCACATACGTATATGTGTAGCGCACCAGCATCCCAGTTCCTTTAACAATGTATTCAGGCGAAAGAAAAATCATTCTTTATTCATGGATAAAAGTGTTTTTTTAAAACATGTTCTAAAATAAACATTGCAGCCATGCAAACAGGAAGCACAACTAATACCCTAAACTGGAAAAAACAAGTTTAGCATCAATAAAAACGCATTTAGCATTTTCAGCCTGAGTTTCCTACAGGGCCTCTCTTCAGCTCCAGCAAACTTAGCTGATGTTTGGAAAGGGAAAGTACCCACTTGTCCATTAAAGCATTAGGATGGTGATTAGAACCATAAGCGCAAGCCACTGTGTGTTCGCTCACGGCTTGTTATGTTTCCACAGCATGCAGAGAACAGGTCCTCCTCCACAAATGGTCCATGTTGTCCTAGCACGTGGGTGGTCTGTAAAGCTACACTGGAAAAATCCCACCAAAAACAGCGTGTAGCACCGGCCCGAGGCCAGAAGCCCAGATGTGACAGTAATTGTTATTAATCTGCTCCATAAGCCAGTAGCTTGCTCACTTGTGAACATAAACGGGAAGCAGAGACAATCCAAACGAGCAAAAGAACTTTATTATTTCATAATCATTACAAAACCCACCACCTTACCAAATAACAATGACAATGGAATAAAGGTGGGTAAAAAAAAAAGAAAAAAAAAACACCCACAAAACAAGCCTAGCAGTTTCATCAAATTATAAAGGCCTCTGATGCTGTAGGTTTTTTTGTTTTGTTTTGTTTTTTTGTTTTTTATGATTTGCAAGTACAATGAGTTTGGTGAAAAAAATATTATAAATGAAAGTCCACCTTCATGCTTATCAGTTAACACGTTCTCTGTAAAAGCTTCCAAGTTGAAATTAGATGCTTTCCTCACTGAAGGGTGACAAGCGAAAGAAAAATTATTTAAATAATTAAATAAAAAGACTATACTGTTGCAGTCTGCTAATTTCATTTAAATGGTTGAAGTATAAACCCTTCATTGTCAACTGAAAATTAGCACCATTTCATAGTTACGATTGCAAAACAATAGCATCAAGTGAGCAATGTTTAATGTTGTGTTGCAGATGAATTGAGGGAAAAGTGAGCAAACGAGCATTTAAGAGGCTGACTGAAAGTAAATGAGGCTTAAATGGCGCAGTATAAAGTCAATGTGCGTGTCTAACTTCACATTAGTTTTCATTAATCCCTTTGTACAGTCTACAAGCGCTCAATGCAGCACAAATTCTTTTGACAACACTCAGGGTCGTGCTTTTGTTCTGCCGTAGCAAAGCACAGCTCCTATGTATTGATCAAACTGGGCCAGGTTATGAGAAAGTGCAACGAGTCTCACTCTAAAGCCAGGGAGTGGGGAGAAGAGGTAGGGGCCTTCAACTTTAGAGCAATAATGTTCACCCTGGGGGTTTGGAGCTCTCTTGTACGGAAAGGGGGAGGACGAAGGGAAGGGGAAAAAAATGAGATGGAGGAAAGAGAAGAGAAGACCTGTAGGAGGAATGCCCGAGAGCAACCTTGAAGAACCTCCTGATAGATTCCAATGGAGCCTCCATTGTTTGCCTGCCTTTGACATCTGAAGTCTATTAGGGACAGGGGCCGAGGTTCGTCCTGAGAATCAAACCAAGAACACATGTAGCAAAGAGGGAGAAATTCCCCGTCTTGTTCAGAGCAGTGAAAGAATTTATTTTCCTTCACCGTGTTTCCTGATCTCATATCAAAAGGAGTATTGTTTCTCTGCTCACAGGGGTTCCTCAACGTTTTGGCAGCTTGTAATTCGGTTGCACCCCGAGAGAGTACCGATGTCTCATAAAGCAAACAGTGCAATCAGCAAACAACGTCCGTCCGCAGGAGAATGAAAAACACCAAGACTCCCAAAACCTATAGACAGGGGCTCAAAGGAAAGATCTTTCCAAGATCTTAATGAGAATCAAATGGAACTTAAAGACGCAGCTTCCTGTTCCAAATTGGAAATGATGAGGTTGATGGGTCGAGCAACTCGCATTAACAGTTTTGGGATATCGGGAGAGGGTGGATTTTTAATTACGTGTCCTAATTTCAACATACTATCTGATGGTCAGTGTAATACAGCCTAAAGTGCCAAAGGTGACTGGGGGAAATATCTTTTCATTCAAAGCTTATAAGTGCATTCATATTCTGTGAAAGTGTTCTGAGAAATTATAAACTCCCTTCACATGAACTCAGACCATCTCTGTGTCTGAAATCAATCCCCACTTACTGCATGGTGCTCTGTATAGTGAGTTTGTAGTGGTATCTGAAAGGACAGTAAAAATTACTCATCACTCATTTAACGAACTGCTTGATACTTTTAGGGTCACGGGGAGGCTGGAACCTATCTCATCCAGCACTAAGTGAAGGTAGGATACACACCCTGAACAGCTTGCCAACACACACACACACACACACACACACACACATATCCCTTTACACTCACACCTTGGGGCAATTTGGAACAGCCAATTAGCCTAATGTGCATGTTTTTGGACTGTGGGAGGAAACCAGAGTACCAGGAAAAAAACCCATGCAAGCACGGGAAGAACAAGCAAACTCCACAGAGAATCCTCACTGAGCCTGGGACTCGAACCAAGGACCTTCTCGCTGTGAGGTGGATGTGCTAACCACCACACCACTGTGCCGCCCTATGAATTTGTTTATATTTTGCGAATTAAAACCAACCAAATGTAACTCGCAGGTAAAAACAAGTATACACAGGAACAGATAAACACATAAACATACAGACTGTGGCAGTGCATTATGCCCCAGACCAGATGTATACTACCCCAGCATTGATCAACACCTTGCTCCACTAGTTTGACATCTTGGTATAGGACAATTTTGTTCCTTACAGTTTGCAAAGTTGTGCTACGTCATGAAATACGTATGGCCAAGTGGACTGGCTACATAAAAATTTTAAACTGATGCACTCTGGTTCCGTGCACTAATTAGTTTCTGTCTGGCTTGTGCAGGCTCTATGCAGGGACAGTCTTACCCTCATATCCCTAGTAGCCACCTAACCAATCTGGCCTGAAACAACACCCTACATCCAGAACCAATACGACACAGAGACCACACCCATGAAAGGAGCTGTATTGTTTAAACACACTGCTCACAAGACAGTAACTAAATCAGATCTGTGAGTCTTAAGTTCATCCTGCATGAATATATAGTCTGTCATTAGCCAAATGTTCTTTTGGTTCAGAAAGCTAGGAAAAAATTGACAACAGGGTTCAGAACAAAGGACTTTACTCAATATAATTCTGGAGCCTGTACACAGAGGTGGTGTCTCAGATCTGAGAAAGGTTTGGCTAGGTGCAGAAAGGCCTCTACCCTGATGCCAAGTCAACACATTGCCAACTTTGCTTCTTTTCTCAGGTCCCCAAACATTTACCAGTACTGTATTCCTTTCCTTCTCTGGCACTGATTCTTCCCAAATTACACAGAATTCGACAGCTAGACCCCAAACTCATAGCTAATAGTCCCAGGATGGTCAAAGTCCTAACCATCTGCTGTCTTTGATAATGGGATGGAACACTCACTGAGTTCCTCCTAGAGCAGATCTTCTGTGCCAAATGAAGAGAGAATGGTGACCTCCGGCCCAGTCACCTGTGCCTGCAGGTTAGGCCCCTTGGAATGAAGAGGAAACTGAGGAGTGTCAGGAAACAGATGTAAATGTAAAAGCCCCATAACACACTGGTCCTGCATGCCATTTGGTACAATGTTTTTCATCTATCGGGGTCACAGTGGTGTAATGGATAACACTTGAGCCTCACAGGTGGCAAGAGCATTTTTGTGTAGCATTTGCATGTTCTTGAGGTGTTAATATGGGTTTCCTCTGGGTGCTCCAGTTTCTTCCCACAGTCCAAAGACATGCACATTAGGTTAACTGGCTAATTCTAAAATGTCTCTAGGCTCCGTGTGGGCTGGCACTTCTTGAGTTAGCTGCATGCAGCATGGTGCTGTGGTGCTATTATGCATCATTGCATAGCTGGAGAGAAGAGAATGCTAGTTACGTAATCATTGTTCTTTGAACCCCGGATAATTGTCAGATATCTTTATTATTTGAAATCAGAGGTTATGAGAAGGTTCCAGAGAATGATGGCTGCATAACAGCATGATTTACTGCAAATAGACAACTTTGTGAGTCTTTTCTAATGTGTCAACGTGTGCATGCATCAACAAGAAGGTACCCATGTGATTCTCACAGCCCCTGCCAGTTTTCCAGGGTTCGGGGCACAATTACGTAACTAGCATGTCCTGTGATCCTTAAAATCAGATGAGTAGTGAGCGTTTTGCTGACGGGCATCAGAAAGATGTGCGTGCTGTCATGACTGAGTAATTGATAAAGTGCAATCATCCTTATTCCAAGATGTTTTTTTATTATATATTATTCACACCTGGGAACAATTTGAAACAGCCAGTTAGCCTAATGTGCATGTCTTTGGACTGTGTGAGGAAACCGGAGTACCCAGAGGAAACCCACACATGCACAGGAAGAATATGCAAACTAGACAGAGAAAAGAACTTGTCAAGCCTGGGACACAAACACAGGACCTTCTTGCTGTAAGGTAGACGTGCTAACTACTACTCTAACCACTGCTGTATACCACTATATATCGTTTTATATAACTATATATATAAAACTGTATAATAATTCTGCAACTAAATTATACATTACATATATTATTTATATGCTATCATATATGATATATTCACTCTTAAACAGTATATCAGTATGCAAATGCACATTCCCACTATACATTTATTTTCATTACTTTTCAGACTTCAGGCAAGAGGCAGGCACTCCCTGAACAGGTTACCAGTCTATCATAAGGCTAACACAGAGAGACATTCACACTTACATTCACATGTACAGGCAATTTAGTGTCGCCAGTTCATCTAATGTGCATGTCATTAGACTGTAGGAGGAAATCTGAATACCCTGAGGAAATCCACGCAAACACAGGGAAAAAGGAAAGGCTCGGAGCCTGCTTGCTGTGAGGCGACAGCACTAACCACTACACTTCACCAATATATTTTAATTTTACTGTATTAAAAAAAAATAAAAGTCAAATGACTTGCTGGAGTAAAATCCAAATGCTCCAAAATATATCAGTTCTTTTTGGTGAGCGGATAACATATTGTTTTCCTGTCTTTTTTCACTTTCAAATCTGTTTCTTCTCAGATGCAAGTTTTATAAATTAAGTTAGGGATGGCTGGTCTTAGCTCCCTCCGTGCAGCAGTAAGCCTAACCTAAACAGATGAATACTGTCCCACAGGGAAGTTGAAACTTCTGCTTATCTTCAGATTTGAAAACAGTTAAAGGTATGAACATATGATATTTTTTTTTCCTGAACGATGTATAATTATATGAATTCATTACATTATTAAACTTAAACTCTTATATTTATATATTTAATATATGTTAAAGATCCCCATATAAAATCACATTTATAAATAATTGTTTTTAATCCATGTATTCTCTAAACAATAACTTATATAGAAATACAAGCCCAATATCAGACAATCAATCCTATTCCTCTTCTTTTTATTAAAAAAAAATTAAGCTATAAATATTTTGTTAACAGATTTTTTTATACTGACTCAATTTCAAAAGCTGAAATATCTTTTAAATGAAAAAAAAACTTTATTTAACTGACAAAAGTACAAAGATTTATTTTTAAAGACACTCGTATTATTCATTCATTCATTCATCTTCTAATCCCCTTATTCCTAATTAGGGTAGCGGGGAGGCTGGCACCTATCTCAGCCGACTCTGGGATACACCCTGGACAGCTTGCCAGGCCATCGCAGGGCCAACAGTCACACAACCATTCGCACTCACACTCACACCTAGGG
>JAOUQZ010000026.1:11762618-11776177 GCA_028564935.1 Neosilurus hyrtlii
ATGGGTTAGAGTTGTATATGTGGAGGTGTATATGGGTTAGAGTTGTATATGTGGAGGTGTATATGGGTTAGAGCTGTGTATGTGGAGGTGTATATGGGTTAGAGCTGTATATTTGTATGTGTGTATGGGTTAGAGCTGTATGTGTGGATGTATATATTGGTTAGAGCTGTGTGTGGATATGTGTTAGAGCTGTATATTTGTATGTGTATATGGGTTAGAGCTGTATGTGTGGATGTATATATTGGTTAGAGCTGTGTGTGGATATGTGTTAGAGCTGTATATGTGGAGGTGTATATGGGTTAGAGCTGTATGTGTGGAGCTGTCTGTGGGTTAGACCTGTATATGTGGATGTGTATATAGGTTAGAGCTGTATATGTGGAGGTGTATATGGGTTAGAGCTGTATATGTGGAGGTGTATATGTGTTAGAGTTGTATATGTGGAGGTGTATATGGGTTAGAACTGTATATATGGAGGTGTATATGGGTTAGAACTGTATATATGGAGGTGTATATGGGTTAGAGCTGTATATGTGGAGGTGTATATGGGTTAGAACTGTATATATGGAGGTGTATATGGGTTAGAGCTGTATATGAGGATAAATATGGGTTGGGGCTGCATACATTATCTTTAATATGTTATAAGATTGTGGCTTTTTTTGTCCCCATGTATAAAAGGCAGAGACGTTTCAAGTCAATAACAACTCTGGAGGTAAAGTTCATCCAGAGAAAAAATTAAATAAAACCAGGAAAAACAAACAATTGAAAATGTCACTGTGATTTTTTTTTATTAGGTTTTCTTTCATTCAGTTGGCAAAAAAACAACTTTTGTCATTTGGAAGAAAACAAATTTAGAAATATCTTCTGAAAATCTATAAAATAAGTACAAAGTAAAAAAATATTCAAAACAGGATGACCAAGAAAAAAACAAACAAAAAAAACAACAAAAAAAAAAACAAATCGACACACCGCAAAGATGCAGAGTAATATGTTGGTGCCCCTTAATTTCATTAAAAAAAGAGCAGCAAAATAAATCAATCAAATAATATTTACAGTTAAATGAAGAATATTTACAATAAGGTAGTTTAGTTACATGAAAAAAGTCCCATTTGTCAAATTTCACTTCATGAAGCCTATGAAATAAATAAGTTATTATTATTATTATTTTTACAGGAAGAACCAGATATCCCTCTTTAACAAGAAATTAAAAAGGCGGCTGTCATGGATAACCAAATCACTGCCAAGAGTAAACATCGTAGCTTTTGTTTGTTTGTTTATTTGTTTTGTGTTTTAGAAACATGTTAACAGAAAGAAAAACCCTAGAAGGCACTTGAAGATGAAATGTGTTCCTGTGGTGTTACTTGGACAGAGCAGTTTGTGCGGTCTTATACATTCAAGCTAATGCACCAGTGACATTAAGAACAAAATGGCCGGCATGATCGCGTGTGTGTGTGTTTGTGAGAGAGAGAGAGAGAGAGAGCGAGAGAGCGGAGGTCTGTACAAATCATCCAGCTGTCTGCATTACTTTAATATCCCTCTTGTTCCATTTATACTCGGCCGTTCAATAATTCAGGCCATAATTGCAGCTCAGTAGCAGTACATTATTATCCCTTTCTTTCACAAGCTATAAATATGTCAGCTCGCAGTCGGAGAGTGGGTCTTGGACTAAACGGAGTGATTGGATTTATACTCAAGGAGCCCAGTTGAAACAGTACTTGATCCAGTGACAATTGAATCCATTTCCAGTCTGATTCAAGTGCAAAACAAAATGGTTCATCGTGTGCAGTGACAGCTTTCAGAGAGGAGAAACCATTCTGTTAATTCCAGTTTCATTATATATATATATATATATATATAAAAAAATTTTTTTTTTTTAAGGGACTAATAAAAGTCCTAGCTTTGCGCACCATTGCCACCTGTGGAATTCCGGGTAAAGCAGACGAAATATTAAAAGAGCTGTTTTATCAGTGTCAGATGAAAAGGGAGAAGATTTTTATTGTAATGTCAAAGAAAAGGAAGTTTAAGAAACTTTTAATAGGTATAAACAACTTTAAAAGTGGATTTTTTTTCATGTGGTTTAAATCTAGTAAACCCCAGAGGAAAGCTTCAAAACTTCACTGTTAACAAGTCTACTGGGGTGCAGATGTGGATGTGTTACACTGAAATCTAATCTGAATATGGATTTAAGAATGAATTACCTGCTTGATTTAAATAAGTGCTTTATTCAACTCAGTTAGAGCTCAGAGCTTTGGTTCAGGGTGTGTTACAAGCCTCGGCAGCTCTGATATTAAAAAATAAAAAAATTTAAAATTAAAAAAGGAATTAATTGTTTTATTTATGAAAAGTGAAATAGTAATGCGAATTTATTACAATTTGTTTTTCTAAATTTCTTTTATATAATTAAAACATCTGCCCATCTCAGCCAACTCTGGGCGAGAGCAGAGTACACCCTGGACAGCTCGCCAGGCCATCACCGAAAGATTATGGGTTTTTTTCGTATCTGTGTGCATTTGAATAATCTGCCTAATATTACTTTATGAATTTTCCCTACATTTAGACTTTTTTCTTTTTCTTTGTTTTATAGTTTAAGGGTCCCTTCTTTACATCAAAAGATTTAAAGTCAGAGCCACATTTCTCAATTCACTCCTAAACTTTCTTTAAAATGTATACAGTTAAAAGATTAACTGAAAATCCTACACCATAAAATACAGCATTAAAGCTTCAAGCTTTTTACTGGCTGTGTAGGATTAAGTGAGAGTGAGAGATCATTACCGAGTGCCAAAAATGCTTTTTTTTGCCTTTTAAAAACGGCCATCCGCACTGTACTTAATGTGAGAATTAAAGTTGTCTGTTATCTTACCAATCTGATGCATGCTGAACTATCTTGCAAGCGATGGGATTAGATCTAACAAAATAGTGCGTGTGTCTGTGTGCGTGGAGGATGATTTTAAAAAGAAAAACATAAGAAAAAAAGTGTGTAATCGGGGCCAAGATGTAGCAATAAAGTCAGGAGCTTCGAGCTTGTTCAAACACGTGAGAGAAAAACGTTCACCCTCATACAGAAGGCTCGTCCTAGTACACGTGTGCGTTGTTCTACCGTCTCTTCAAATGCATGTTAAACAGTGTGTGTGAATCTGTCTGTGTGTAAAAAACGCATGTGATTGTCAGTATGTTGTGTGTATGTATATATACAGTAACTCCAGTAAATGCATGTAGGTGTAATGAAAGTGTGTGAAGAAGTGTTGAGTGATTAGTTCTGGTGTCTCTTCATGTGCAGAGCGAGATGGTCAGAGCGGGAGAAGCTGCGGCTGCACACAGCACACTGGAATGGTTTAGCGCCTGTGTGTTTGCGGAAGTGGCGTGTGAGCTCGTCTGAACGAGCGAATCTCCAGTCACACCCTTCCCATGTGCACCTGTATGGCTTCTCGCCTAGAAAACACACACACACACACACAACAATAAACTTTAGATTCAGCGAAAAATTCCAGGAGTGTGTAAACAACAATCCCTTCTTTTTCCTTTTAGAAGACGCTACATACAATTTGAAAAATGCGATCAGAGGTCATGTTGGTGCCTCTTGTTTTTGTTGCATGTCAGTGATCACACTGACTTAACACCTGGACATAAAGAAACACCTACAGGTTCAACTCAAATCAGACCTTCAAGATCTCAAAATCTGTTAAAAAAAAAAAAAAACTAGCTAAGTAGCGAACGAGGTAAAGGCTCCCCCCCCATCTGTCTCTCTCTTTTTAAGATCAAATGCAAAGTATGTCACAATGCAGTGTTTGCTTTCCCAAGCGCCAGCATCAACATATTAAAGCCAGTTCTGTGAAAACCAAACAAAGTGTCTTTTTTTTTTTTTTTTCTTTTTTTAAATGGATCCTGTTTGATAAGTTGTTTCTTTAAAAAAAAAAAACAAAAAAAAGCCACACAGGTAAAGAAATCGACTTGGCCTAAAAATCGCGGGCGGTGTGAGCCTTGACAGGTTTATCCAGGCTGTGATGAAAACAGCTCTGTACAATTTTCATCACATGAAGAAAAAGGAGAAGATGATGACGATGGAGAACACCACTGATGAAAGAGAAGATTAAAAAGCTGCGACACGACCTAAGCCTCGGTTTTAAGAATGGATCCGACTGCGACCTTCAGAGGAAACTAAAATAATTCAGAAGGGGGAAATTAATCAGTGTTAAAAGGTGGATTAAACTGTAAAAGGTTGAATATGAAAGCCTGAAAGATAACTGGGTCCAAAAAAAAAAAAAAGAAAAAAGGAAACTAAAAGTGTACATGTCGTGTGGTGCCCGGGCGCAGGTGAAGGGAGTCCCAAATGAGGAATCATGTAATGACTTGTTTTGGCGAGCTCATCTCAGCACATGGTGCGCTTGGGGGGCTTCATCCCCCTCTATCCTGAGACGTGGCATATTAGAGTGTAGCTCAGGTGATTAGCCACTGTAAAGCCTCTTTCAGACAGCACAGACGGTTCATAAAGAGAGAGACAGAGAACCCGTCCTCCTTGTTGTACCAGTTCAAACAGCAAGCTTAATAGATGCTGAAGTGGAGGATAATCTGGACTCCCAAATAGTTAGCTGAGATAATTTAGGTTCTTTTACAACACAACGTGTCTGTGTTTGTATACATATGACTGCTGTCAACATTAATGAACACTTGAGACAGAAAAAGAGAGGAAGAAAAAGAATGGAGGTCTGTTTGACTTACATATAGTAATTAATAAACTGGAGTTTTTTTGGTTTTTTAAAACAAGATTTATTGTATGGTCATGTCGGGAGTGGGTGACCTTATCTAATCTCGATGCGAGTTGAGGGCCAATGCAAGCTGGCACTTAGATTTATGGCTTGTTTGCTGTCATAAAGGTCTGTTCTTAGAAAAACGGCCTAACAAGTGCCGGTTGGCGCGATTGTTTTCCCTCTGTAGGCTCAAGGCCATGCTACATAGTGCGTCGATTTTACAACAGCGGTTACGAGACCAGATGTACACGGATTCTCACAAACGCTCTTTTTGTGCTCTTCAGAGCTGATTTAAAGTAGATTCGAACCAAACCGCCAAAAACCTCATGTCAGCGGTGTTGACGGTATGGGGATAGCTTTCAGGCAGTGTGCGGGAATGAATGCGAGGGCATGCCAGAAAGTTCCGTCCTGCCTAGCAACATGACCCGAAACACCCAAAATAAAGAGGCGGCGCTGCTGCGACAGGCCCAAATAAAAACGCAGCTTTAATTCGGGGTGGGGTTGAGGCTGGGAGGGAGGGGGAAGAGACGTTCTTACCAGTGTGCGTCCTCAGATGAGCTTTCAGATGCGAGGACTTGGTGTAAACCTTCTTGCAACCTGTAACAAAAAAAAAAAAAAAACAAAAGAAAAAAAACATGCTGTGAAGGAAGGAAATTAACAGGGCAAGTCATATCAGTAGTAAAGACAAAAGGAACCTAAGTGGGAACATTTTCTTTGGCTTCGGTAATGTTTCCATTCCATTTGAGAAGCTAAAACCAATCTCATCTTGTTAACCGTAACCCCCCTCCCCCCATCCTCCCCCTTCATTGAAGCAGTGATGGCTTCTAAATGGCGGAGCGTGGCGTTTCAGATGAACTGCTTAGCGTAAATGCACTATTAATGGTGTCATGAGGCTTGCCTGTTTTACAATCTGGTCGGTCAATTTGATGCAACAGGATTCAATAACAATGGGGGATGGAGGGGTGGGGGCTGACGTCAGCTCCCTCGCATTAATTCAGAGGCCTGGTTAAAAGGCTTTGGCCCAGGCCTGAATTATTCAACAGTGGATCGGTCTTGGTGAGCTCGCGAAAGAGAAAGAGGCAGAGAGTGCTCGGATGACGGGGGAGAATGGAAGGGCGATCGGTTTGATTTATAAACATACATAAGGATGTAGTGGATGGTACGTTCAAGTCAATGTTTTTAGAGAATAAAAGCCTCTTCGGTCAGACTATTGCGAAATCCCTGCATTTTCACTGAAATTCAAGTTACAACCTCTAACAATGTCCACACCGGATAAATTTGACCATGTTAAGCACTAGGCCGCACTTCTCCATACCTGGGAAGTCACAGTGGTGTATCCGCCTCTTCTCAAGGTCTGGATTTGTCCTGCGGTTGTATCGGACAGGCATGACCCCGGTGCTGCTGGAGGCAGGTGCTCGCGAGGATGTGGGTGTCTGATGAGCAGGCATGTGGCCAGCCATTTTGGATGCAATGGTGGCAGCGTAAGATGGCGGAGGTGTCAGGTTGTGCAGCAGCTCTTTCTGTCGATCAGGGCTGCCTGGCTCGGAGGTGGGCGGCGAGGGAGGAAGATAGGGTGCTTTGATCTGCGTGTGGCCATGAGTAAAGTGACCTGAAGGGCCGAGTGGGTATGCAGACGTAGGCATGGCACAGTATGGCTTGTTTGCAGTCTGTGTGGCAGCTAAGTGCAGGTCATGGAAGGACGGTACCTCTGACGACATGGCATGGGCTTGAGAGTCCGAAACGGCCTGAATGGGAACGTCAAGGTCCGAGTTGAGCAGCTGGAACAGGTGGCTGTCCTGTGGAAGCTCAAAAGAGTTCATCTCCTGTTTGATGAACACTCCGTTGGAAGCATCACCCGCACCCATGTTAGCGCATGGCCCCGAGGGCGAGCTGAAGATGGTAGTAAAATCGGGAAGAGTGGAAGAGACGGAACAATCTGAGCCAGAAGAGAAGGCTAAGCCAACTGGTTTGCTTTTCACCTGGTTGGGGACGGAAGGCCGTGGCGGGCGGCACAGACCCCCACGTAGGTAGGTGAGGTCAGGCAGGTACACATTCATGTTGATGCTGTAAGGCGAGCCCTGTTCATCACAGAAAAACTCCACCGAGGAGCTCTCCTGGCACTGCTTCTTGACTGCACTGGAATCATGCAGCTGAGGTGTCAGGTACTTGTCCATCTCAAGCTTTGCCTGGAGGAAAAAAACAGCAGAGATTTTGTTTTAAACTCCCACAGACAGCCATATGTCAAGGAGGGATGATTTTCTGACAGGAGGAATGCATACATTGCTCGTTTTAGCAAAGACTCAGAGTTTGTCTAACGTGGGAACAGAAATCATGTTCGCTGTAATTCCTAGATAATGTTCTGTAGCCCTGTCCTGACAGAGATTTGTAAATCTGGTTATAATTTTAGAAGCTGCCATAGATATAATTGCTGATATGATTTGCAAATGAATGAATGCGGGCTATGCGTGTAGCAGGTGACACAGAGAACACTTGGGCACACATACGTATGTAGAACAGCAGGGAAAGCTTTTAAAATAGATGTGCAAGATAGTCACTAAACACATTGGCATTCCTTTTCCGCTCTAACGAAAACGCGCGCGCCCCGAAACAGGGTGGTGTCTTGCTGGGCAACTGGGTGGAAGATTACGATCCGAAATCCAAATGTCGCCGAGTCGACGCTGTTGGGCAATTCTGAGCAAGACGTTTTACCCTCAACTGCTCAGCCCTCGGTGGACAAGGCGACGAGTGAGTGCAAAGGGTGGAAATGATTCCAAAAGGTCAAACAGGAGTCGAAAATTGTCCAGGGCATGAGGAGCCTACGATTTGTCTTACGATCATGCCGAAACTATGATGAGGGATGGATGAGGTTGTTGGGTTTTTGCAGTCAGCAGGCAAACATTTATCACACAGCCTTCGGTAGGTATCCGCTACATTCCCCCCTGCACTGTAAAACAGAGCTCATACATACCACCGGGCCCAAAACAGACTTTGCTGACGCGCGGAAACCAGCAGCTTCATTCCCCACACACACACACACACACACACACACTTACACACACTTACTCACCCAGTTGCACACACTCAGCTTTTCCATATAAACCTCAACCAATTATCATTAAAGTGCAATCAGGGGGAAACAGCCAATCAAACCTGCGGGTTGTTGCGTCGGCGGGGTGACACCCGGAATGTCGGGTGTGCGCTTCTGAAGTGCACAGGCTATTTTGGGGGCATTTTGGGGGGGCGTCCAGCTGTTCTCTTTCACGGTTGCTGGGAAGTTTGACTCCAGGGTCGCCTGGAGGAACGTGTGAGGGCAAAGTGGCCGATAGGATGGTGGTGAACGAGATCACGCGACACAGTTCTGTTTACCATGAACCAGCATCACCATCACATATAAAGACATATCGCTGTAAACACGCACGCGCACGCACGCACGCACGCGGGGAAATCCCGGGTGGGAATATAAACAAGGACGCATGATGGCACCGGGGGGGAAACAGACATGCGTCTCAGACACGAGACAAGGACACACCTCTGATCTTCCATGCAAGACAGTTGGCACTAAAACACCATGCTCCTTTAAGAACTAATGCTTATTATTATTATTATTATTATTATTATTATTACCTGCGCGTACTCGTTGGCCAGTCCCCGGTCGGCGTCGGTGAACAGAGCGGACTCCTCCTGAAAGCCTTTCATCAGCGGCAGAAAGTCCTCGTGTCCCGTTAACAGCGTGGCTGCCATAACGGCCCGCTACGATGGACGGCGTCCGTAAAACAAATTGCAATTGTTTGTTTGTTTTCCTGGAGACAGACGCGCGGTGGAGGAGTAAGGCGAGCGCGTGGACCGAGTGCACGCGCGACTGTGCGTGCCTCTGTGTGTGTGTGTGTGTGTGTGTGTGTGTGTGTGTGTGTATACGCGCTCGTGCTCACAGCGGATATCCCGGTTTCTGCCTCCTCCCGTCTCAGGGCCTCGGTGATATGAGGCTGCTGAATGGGCGGGGCGTGGCACAGCTGAGATTAGGAAAGTGAAGCAGCTACACCTCTCTCAGAGCTTTTTCTCTGGGCGCGCGCTGAGCTGCCTGTGTCTCAAATCACACTTTAGTGCACTGAAGACAACAGCTGCTACAAATAATACCTCATCTGTATAGAGCGCATAATAATAACCTGGACGGGATGATATCAGGATAAAACCGTACCGCGGGTTGTTTCCGTCAAGTTCTACTGTGTATCAGGTCCTGACGGGATTATTCTTATTATTCTTATTATTTTTACACAGTTTCTTAAATAATAAAAAAGCAAACCGCTGGAAGTTACTGTTTTTCTTTATACGTGTCTATTATTTCTTTTATTTTATGCACAATAAACCATATAGCCCAAATAAATAAACAAATCAATACCTAAACTTGTTTGTTTAGTGCTGTGTAATTTTCCTCCCTTTTTTTGACACCAAGCTGCCTGACCTCTCTGGCGAGACAGCGACCACCGAGAGGGAAGCGCTCCTGGTGAAGGAGGACCTGAACCGTACTTCCTCCGAAAGACATGCAGTCGGGCGACCACATTTTTCTTTCTTTGTTCTTTCTTTCGTTTTGTTTTTGTTTTTTTTGGAAACCTCTGCTCATATGGTGAAAGACATGAAAGAACGTCCTATCCGCCCACTTTTACATACATGACCTCCAGACACTCGTGATTAGTGAACGTCGCTCCGATTGGCAGGGAAGAAAGAATGTGTCCCTCCTACCTAGAGGGCCGGTGGTGTAGTGGTTAGGGCACTGGGCTCATGATCAGGATCATGGGTTCGAATCCCAGTTGGACCCCCACCGTGCTAAGACCCCTGGGCGAGGTCTTAACCACAAGTGTGCCTCTGTCCACCCTGCAGTATAAAAGGGTACCAGTAAAAATACTGGGAAGGTAACCTGCAATGGACTAGCGTTCCATCCAGAGGAAGTTGAACTCCTAGTCGCTTCACGCTACAGAAACTGGGGATAAGTTCCGGCCTGATGAGACTCTGGCTCAGGTGTAAAAAGCCCAACAGACTTACCTTACCTAGAAAGCAGGGCCAGCTTTCGCTCCCAGCCACGGACGGCTTTCAAACTCAAGTAAAGCTAAACAAATACCATTTCCATCAGGATGGTGGCGAAAACACTTTTTGATTAACATGATTGGTATTACCAAAAGTACTAATTATGTGATACTACTATTACATAATTCCTACTATGATGAAACTTATTGCTTTGTTCAATTTTCACAGTTTTTTTTACTTTATTGGGAATAAGGTCTAACAATAAATCCTACTAGTGCTGCAAAGTTAATATGTAAAATAAAACGAATAGAAAAACAGATCAATAGATTAAAACAGGGATTGAAAGGACGCTATCTTTTTTTTAATGGGCAGTGTTCTATTGCAAGAGGCACAGTGAAGAAGTAGTTAGCACGTTCGCCCCAGACCAAGAAGGACCAGGTTCGATTCCTGGCTTAGGTATTTCTGTGTGGAGCTTGTATGTTCTCCCCGTGCTTGTGTGGGTTTTCTCTGGGTACTCCGTTTCCCTCTCAAAGTCCAAAAACATGCACAGTAGGCTAGTGGCTGTTTCAAATCACTCATAGGTGTGAGTGTGAATCTCTGCATGTGTGTTATCCTGCAGTGGTCTGGCACTTGTTCAAGGTGTATCCTGCTCTTGCCCAGAGTCGGCTGAGATGGGTTCTGGCCTCCCAGCGACCCTAATTTGGATTAAGCGTCTTAGCAAATGAATGAAATCATTTTCTATTGTATCACCTCTAAAAAAATCTCTGGTGACAATGTAATCTTGAAGTATTAAGTTATGACTATCACCAAATTACCACCAGGGAGGTTTTTTTTTGAGGGAGTTTTTCCTTGCCACTGTAGCCGCGGGCTGTGTAGGGGGGGTGTAGAGAAAATTTTTAGATTTTTCCTTAATTTAATTTTACTATGTAAAGCTGCTTTGTGACAATGTCAATTGTAAAAACCGCTATACAAATAAAACTGACTTGGCTTGACCACCACCAACAACACACGTAGCACACATCAGTCTTCATCCAAAATAGAATAAAACTGTATCTTACACCACCACGGGATGGAGATCAGGAGTGTACTAATGGGCATGTTAGTCCACTGACTGATACGTAGGTCACTCGCATCATCATTATTCGAGCTACTTAATCCTATTTGGGTTTCAGCTGACACTGGGCGCAGGCAAGGTACACCTGAACAGTTCACCAGACCATCACAGGGCTAACACACACACACACACAACCATTTACACTCATACTTAGGGGCAATTTGGAACAGTCACTTTACTGCATGTGCATGTCTTTTCTGTGGGAGGAAAACGGAGTACTCGGAGGAAACCCCCTCATGCAGGGGGAGAACATGACCTTATTTCTGTGAGGCACACATGATAACCGCTACACCACCGTGCTGCCCACGTAGGTCACGATGTTGTTTAAATAGAAGTGATTAATGTGAATTATAAATTAACCCCAATATTTGGATTTTCCCCCCTTTATGTTGGTTATTCTACAAATTCTTCAAATTTATTCCTCTCATAATTAATATAAAAAGCTAATTTCCAAATTACACTGATGTCAAAGGGCTCGAGTTAAATTTTCATTAAAGGTCAGCATATTGAATGTGGAGCTGTGTACAGTTAGTGAATGTATTTTGTTGTGTTTAGCTCATGTGAACAGGAGCTCCGAGGAAGTTTTCTGATGCTCACAGCTAGCATGCCTGTTAGCCGTCTATAGAGCAGCATCCCTTGCTTAAACAGTGCATGTATTTAGCTCTATTTGTATTAGAAAGTGACCGACCGACCCCGTAAAATTGTGTGATGAATGGATTAAGTGAGTTAAACGAACCATTATTTGTAGAGACCATTTTACTGAAGATTGTTTTGAGCCAATTTCAGAGCCTCAGTGTAAAATGGCTGCAGGTTTGACTGACGTCATGCAACCAGCACTGCTACAGGTGTCAACAGTATCACTGCAACATTCAGAAGCTGTCAACAAGCCTGAACAGAAAATCTAAAATATTGCTTTAAAATGATGAACAGTCAGTCTGTAATAACACTCAATCTGATTGATTGAGGTTGACTGTACCATAGTGTATATGCTAATTTCTTAAAGGCACTTTCAAGTTGCGTCCATATTTCACTATTTCATATTTTATACTTTTGTTTAGTGGCTAACAGTGGTGCCAAATTCTACACGTCTTGGAATAAAATACATTGTCAGAAAATGTTTGCTATTTCTTATGCATTTTTGGCCCCCGAAAACGCATGAACATTTACGGACCTGTTGCAATTTGTACGAACCAGCCATGATTCAGGGCTAATTTAAATTGTACTGCAATTTGAATGATTTTGCAGCACTGTTTTAGGACCAATGACAGTTGTAAATAGTCAGCCATAACCTTGTTGAAATATCAGCATTCCAGACAAAATGCCTATGATAAAGTGTCTGTGTTGTGTGTGTGAATAGTTATCACCTCCCCGTGGTTTTAAAGCTTTCAGAATTGTTTTTACCTACTATCAAAGCCCCAAATTGTTTTCCGATACCTGTATTTTTGTGGCGCTAAGAATTATCTTGCGTTAAATATTCTAAAAAGAGTGGGAGTGTTGTTGGATATGATCATGCTCTATTTATTATATATTTGTAGAAATGTCACAGTATCAAAAGAAGTTATAGCCCCTTTTTCTGTCTTAATAGGTCCCCTAACTGATCATTCCTTTCATTTTTCTACTTACAGTCATATTCAGTTGACATCTGGATATACAGTAATAAGATCATAGGTAGACATAAACTTTGTGTTTGCAAACAAACATAGCTGGACTGGACAGATTGATATCTGTAGCAGGTTGTTGTACTCTGTTGTACAGAAACAGGTATATATTTTATTAGTAAAAAGTAATTTTTAACTTTAATCAGGAGCTTCAGGGGGACTTCCTAACCCTAAAGCATCCCCTCACAACCCGGGCCCCACACCAGGGTTTCATCCAGGACCTAGGCGGCCCCATACCCTCCTGCCTTGAGACCCCCCCCCATTCAAAATCTTGGCTAAAGGCCTGAGAAGTCAACAGTGCTTCAGGCCGCTGCTTTCCACCAGAATTAAAACACCAGCAGAGAAACCGATGTGGTAAAAATTGATTTGCAACACAAAGTCAGAAGTAACGACCTATTTATTAAGCTCACAAAGCTGGCAGGGAATCCGTTAATATTACTGAACCTAATGAGAGTCGAGTGTGACATAATGTGACATGCAGAATGTATTATGTATTGTACACACGGTATCCGGTATGTGTAATGCATGCTGGCAGATTCCATGCGTATATACACAGAAGCCCAATCCGTTAATTCGGTCTCTGTTGGCAAAAATGGCAACATTGCTTACAGGAGAATATCTTATTCTAGATAAGAAAACATTTGAAGTTGTAATGATAATACGAAAACAACAGGGAAGCAGAAAACATCGTTACTGGGCTCATTCTATATACTAAAAGCATGATTAATTGGGAGCACTTAAATGGTTAATAAGCAAACTTGAAGTTGACAAAGAAACATCATGAATATTTTCATGTCAAAAGGGCAGTCAGAGCTGGTCCGTGACGATTCAAAGAAGCAATGTAGATCTTCATCTTCGCCTGCTTAATCCGGGGTCGGGTGGCGGGGGCAGCAGCCTAAGCGATGAGGTCTAGATGTCCTCTCCCTGACTGCTTTTGCTGCAACCGGAATACAGTGGGGCAAAAAAGTATTTAGTCAGCCATCAATTGTGCAAGTTCTCCCACTTAAAAGATGAGAGAGGTCTCCA
>JAOUQZ010000026.1:11821240-11840172 GCA_028564935.1 Neosilurus hyrtlii
GCAGGAGCGTGAAGAGTGTGTGGCTGGGATCAGAGAGGATCCGCTGGGACTTCCTCCTACAGCGCTGAGTGTAGAGGCTGGATGGCTGGCGGTTCAGTCCTGATGATGCGTTGTGCGGATCTGACCACCCACTGTAAAGCTTTGCGGTCCAGAACATTACAGCTGCCATACCAGGTAGTGATGCAGCCCGACAGAATACTCTCAATGGTGCATCGAAATGAGCTGATGATTCAAGTGAGGTGTGTAAGAGCAGAGGAAACGGTATAAGGGAATTTAGTGTCTGCAGCTGAAGCTGAATACCTGAATCTGATACCACACAGAGTTTCTGTGGACTTTAGTAAAGTTTTGGTCATAATCCCCATACAAAACCATTTTGGTACAGCACTGATAATTTGTATTATGGTGTCCCCCAGGGTCTACTCACCGTTAAATTTATATTCGTTGTTATGCACAGGCCGCCAGTGCTAGGACCCGCACTGCCTCCAGGGTTCAAAAGACAGCATCATGATGAGGAGGAAGAGGATGAAATAAGAGGGGTTCTAGGACCAGCACTTCCTCCTGGATACAAAGCGGAGTCTTCCAGCAGCGAAGGAGAGGACGGGGATGTCATCGGGCCCATGCCGTCTACAGGGGAAGTACAGAGCTCAGTAGCCTTGGACTTTGAAAGAAGAGCAAAGAAGATGAAGGACAGATTACTGGGACGGGATGTGAGTGCTTTGTGTTCTTCTGTACGTTTTCTTGAGGAATTGAAGCTTGGTCTGATTCACTGAGTTTGTGTTTTAGGATGAGCCCGAGAAGCCGCAGAGGGAGAGCTGGATGACGGAGCTGCCACCTGAGCTGCAGCACGTCGGACTGGAAGCACGGAGCTTTAAGAAGAGGTCAGGACCCGAGAACAAAGACCGCTCCATCTGGACCGACACGCCTGCCGACCGAGAACGCAAAGCCAGGGTCAGTGCTTGAATTATTTGTATAATAATTTGCGTACTATTCATTTTATAGGTATGTACAGTATATTACTTTTATACCTTCATTATTGAATAAATAATTTTCTGTGAAAACGTTTACACACCCTCAGGAAATTAATATTTTTATATATTATATATTATTTTTAAATATATTTTTGTAATATAACTTTGTATGTTATTGCTGAGAAGTTAAAAATAAATGTGGGACTTTACAGCCACTATCCAAAACAAAACTCAGTTCGTGTTTTTCCACATGAACTTTTTCACCTCTGAACTTGCCCTGAAAATTCAGTTTATAGTGTTTGATAAATATTTTATTATCTTACTATTATAACTGTTAAAACAGAACAGGATGGGGTTGTAGTGGTAAGCATGTCCACCTCACAGCAAGAAGGCCTGGGTTCGAGTCCAGGGTTCTGCAAGAGTGTTTCTGTGTGGAGTTTGCATGTCCCCCCCATGCTTCGGTGGGGTTCCTCTGGGTACTCCGATTCCTCAATGTTCCACATTGCCCCTAGGTGTGTGTGTGTGTGTGTGTGTGTGTGTGTGTGTGTGTGTGTGTGTGTGTGTGTTAGTCGTGCAGGAAGGTCCTGGGTTCGAGACTCAAGTGTGTTTTTTTGTTTTGTTTTGTTTTGTTTTATTTTGGGGTTTTTTTGGTGGAGATTGTATGTTCTCGTGCTTGCGGGGGTTTCCTCTGGGAACTCCAGTTTCTTCCTACAGTTCAAAGACATGCACTGTAGGTTAATTGGCTGTTCCAAATTGCTCGTAGGTGTGACTGTGAATGGTTGTGTTCATGTGTTGGCTTATTTGCCAAACTGCTTCATATTACTAGGGTCACAGGGAGGCTGGAGCCTATCTCAGCCGAGATACATGCCAGCAGGGAACACCCTGAACAGCTTGTCAGGGAAAACACACATAACCATTCACATTCACACTTAGGGGCATTTGGCGCATCTAATCAGCCTACTGTGCACCTCTTTGGACCGTGTGAGGAAACTCGGAGGAAACCCATGCAAGCATGGGGAGAATGTGCAAACTCCTGATCAAAGCCCGGAACTCGAACTCAGGACGTTCCTGCTATGGCGTGCGAACCACTACACCACAGTGCCGCTTAATTTAACTAATAAAACTATTCAACCATCACTACAATAAATCACAAGTAATTCTTTCATTCTAAATCCAGTTATTTTGCTATGAGGGATATATATATGCACACATTTTTGTGCTCAAATGTTTAAAAAAATAAATAAATAACTCAGTTGTGATGGTAATGGGAACAAGGAAACGTTGACGTTCTTGACGATAGTGAATATTGAATATCTCGTTTTATCTTTCAGGAGCGACAGGAAGCGAAAGCGCGGGGAGAGACGACCAATAACGACATCCCGTGTCTCTCCACGAAAGATCTGGAAATGGCAGAAAAAGTGTCCAAGTACAATGTAAGCGTTATTTTTTCCACTTAGCACTAACAGACTTAACAGTGTGTACATTCTTAATAGAGGCTGTCATCTCCAGAAATATCGTCACCCTCACTTTGATTAACATGTACAGTCCAGTAAATGCTCTACAGAGACTCCGTATAGTTTTATTTTAAGACTGTTAGCCTTCTTATTTAGGTAGCTATACAAAAGAGCATTTAAATTTAAAATTATTGGCAACCCACAAGTTAATAAGGGTTGATGTTGTTATGACTTGAATGGATTTTTTCTCCCCACTCAACTGATGCTTATGGTTTTGTAATCGCCGCTTGTCCTCATCAGGATTCGAAGCGAGGCGAGTCACTTCTGAGCATGCACACCAAGAAAATGAAGAGGAAAGCCGAGGAGGACTCGAAAAAGCCGGAGGAGAGGAGGCCTTTCGACCGAGACGCCGACCTGCAGGTCAATCGCTTTGACGAGGCTCAGAAAAAAGCCCTGCTAAAGAAGAGTCAAGAGCTCAACACGCGCTTCTCACACAGCAAGGAACGAATGTTCCTCTGAAACTGAGAACTCTTATTAAAAAATACAAATAAAAAACATTACGGACTCCTTTAAAGGTGCGGTTGGTAATCTTTAAAAGTTTGTTTATTTTTTGTTTGCGTATGCTTGTAATATCTTGAGATTTATTAGAAAAATTAGGAAATAGAAAACATAATTCTGTGTTGCCAAGCGATGGATCATGTTGGTTCATTCTGTTTAAAAGGAAATGAAACCCAAACTGAATAAAAGCTTGCATGCATAAGCGTATGTCTGTTTCTATTAAATCATGCTGTTTTATTAACATTTTCTTTTCATCTAGAAAATTAAATCCAGCATTAACTCTGCATATGCGGCAGGGGTTTGACATTGTAATGTGAAAAGTCACCCTGTGACGGTGAGTTTATCGGTAATACAGAACTAATCTGTATATGAATACCTTGCACAGTACTTTTTTCTTTCATATATACGAGTGCACACTTGTTGGGTGTATTCGAACGGATTCTTGTGTAATCATTCCTATTTTTAATTTTATTCAGAAGTTCACTACTTTATATCTGATTTGTTAGTTTAATATCTGTATACTGTTATTATTGCCATTGACTTGCTTTATATAAACTGATGAATTCACAACCTATTCTTGCAATTTTGTTCACTCGTGAAAGTGAAACAGAAGCATTTACATATGATCATGGGTAACAAGAGACATTGAAATGCTTGCCTTTTATTTCACTTTAGGATTTCTGACCCTGAAATTAGCTCCACCCACAGACATTTTTCCTTAAAAAGCAACACAAAGAACAGATTGTTATTAACAGGGTCTCTGACTCGTTGAAGGAAAGTGAAACACTTTCATTGCTTTGATTTTAATCATAGTTAAGTGAAGTGTAAAAGTTTCAAACGGCTCCTTTAAAGATGTTACATATCGGAAATGTGCACAGATTGGATCAGGTTGTCATGTGAAATGAAAGCGTGCTGTGTGTAGGTGAGACCATGGCTGAAAACAACGTCCAGTTACATTACTCTTTGGTAAAGCAGATGGACTGTTGTAGTGCAACCTCTGCTGGTGCTGGAGTGCAGGTGTGTCCTTTCACTATGTGAAGCTGCACAAGGTGAAGTGAATCACAGTGAATTCTGTGTGGAGTTTTCATGTTCTCCCTGTGTTTGTGTGGGTTTCCTCTGGATACTCTGGTTTCCTCCCACAGTCCAAAAACATGGAGCTGTCCCATTTGCTGTTCCAAATCACCCCTAGGTGTGGGCATGAGGGTGAATGGTTGTCTGTTGCCTTATGATGGTCTGTTCAGAGTGTACCCCGCCTTCGCTCCAGCTTCGCCACGACCCTAGTAGGATCGAGTGGGTCTGGCAAATGAGAGAGTGAGTGAGTGACCAAAACTGTAAGTTGAAGTAATTCTAGAGGCTGAATGATTAGTTTATACAGCCTTTCACAGATTTTGGTTTGTTTGTACACATCTGGTTGCTTCACATGCTATGCTGGTTATACTCACTCACTCCTTTGCTGAACCACTTAGTCCTTTTATTAGGGTCGCAACACTGGGCGAAAATGGGGTACACCCTGAACAGCTCGCCAGACCATTGCAGGGCAAACACACATCCAACCATTCACAAACACACTTAGGGGCAATTTGGAACAGCCGATTTGCTTAATGTGCATGTTTTAGGACTGTGGGAGGAAACCAGAGTACCTGGAGAAAACCCATGCAAGTACGGGAGTACATGCCAAGTCTACACAGAAACACCCGAGCCTGGGAATACAACCCAGAACCACCAGGACCACTACAGCACCATGCTGCCCTCAGCAAATATTGCTAATGCTAATGGTTGCTAAGCAGCTCCTTGCCAGTTGAAGTGCAGTTAAGTTTGTAGTTTTCAGGAACGATTAATCATTTGTTTCTGTTCATTCATTCTGATCAGTCATTTGTTTCTCTTTTCACTGAAATAGGTGTATAGTTAATTGATTATTGTTCCTTATGTTTATTCACACCATGAGACATGAGTGTTTATGCAATGTTTGTCACACAGTACTTAACCCTTTAATGTTAAATGTTAATGAAGAACACTTCAATGATTTATTCATATATATTTTAATTAATCTCAACCATTTGGTAGAGATGTCTATGTAAAAAACAAAAACGGTTGTTTAAACAAAAACATAAACATTGTTATTGTTTCCAAAACTGATTAAAAAAATAATTAATGCCATTGCTTTTTTCTTGGTGTGGCCTTTAAAGGGTTAAGTTTAGTGCATTTGTTTATTTGATGCTAATCTTTGGATTCTTATATCTGTTTTTCTTTATAGTCCACGCATGAATCCACCTGTAACTTTACTGGTAGCGTTGTGCTGTTGAGTTTCCTTCAGTAAAGAAGTAGAAAGTGATCTGAAGTGATCATCCTGTGTGTTCTCTACTACCATCATATACAGTCTTAGGAATTTTTACCTATTTAATAACTGTGATGTTGTACAGTGAGCTTTATTTTGTTGTTGAGGTTTTTCTTTTTTTTGGGGGGGGGGGGGGGAGGGGTTTGATATGGATGTAATGTAAAATATTATTTTGTGGGAGATTTTTTTTATTTTATTGTGCTGTAGTTTCATGCTTTAGTTAAGATTAAATAAATAAAGATTTCACAAATGATCTTGATTCATTTGTTTATTTATTTTCACTTTTTCATCTGTACTTTCTTACCAGCTGATAGTAATTATCTTTAACTAGTGAGACCCGTACACACCTCCACTCATTTTCCGAACTGCTTACTCCTGCTGGTTTGGGTATTCACCTGGGGAGGTCACTTGTTGACACCAATCCGCTGACCTTATTTGCATCCATGGTGGCCCCGAAAAAAGGCATGCTTACCAGCCCATCTTGTTTCTTCACTTTAGGAAAAAGTCTTCTCCTCTCCTTCAAATCTTCCAGTGGCAGACTTTGAGACCTGAAGAGTTTTTGCTTCTGTGCCAGATCTTCTCCTTTACTAAACAGGTCTGCAGTAGATAATGAGATGAGACCGGTGTTGTCCTGCGCTACAGTGTTCCCCTTGTTTCCTGGTTTCGTGGCACAGCGGTAAAGGAGATGACGAAATGTGCTCTGAAACTGAAACAATTGTCAGGCTGCTGTGTTACGTCGCCCTTTTTTCTCTCTAGAAGCGACTGTACAAGTTTCTTTAGTCTCCACTCCCTGTTTTTGGAGTCCCTTAACTGCCTTTCTAACTCTTCTATGCACTTCTGAGCTGCATCCAGCCTTCGCTTCACTGACTCATGATCAGCTGATGAAGCATACCGATTATCCTCCATATATATTATATCAAACACATTTAATATCACCCCTGGTATTGATACATAGCTGAATTCAGAGATGGGATTTATATTTTCAAGCAAAACCTGTCAGGATTGGGTTGAAAGGAGGAATGATCCACAGAATAAACCTAATATAAATATACTAATCAAGGCTATAGTATCTATTCTTGCTGCACAGCATCATTATCTATTAAGTGTATTATGTTAAGTGTCACAGTGTGTTTAAATGCAATCGTCAAAAATGTAAATGCCATACAATTTGGGCAGCTTCTGCAGCTGTATCTGCTTCATGATCAAGACAGTTCCTGGTACTGGTTTCACAAAATGCAACTCGCTTCGAGGCCAATACTGGTGCAGCATGAGCCTGTGACTGTGCTTGCTTTGAAGTGCTAGATACTTTCTGCCTATAAATTAAAAATATTTACTCTTTGTTATTATTATTGTTGTTGATGTAAGGACCTGGTCAGGATTCAATCAAGATTTCATGCATGTGATAACAGTACTATAATAGACAGTCAATTAAGGCATATATGCACATTGAGTACCTAAGATTACAAACTACAAAAATCTTGAACAGGTCACACGATATACTGTATAAAGTGCTTCACAATCCACCCAGTGATGCTAAAATCTAAATGTACAGAAAGGTTGAACTTTTTTACTAAATGATTACTTCTTACATTGGTTCTTAAACCAGCTTTCATTGGTGTTAGCCATGCACTGAAAAACTGATTTCAGTCAAACTGGTCTATAATTTCATTCCTTTATTTTCTGAACCGCTTATTCCTAATTAGCGTCGCAGGGCAGGTTGGCGCCCATCTCAGCCGACTCTGGGCAAGAGCAGAGTACACCCTGGACTGCTCGCCAGGCCATCGCAGGGCAGAAACACGCTGATGGCTATGCAGCCTACTCTTGATGAAAATCAGCAATGGTTCTTTTACATGCCTCTCACCATAGACAGTGAGAGACATGGCCGGCATTTGATAACCCAGTTAGCAGCACTGGGGGGACAGCAGTGACAACACGGTGATAGTGGGGCTTGAATCCCCAACCTTGGGATCAGTAATCCAGCACCAGGCCACCACTGCCCCGGTCTATAATTTAATATAATTATATTATATTATATATTATATTTAATATAATTATATTTAATAACCCATGCCATTGTTACAAACCTATCTTAAGATTAAAAATCAGGAATTAGTGATTACTTGTGGAATGTAACTCCGCCTTGCTTGGATTCTTCATGTGTGTATTGTGATCAGCCATGAGCTGCACAAAACTGGAGTATTTATTTTAGTTCAATGCCTTGGCCTTGGTAGATCTTTTAATAATTCTATGCCTTGCCGACACCTTCTCCCCTCTCGCACCGCTTTAAGATGGCGGATTGCGCGCTTCCGTTTGACGTGCCGCACCAAACTGGCTGAAACAGGAAGTTATAGGAGCCACGTGATTGCTTTTGTCCTAATGCGGCCACCGTACTAGCATCATGCTGGGACTGCAGTAGTAACTAGCTTCATATTTATAGTAGTCATTTTCGCTCTCTGTAATTGTGTACGTGTGTGTGTGAGGTGGAACAAGTTCTGAAACAATTAATTAAAGATCCCGATGAATTTATAAAAGTAATAAAAGTTTAAAATACCAGGATGTCGGAGAGAGGAGATGTGGATTTAACCGGAGCTAAACAAAATACAGGCGTCTGGTTGGTTAAAGTAAGCAACACACACACACACACATAGCCAGTAAGAGGTAGCTAGGTTCATTAGCATTGATGATATTGTAATATTAGGTACATTATTATATAATGTCCTGAATGTAAGTACACTAGACTATGTAAGGGAGTGTAATATGTGAGGAATAAACCCTCCTCTGTGACGCTTTGGAGTGTCTTCTTCCTCTTAAACAACAGTTCAAATCAGTAACAAAACATTGTGTAAGTGATGGAGTATCAACCTGTGATGTTCAGCTGCACTTGTGTCTGAGCTGCTGGTCTAGAAGAGGAATCAACACCTTCCGACCAATCAGATTCGAAAATGTGATGGGGTTATGGGTTATGATTATAAGGCAGTAGATGCTGCCTCGTATAGTGGCCAGCTTGAATTTTTTTTTAATTTTCATTTTTCAAGTCACCATGATTTAGTTTGAGTCACTGGGTAGACTCGAACAATGGTCACCTCCAGAATTATTGCCACCCTGAATGGAAAAGAGCTGGCAGTGATTGATATATGAAGGACCATAATATGCACTGCCATTGTGCTTGTGTGTGTTTCTCTTTCTCTTTCTCTCTCTCTAGCATACACACATCGTACTTTTAGTACTGTTGGACTTTGTTATTATTTCCACCGTGCAGAATCATGGCTTCTTTATATCATTTGAGGGGGAAATAGATGCCATGGCGTTTGCACTTTGACATTTTGAGTCATGTTGTGTACATTATTGGAACATCATGAGTTATTCTGTCACTCAGGTACCAAAGTATTTGTCTCAGCAATGGGCCAAAGCATCAGGAAGAGGAGAAGTAGGAAAACTTCGGATTGGCAAGTATGTGCAGTCGTTAAACGTGTTTAATATGAGGTAATTAGTACAGAACAGTTCTACTGATGACTTGTTTTGTGTTTGTTATTTACAGGAATCAGGGGAAGGCAGAGGTGAGTACTGATCTATTGAACATTGAAATACACCCCGGAGACAGTAGTACATACTGTATTGTCGAAGTGTCGCGTACTTGTTTTCATCCTGTCAGGTGTCCTTCACATTAAATGAGGAGCTGACAAAGATAGACACCATGGGGGAGAAGGCATCCATGGTGCGAGCGCCTCGTGAACACCCTTTCACCCTGCAGACGGTCGGGGGACAGACCTTGGCAGTTTTCACCGAGACGTCCTCAGGTAAAGAGTCCATGTCCTCCTTTATGAGTGTTTAAGTTCAGCTTTAGAGGCCTAAACTCTCAGACTGAAATTGAGCATTAAATAACGTTTATGACGTCCTTTCAACATGTCACCCGTTATAAATTATACGTCTGTCTGCAGCCTGCTCGGTACTGCACCTGGACAAAATCACAGAGTTATATTTGAATTATTGCCATATTCTTTTTATTTCATTGATATTTAAATCATTTAAAAAATCTCAATCTTATGTGTACACACACACGCACACAACACGTCTTCGAAAGGCCGCCTGTGCAGCAATCATAGAACTGCTGTCTGCAGCTGCTGTTATATATAATGTGTGTGTGTAAGATGAATTGTAATCTTGTACTAATCACTGCAACTTTATATGTAACTGTATATATTTGTGTATACATTACAAATTGTATACTTTGGATATACACACAACAGCTAGTTTAAATAAACAGAGAAGATTTTCACACAAATTAGCCCTGTGTTTTTGTTTGGGGCTGTAGATTTGATGTAATATTATTTATATACGTAAAACGATAAACGTAGTTTCATCTATCTATAGTACTTTTTCCCCAATCTTTTTCTTTCCAATGTCTGTGTTCTGCTGCCATCTTAATGTTTTCTTTTTACTGACCAGTCTCAGATATATTTTTCCAAATCCAGGAGTTGCCTTTTCACTGTTGAAGTTGAGACTGGTGTTTTGCGGGTACTATTTAATGAAACTGCCAACTGAGGACCTGCCATGCATCGGTTTCTCCAGTTAGAGACTCTGATGTACTTTTCTTCTCACCCAGTTGTGCACCGGGGCCTCAGACTCGTCTTTCTCTCCTCGTTAGATCCAGTGTGTGCTGTTCTGTTAAGGAAGTAGTACACACCGATAGATCAGATCTTCAGTTTCTTGACAGTTTCTCATATGGAATAGCCAAATATAAACTGATGAATTTCACAAGAAAGTTATTTTTGCCCAGTTTTGCATCTATAATCAAACCTACAAATTCACTAGCCTAAAGAAGGGCAATTTTAGCCTTCATCTGTGCTGGCATGACTGCATTTTAACAGCCTTCATCTTGATGACCTTGGAATAGCTCACACAGTTTGCCTTTGAACCAGAAGTCTGATGGTTTCTGTAAATGGACCTCTGTACATCTATGTAGATATTAAAATCCAGCTGTTTCCATCTATAGTAGTCATGTACAACATTAACAGTGTACAGACAGTATTTCTGATCCATTTTATGCTTTTTTTAATGGAAAAAAAACCCATGTTTTTTCAAAAACAAGGAAATTTCTAAATGACCCCAATCTTTTAAGCAGGTGTGTGTAAGCCAGCTTGCTAATAAATAAACATGCTTAGAATGATTTTATAGTTACATAATAATGATTAGCTTGTTATAGTGCATATTTTCTCTTTTAGTCACAAAATCACATGTTAGCTGGATGCATTAAGCTAGCATGAATTAGCTTATTAGAGAGACAAGTGATTTTTTAGTATGTATAGTAAGTAAGGGCTACATTGCTTATAGATCCATTGGCTAGTAGTTAGACTTAAACAGGCAGGATTGCTGAGGTAATCCTTAGATAAATCGACTGTATTTTGAAGTTAGACCTGAGTTCCTGATCAGAAGGTTGTGGGTTCAAGCTCTAGTACCACCCACTGTTTGGCCCTTGCGAAAAGCTCTAACCCTTCTGTTGTACAAATGAGATACAAATTTAAGTCACTCTGGATAAATGTAAATATTTTGCTCACTATTTTACCTTCTGTTGCTTCTGATTGTATATCAATGATCTAAATGTGTATATTATAAAAAACATATTAAAAGCTCAATGTTGGTCTGAGAACCGAGCCCCGAGCTGCATAGATGTTAAGATGGTAAATAAAATGTGTTCACTGAAGGTGAGGTGGATTGACGTTCCGTCTCAGAGGAAGTATTCAGCAGTATCCACCGAGCCTGAGGTGCATAATGGATTTAGTGTATACTACACAGGAACAGAAGGCAAACTAAAACAATGGTTCATTTTTTTTACATTTTTAATTGATTCAAGCATCATCCCAGAGATAGCAAACCAAACAGATTGTGCCAGTTTCTGTGTAATGTATACTAATGTTTATTATAAAATAGCTGATGTGTTAGGAAAGTCTGTATTTCTGTACTTTTGCTGCTGTAATGAGCTGCTCATTTAACGTTAACTGGTTTGGGTTTGTTATGCTTTCAGCTCTAGTGATTCTCTCTCTCTCTCTCTCTCTCTCTCTCTTTGTTTTCACAATCTGGGTGATTGACAGTGATTGATTCATCTGGTGGTTTTGATGTAATGATTCTGTTTTGTTGTGAAACTTCTGCCGCTGCCCATGCGCGACCTTCCCGTCTGCTTCATTAATGGAACCGTGTGTTGTGCCGTGTTGCCGTGTCGTGGGTGTGTGATTCAGTGGTGCGCTTCTGTGAAAGTAACCTGGTTTCTACTAGACAAATCAAGCTTCGCCTTTCTCTCACATGACCTGTGTTGCTGTGCTAAGCTTGGGTTGTGTTTATTATACGTGTGTGTGCGTGCGTGTGTGGTGTGTTTGAGGGTGGATTAAAGTTCGTGTCAGGACTGAGGTCAGAAGATTTTCTCAGAGACACTGAAAGCCAATCGCAATACAAGGAGGTTTTCTCCTCTCCTCACTCCAGCACCCAGGACAATCTGAGTTCATTACTATGGGAACCTTTTCATAGTTCTTAGAACCTTTGGAAGAAGTACCTGCTTTTTGTGCATCTGCATTGCAGGAATTGAGGGTGATTATCGTTGTTTTGGAAAAGTGTTGAAAGACTTTTTTAACCTTCTGCTTCATGGTAGGTTTTTTATCAGCACAAAAGAAACCATGAGCAACGCAAGTGTGCTGTGATTGGTCCGGACGTACATTTACGTTGATTGGTCCAGTGATACAGTAATTATAGTACGATTGGTCTGGACGTACGTTTTTATGTTGATTGGTCCAGTCATACTCTAAATGTATTGTGATTGTTCTGGACATACGTTTTCTATGTTTGGCCTGGCTGTAAGTGTAGTGTGATTGATCCAGTTGTAAATTTGTTGTGATTGGTCAAACACAAGTGAATTTGGCATGGCAACTAACTAAAATAATTAACACAACAGGATGCTTTCTGTCATACCAGTTAATGTCACAATCATATACAGGACACAGCTTTTGTTCTTTTTTTTAAAGTGGAATGTTTAATGAGACCTTGGTGCCTGGGTGTTGAAGGAGGAGTGAAGTGACCGTACTTCATAACTGGGATTGGGGTGTGGCTGTATTCACATCAGACGGGTTACACAGTACAAGTGTGTGAATGAGTGGATGCGTGATGAGGAGGACTTGTGAGCAACTGTGAGTACTTAATTGACTCCCTGTAACATGTGCATCTGCGTGTGTGTGTGTGTGTGTGTGTGTGTGTGTGTGTGTGGGCTTTGGCTTGTGGCAGTGCGTGTACTTGTATGAGGCTTGGTGTGTTTGTGATCCTTTGGTTCTCATGTTGCCATCCCTCTCATAGGCCAGTCAGACGCTGAAGGCAGCGGTTCAGGTACTGGTACGGTTCAAGGTGAGTCCTTTGTCTACTCTCAGGACTTTTGGAGCATCTGTAGAATGATCAGTGTCTCAATACACGAGTTTTAACTGCTGATGCAATGAGTTGTAGTGTGAGCCGATAAGAATAGCACCCATGCTATCATCCCCATGAGCATTGTAAGATGTTGTGGTTGGCTGTGTGTCGGGAAAAGAGGCATCCCGAGAATTTGGTAATGAGTTATGGAAAGTGACTGAACGGAAGTGGTCTTGTGTTTGGTATGACCATAGTGTGTGCTGTTTTCAGACAACTTGATAATGATGATGATGTTTGTGTGTCTCTTCACAAAGACAAAATAGCACTGGAGGGCGTGGTGGTGCAGCGAGCTGAGTGCAGACCAGCAGCCAATGAGCACTACATGAGGTTAAAAAGGTAACACACCGATGCAAGAAGTCCTGCCCTGTAGGAGTTATAAAGAAATAAACTGCTTTCAAAAGTGTTTGCTTCCTGAGTTCCTATTTCATTCCAGGCTGCAGATCGAGGAGTCGTCGAAGCCCCACCGGTTTTCTCAGCAGCTGGAAAAAGCCGTCACCACTAACTACAAACCTGTGGCCAACCACGCTTATAATGTGCGTTACGTCATTGTCAGTACAACAGTAACAACAGTGTGCGGATAATGGTTGTTGCCGGTTGACCCCTGGAACACCGGCTTTAGACAGCAGTGGAATTGAAAGTCTCGTACTAGTGCATTAACAGGAAACAGTAATTTCCTGGTTAGGACATCATCCTTATTTATTCTCTTTCCTTCCCCCACAGCTGGATTATGAGAAAAAGAAGAAGGAAGAAGGTAAAAGAGCTCGAGCAGACAAGCAGCAGGTGCTGGACATGCTGTTCTCTGCCTTTGAGAAGCATCAGTATTACAACATTAAAGATCTGGTAGACATCACCAAACAGCCTGTGGTAAGAAAGCATTGGGGCATTTGTTTATTACAGGTTTATATATATATATATATATAAACAAGAAGATCCTGGGTTCAAGTCCTGGGTGTCTCTGTGTGGAATTTGCGTGTTCTCCCCGTGCTTGCTAGGTTTCCTCTGGATACTCCAGTTTCCTTCCACAGTCCAAAAACATGCACATTAGGCTAATAGGCTGTTCCATATTTCCCCTCGATGTGAGTGTGAATGGTTGTGTGTGTGCTGGTCCGGCGTGCTGTATAGAGTGTACCCTGCCTTCACCTCTAATGTCGGCTAAGATAGGCTCCAGCCTCGCTGTGACCCTTATAGGATTAAGCAGTTCAGCAAATGTGTGCTGAAACCAAATGTCTCTAATCCTGGGGGAAAAAATGGCAGATACCACATGATAAAATTGAAGCCATTGTTTTCAATGCTGGAAGTCAATTCTTCTGCACTGGAGAAAACATATTGCTTTTGCCAGCTTCTGTTCACAGCAGTGAAGAATAAGCAACTTCCAATTGTAACGTCCGCTAGCCAGTGTTAGCATAATGTCCGCAATTTGGAAAGGTTGGACACTCAGGGGGCGGCACAGTGGTGTAGTGGTTAACACGTCCGCATCACAGCATCACAGCAAGAAAGTATTGGGTTCAATTCCCGGGCTCAGAGAACGCATTTCTGTGTGGATCATTTTCATCCCATGCTTGTGTTGGTTTCTTCTGGGTACTCCGGTTTTCTCCCACAGTCCATAGAAATGCGCATTAAATGGCTAACTGGCTGTTTCAATTTGCCCCTAGGTGAAAGTGTGAATGGTTGTGTGTGTTTCAGTGCGATATACTGGCGAACTGTTTAGGGTGTACCCTGTGTCGGCTGAGATGGGCACCCTTCTTTTCGACCCTAGTAGGATTAAGCGGTTCAGCAAATAAGTGAGTGAGTTCCATCAGTAAAACTGCGACGTGTATGTTATACAAGATATCAGTCTAACCAAATTCAACACCGACGATCTTCTTAATCATTTGAAGACGCAGCATGCGAAGGAGTACAATGAGTTAACTGAGACAAAGGAGGAATAAACGGACGAACCATCAGGGCAGAAGAATAAAGCACAGCACTGCTGCAGCAAACACTGAAAACACTTTCAAAAAGCATGATGAGTAGCTTTACATTTAAGATTGTTTATTTTTTTAAACAGGGGAAGCACAGATTTACTTTTTACAGGAATATTAATCATCTTTGACAATGTTACTGCATAAGTAATGGTACGATCTTTCCTAAATTATGGCTGTGCTTTAGCAGGTTTTATATAATTTTGTGGTATTCTCTCTTACACATGGTAAGTGCTACACTTTCACTCACTCACTCACTCAGCCTCTTCATTGTACTGGGGGCACAGGGAGGCCGACACTGGGCGATGAGCGGGTACACCCTGAACAGCTTACCAGACCAATGCAGTGCAGCACACACGCAGCAATACACAATCACACTTTCTCTTAGGGGCAATTTCACAGCTGTTACCAAAAATTAATGCAGAGAATTGTTAATGCCTGGGTTGTGTGTGTGGATCAGTGTCTGCAGGTACTGAAAGGACAAGAAAAACATAGTCCAATTTAATATATTTTTGATTCTACAAAGATTTTACCATTTTATTAGCAGGTTGTAGTTCATCTATAATGACCGTTTATCATATACATCAATATTCACTGTATAGCGGAGCTCTGCACGGCCATGTGGAGCACCATACTTAAGAGAAACTGGTTTAGCAGTGATATGGTTTTTGTGTTGCGAACACTGTCTATCCATACATGTGTGTACACATGGAAACTCTGCGGTCATGGTTCTCATGGCGGTATATAACCGTTGCGATGGGAATGAATGTCTGAGTGATGGTAACATCTTCTACTCCTCCAATCCATCTTCCCCTCCAAACTGTTACTCATTTCAGGCCATAACAGTAAATTCAGTTTTTTAAACAACATAAACAGAATTCTATGTGCCATATGCAATAAGAATCTTCTTCTTCTTCTTCTTTTTTTTTTTTTTAGCTGGCATAATAAACTATTACTGCCTTGCACTGCATTATTCATTTGAATAGAAAGGCTTTTAACCCAATCACATTAGGGAAGCGCATAACCTTTCTTCCACATATAACATGCTTACGGAAGTGATTCTATCCAGCTGAATGGCATCTCGCTACCCTGTGGTGATACTGGGTTTCCATTAAAGAAATTAATCTTGTCTGAACAGCGTAACACCTTCAGACAATATCAAAACTTTGGGGAGGGGGCGGTCATAACGTGACGGTTACATGACTTTACATCATTGATGGCATCTTCAAAACGAGTTCACGTTAAACCTCTGTATCAGGAGTAGTGAATATTTTCAGAGCTCCACTTTTAGGCAGTGCCTAAATCTTTATATTTACAACGTTATAACTAATGATGAGATTAAATAGCGGGAGTTTTTTTTTTAATGATTAATTTTTTTCTGTACACCGATTCAAAAAAAGCTCCGTCCTGCTCGGAATCTGATCCTGAAGCTCATGGCCAGGAGACTGTTCCACAAATGTCTTTTGACGACGTGTGTGCCTTGTGTACATTCTCTGCACTCAGATTTACCTGAAGGAGATCCTGCGTGACATCGGGATCTACAACGTGAAAGGAACTCACAAGAACACGTGGGAGCTGAAACCCGAGTACAGACATTACCAGACAGAGGAGAAGAGCGACTAGGAGGCTTCACTGCTTTCCTTATTCTTTATAACAGCAGTTTCTGGTTGTTATAATTTCCTTAGTACCGTAACCTTAGTTGCAGTACTAAGTAAACTTAGTATGTTAGTAACCACTTGTTTGTGGATTTATGTTTTACACTTTAGTGTTTTTACTCCTTTTTATGTGAAAGAAACATGCAGGGAATTGTGGAGGTATAATTACACCATTATAGCTTATTATTATTGTTATTTTAACTTTTGTTGCTGAATATTGAATATGATGATAATGGGCAGCCTGTAGACACACCCAGTCAGTGTTAATGATTTTAACCCAAGTTTTAAGGTAGTGTGTGTTCTACTGAAATAAATTAGTACAGGAATTCAACCCTGACTGAGTTGTATTTGTTTTTTGCGAGCTGCAAACTTAAAGGCATGTCCTGTGGAAAGTATACCCTATGCATGGTCAACCTAGCGGTTTTGACAAACATCACTATTTAACACAACTAAGTATTCTCTTGCCAAAACAGAACTGTATTTACTAATTTCTCAATTTTACACCAATAATGGGGGACAAAAGTTTTCGAGAACTTTGCAAATCCTCCAATGACTTCATTTACAAAAATATTCGTACAATACAGAAGTTTGTGTACACGCAATTCAGTGACGTCACACAACCACATAAAAGCATTAGTGTTAATTTCTAACTATAGTCTATAACATTATTGCGCTTGACCGACATTGTGAGATGCCACAGAGGCCATTGTCAGACAGTCTGTACATGTGAGCGAGGGCAGAATGATAACAGTGTTTTACTTACCAGTCAAGCAAAAATCTGGCTGAATCTGAATGCTCTCTCCCCATAGTACCTACCACCTCTGCTAATCATCTGGGATAGAAATCCTCATTTTTTGTTCTTCCTTGTCGTGTTCACGTCTTGCTCTTTTCCGTTCAGACTCAGTTTTGAATACTCGCCTTCTGACCATCGCCGGTTTTGACTCTCTTGCCACTTTAAATTTGTCACATGATCCGCACTTTCTGAAAATGACATCACAGGTTTTTGTGTACACAAACTGCGAAATTCAACTCAGTAAGCTGGTATGTATCCCTCAGGTTTGTTTACATTACTTAGTTCTTAATTTAGAGAGAAAAAAAATCATGATATCTCGCACTTTGAAGTGTTTAGATCGCAAAGAATGGTCAGTGAGATTTTTACGTATAAAATGTTGCAAATAATTTGTCTTGTGCAGGACCTGCCTTTAATATGACTGTAATGTGATGAAACATCTCAATGCTAGCATAAATACTGACATTTAAAAAAAAAAAATCAACATTAATGAGTGTTCCAGGGAAGAGTTGTGTATATCTGCACTGCTTACTTTCACTAGCACTGAAAAAAAAAACACAAGGTGCACAATGGCTTTGCTTCCTAAAAACCCTTTCACAGATGAACGAGGAGTTTTGGATTGATGAAGGCAGCCCCGTTATGGAGGAGTGACAAGGAGCATGTTCGGCTATGGGAATCTCCCCCAAAACGCAACTTAATAGAAAAAAAATATGAGGTGCAGAATATGATGGGTGGAATGTAGGCGTAGTGGTTATCACGTCCGCCCCACAGCAAGTAGGTCCTGGGTTCGAGTCCCAGGCTCAGTGAAGGCATTTCTGTGTGGAGTGTCCATGTTCTCCCTGTGCTTGCATGGGTTTCCTCTGGGTACACCAGTTTCCTCTCACAGCCCATAAACATGCACATTAGGTTAATTGGCTGTTCCAAATTGCCCGTAGATGTGAGTGTGAATGGTTGTGTGCGTGTTATTTCATCTTCGTCATCATCTGCTTGTTCCCTTGTTACATCCGTGAATGGCACAAATTTCCTCTTTAGAAGCATTCAGTTTGTGTATCAGTTTTGCAATTTTGTAATAATGTTTTGAGTTCCTTTAATGATTACCTGCTCTGTCACATGACTGAAAGCGATGTAATAAAAACAAGTTGGGAAGTTGAGGAATAAAAAGCTCCAGTAGATGTATAATATTATAGCAGTACACACATGGATGGAAGATGACTACACCGAGTAGACCAATTCGTTTGTGGGTATTCTTGTGAATCATTGGTGACGTTGCCACATGTACAACATGTCCAGGAAGACAAAACTACATTCTGTAAACGTGTAGTGATTCATATTCATCACTGAAGCTCAACAAGAATAAGTTTGTTTTGAGTAAACGCTGGAGTCTGTTGGAGTGTAAACTCTGGCTTCGTGCTACAGTAAAGCACTGACTCAATATTCGATGATCACTGAATCTGCTCGGATACAATTTATTGGCCTGTGACTTTGAACCTAACTTAATTTCATTCACACCGTTGACGTGGCTCATTTTAAATATGAGAGTCGGGTAAAAATTATCCCGCTAAATTATTTACACTCCAGCTTTGTCCTTTATGAATCATTTAGAATCAGTTAATGATCTGATTATTTTTCCAGTTATAATTTAAACAGGATCGTTACATATCTACCTGATAAGTTTGAAGGTTCACATTTACTACCGTGTTTCCCCGATAATAAGACCTATCCCGATAATAAGACCTACCCTTACTTCAGCCGAACGGTCCAAAATAAG
>JAOUQZ010000026.1:11840272-11855516 GCA_028564935.1 Neosilurus hyrtlii
ATAAGCCCTATGGTGTTTTTTGAACCGAAAAAAAAAATAAGACAGTGTCTTATTATCGGGGAAACACGGTAGTAAGTGAAAATTCTACAGCGATAACGTTACAATTCGGAGGGGGAAAGGCCAAGATAAATTAGTAAAAAAAAATAAAGTGGGCATAGGATTTCAAAATATCAAAATACATTGGTTGACTAACTTGTCATTGACACCCATGTACAGGTGTCAGCAAATGGTTTCAGGAAGACAGTGTGACTACTGATTTTACTCCCAAGAGAAAACACAAATGAGGATGGGCTTCCTTTTTGAGTCTGGTTCCTCTAAAAGGTTTCTTCCTTGTGTTGACTGGGAGTTTTTTCTTTGCCACCATTGCTGTTGGTTTCTTCACCGGGGATGTGTTAAGTTTATAGAGAAATGTTTAAATTCATCAGTTTTGTTTCTACTAAGTAAAGCTACTTTGTACAATGTCAGATGTAAAAAGAGTTATGCAAATAAAACTGAATTGAGCTGATCTTAATACCTGGGAATTCAAGACTCCTTTAAAACCTACAGAACAAATTAATCAACTATAAATGTGTACAATGTTTACTTGAAATACAAGTTACCAAAACATTAACTTTGTTTATTTTAATTATTGTATTTACAATTCAGGATTAAACATTTTGTCTCAACACATCAGACAACAGGATTACACGATGGGATAAACACCAAAATGGTTTAAAGCATCGTTCATAAATCCCTTTAACATGGAGTGTGTTTAGCAGCATTATTATTATACAATGTTAGCCTGATAAGCTAACAGGGAAAAGGGTTCTGCCAGCACAAATTAGCATTAGTGCATTTGAAGCTACTAAATCAAACAAGATGGAGGATAAAGTAGTAACGCTGCCTGTACATGACACGGTGTTCATGTGCACCAAGTCATATTTATTTGAATGAGCACACATTAAGGCAGAAACTAGCAACAAATCAAAATCCAGGAAATTATTACACTCTGTGCTTTGATCTGATGTTTGAGACAAGACAAAATTTTATATCTCTATCTCAATTATAATTAAATAACTCTCAAATCCACACAAAACCCCTTTAACCAGCAGCTTGACTTTATTCATGTCACAAATAGTGCCAAGAAATCCTATACAATCCTGTGATTTTGGAGAACATGACTGGGGAGGGGAGAGATGATATCTGTACAACTGCCTTGTGAGTGCCGACATGCACACAGCAAAACCAATTGGCAGGCAGTCAGAGTGGATGAAATAAAAAAATTAGACCCTAACGTGAGCTGCATCGTGTCTTCATTCCCCAGAAAATCAGGACTCTCTAATGTTGATCCAGCTCACTAAAATACTGTTCGCTCCACCAAGCTAGGGTGTTGAAGGGCTTTGAGTTCTTCGGCGTGGACACCGAGAAAGGAATCAAAGAGCAGTGGCCGAGGAGGAGGGGGGAGGTGTTTAAAAGAGCTTTCAGTTCTGATCCTGATGGAGTCGAGTGGAATGAGGGATCTGATCCAAAAGCTTTCACGGCCATCCGCTGATGAGAAGCAGCAGTCAGGGATACAGGCAGGGTAGTTTACTAAAAAGAGACCACACATTAGACACCATTCCATCCCAAATGTTCACACCAATAGCTAAGTGCTGTACAGTTCACATAGATCAACACATACAAAACACCTTCAATATCTGATACAGTTCATTCAAAGACCTGACCCTCACACGGTTTCACTTAGCGTGTCAAATTAAAATCAGTGAAAACATGGCCTGGTATGAGCTCTTTGCTGTTCATGAGCTTCCATGTCAGTCACTAGTGCTGACTTACTCCATTCCAAGAGTTATTGATCTTCATGTATATAGGTTGTATGCTGACGGAACATGAAACCTCACCTCACCCTTTCCTTTCTATTAAATGCCATGTACGTAGTGAATACCCCACCACTCGTATCACAGGCCTGACCCAAAGAATCTGTCACTTTACAACACCCCACTAATTGAAGCGTAGCAATGAGAAATCTCACAGCTGTATCTAAACACTAGCAAAGAACACATGCGTTGCTGCTTGCTAGTGAGCACAAGGATTTACAAGCAGTGAGAAAGAAACTCTCAAATGGGAAGTGATACAAGACTTTCAACCCAAGTGTTCTTATTTTAGACAGACTGGACAACCCAACTACCTGCATGCTTCTCACAGACTGAAAAAATGCATGTTTAAACTGCCGTGATCACGCGCCCTCACTACTTCAAAAATGCAGGGGAAATAAACAACCAGCTGGATAAAAATGGCTGGACTGTCCTCCTCTTTTCAATCTGCTTCTGCCACTTCAGACAGTGAGAAAGCATGAGGAGGAATACTGTCGCATCTGAGTGCAAACCCAGAGGCCACTGACAATGGCATCAGGTCTATCAGTAGATGCCAGAAACCAGGTTCTGCCCATTTTTTCCTCCAAAACGCAAAACCTCAAAAATGTAGTATAGCTGTATCCGAGTACATTAAACCTATAATGTGAATGTACAATGCTAAGATAACCCACAGGAACAGTACGTATCGAAAATCCAAAATACAGAAAACAAGCACTGTCTAATAATCATACGATTAAAGCAGGATACTACAAACAAAAGAAAACCCAAAAGAACTTTAGTACATAAATGATAACACTGGCAGTATTGTAGCGTTTCAGTTTTCACATTCGTGAAGACCACAAGCTCTGCCTACTGTTTTTAAAGTCAGTCATATAACAGAAAACCAGAATTCGTATTTAACAATGACTCACCATTCACAAGATACAAAACACTGACCGTTCTCTTAACACCCTTAATTTATTATGGGTATCTTAACACACTTACACATTTCTCAATCTCCAGACCGTCTTTGAAGAACAGCATAAACGGCGTCACTCCATCCTCACGGAAGTCGAGCAGTCCAATAGCCCCGTCCGGGTTCATGGATTCACCTGTAAAAAACTGCCAAGGGGATTCAGTCAGAACCAAAGACAGAACAGTAGAGCCATGACGACAAAAGTTCCGAGCGTACTCAGAAGATGATTTCGTTTCACTGGTTATGACCTCCAAAGGTGTCCTAAGATAGTCATCATTGTACGTTATCATGAACACACACACACACACACACACACACACACACACAGCTTGCCTGGTAGTTCTTGATGTTGCCAAGGATTTTCTTGACCTCAGCTGGAGCATTAGCCATGAAGGTTTCTACTCGTCCAGGATTTGACTCCGCCAGTTTGGCCTTTACCCTGTCACAGAAAACAGGCATGTATTCTCCAAAAACACACTGGCAATGTCATCCACACTGCTTCAGCTACAAAGGAATTAACACCCTTAACAAAATCATGTAGTCCCCAATTCAATCTCCTAAGCCACAAAAGACATGAAGAAAGCGCAGGGACATTTCATTTAGCATCCAAAATTTAAAACCCACTCACAGCACAAGAGAAGTGACTGGGCTGTCAAGAGATGCACACTCATATCCATAAACACAATCCATCCATGCTAAAATACTTGTTTAAGAAATGGCTCCATGTCCAAATACACTCAACCCTCCATTCCACAGACCCCAGTTTAATGGATATCGGAAGCTGCAGACAAATTGGTGTAGTCAAATTGTCCAGGAGGGCTCAGCAGTCGGCAAGGGCAGACACAACTTAGTTGGCAAGGGCAGACGCCTTGATTCCCTAAATTATATTATGGTAAACCAATAAGCCTCAAAACAGACATGACCCTGTGTAAACAGAACTTCTGTTCTTCGAAAGACGCTAGTACGATGTGGCTGATTGGTCGAGTGCTGGATTTATTTAGGTTATGGATGTTAGGGAGTTTCAAATGTGAACATTCAGAAACTGGTTCTGTAACCAATTAACATTTTCCTAAACGTGGCATTTCCTGACTAGCGACATCACAGCATGCCAAATTTCCTACTTAATCTGTATTATGCTGCAGCGAGTCACATATCTATATACTTTTGGCCTTTCAAGAATTAACCAGAATTAATTGAAGAGCCTGACATGAAGCATTAGCTTTACTGTAGGCCTTTCTTTTTTTATTCTGTGCTTGGCGAATTCTATCATGTAAACTCAGGACAGGATTAAAAAAAATTAGTTTAAGAACAGGTACTTTTTAATTTATTTAACAACACAACAGAACAAGAATACAAGAAAGGGTAAATGAGATTTTTTTTCACCCTTTGTTGTAGTTTTAAGAAGCCTGAAGTAGTGCTTTGATTTAAACATTTAATCATTTGAATTGTCTGCCCTGACTTTTCATACTGTGTATATCCTGTTGAAACTACTGCTTCAAACAAACCAGTGACACACACTGTCGCAACATTTTCCTTAACATTCGAAATGGAGATTGCCCTAAAAATACTTCTATAGTACACACACAACTGCGACCTACTGCCTGTCCACGCATTAATCATACCGAGCTGCGGTCTTCCGCGGGCAAATTGGCAAAGGTACGCACAACAGCGGCGGAATATAACCATGTACCCCAAGGGCTGCCGCAGCAAGCGTGGACACGTGTGATTTTTCATTGAGTAATTTTAAACACAGTAATTGAGAGACAGTAATTTTGGTGTAAAAGCAAAGGTTAAGTGTTTACCATATGTCCATGCTTTGTATATAACTGGCATATTTATTCAACTTAACTTAGCAATTAAAAACAGGCTTTACCAGCCTTCTGACAGAACATAGGCCCAGTGCTGAACGTCGGTTCGCGAAGCATGATGGTTTACGTTGCCTCTCACAGCTTCTCATTTTCATTTGCTATAGAATGGTTAAATAAATCCGAAATCATGTAATTTTCATATAAAAAGAAAGTGTAAAACAAAAAACACAATGGTATAAGAAAATTATTTGATGTGAAATGGCACCTATTGGATGTTTAGACCAAGACTTCTCGTCCTCCTGAGAACAACTTGGGCAAGCAACATGGCGGACCCGCTGAGCACGGAAGTGACACAAATACTGAAAGTATACGTCACCTCTCAAATATACAAACAATTATGAACGTATATATTACAAATCTTCTAGATCAATGTTGAATGAATATGAATATTATTGCATCATTACGGGAGACTTTAGTTTTGACGGCGCTGATTGTACAGGCTTAGTGAGAAGGAAAACACCATCATAACATTGATTACATGACCACACCCCCATATGAACTGTGACGCTGTGTCCTTGCCCACCAACGGTCATTTCATATTTTAAAATGCTGATAAATTGCAGTTAAATTTTATATTGAAAGATTACCAAGTTAATGATACAGCAATACTTCGTACATAGCTATAGTACATAGTTATAGGTCAGCTGATATTAGATGGCCTCTATTATATTTAATCTAATAATTCTTTTGATACAAACTCATTATACAGATCACACTGCAACATATAAATATACATGAACATATTCAATTGAAAGATAGAAGACTTACCCAGAAGATTTAAGAGCAGTACCTACTTAATGATGGCATCAAAATTGATAATGTTTGCTTATTAAATCAGGTTTTTAATCAGATTTGATCATATAGAATAGTAGAATGAATTTATAAAAAGGGAATGTTTTAAGATGTATAACAGTTAAAACTGGCACCAATATGGCTGATTTACTTTCAAAAATCTACGAATTTGCTGACTGCCATTTTCACAAGTGGGAAATTTTTTCATCCATTTTTAGGGGTGAGCATTTAACATTTATCATGCAGATAAATAACAGTAAAATTCAGAGCCAAACTATATACAAAAGATACAAGTAATAATACTTAAGATTTTAAAATACTGTAACTTTTGGACCAATAAAGGTATTTCAATAAACGAGGTATCACTTTGTTTTTTCTGATTAACCGTTATATAAGAGATGGGAATGAATGTCTGACTGAGGTAACTTCTACTCTATCTTCCCCTAAACTGTTACTTGTTTTAAGCCATAAAATAAACTTTTTTTATTAAATAAAACACTTTTTAACAACAAACAGAATTCTATGCTCCATATGCAGGAGGTATCTTAATTTTTAGCTGGCAACATAAAACACTTACTGCCCTGCAATGCACTACTCGTGTGAATAGAAAGGATTTTAACCCACATTAGGAAAGCGTGTGACATTTCTGCTGTATAACATGCTTAAGGAAGTAAACCTACCCTGCCCTGCTTTTAGACACACCTGGTGTTACACAGAGTGAAACCCCCCCCCCCCCCCAAAAAAAAATATTAATCAATAAATATATAAATAAAATTTAAAAACGATGCACAGAAAGACAGACACCCTGACACTTTCCAATCACATCATTTTCATAGAACAGCACATGTGAGAACTCACGTCTTCATGTAATCCTTGATATAAATGGAGTAAGACTTCTTGTCGTAACTGGTTTCCTGGAGCTTATGGTTGAGGACAATGTCGACGCCGCTAACTGTCGTCGTGTCACAGCCCTCATCCTGGACCTCTGCGGATGCGTTGCCGCCGATCAGCGAATCGTCGATTTCTCCCTCTGCTCTGCTGATCATCTGTTGACATAAGCATGACGCACTGGTGAACACATTACTCTGATGTAAGGCCTATGAGTCAATGTTAAACCACACAGAGTAAAGTCTTCATCTTTTTCAGCTTAATCCTCTCCCCAGCCACTTCCACTAGCTCTTCCTGAGGGACGCCAAGGCGTTCTCAGACCAGCAAAAAGACATTTAGTGTGTTCTGGGTGGACCCCGGGGTCTCTTCCCAGGTGAACATGCCTGAAACACCACACCAGGAAGGCATTCCTGTCAGATACCCGAGCCACATCAACTGGCTCCTCTCAATGCGGAGGAGCAGCGGTTCTACTCTGAGCTCCTCCTGGATGACAGAACTTGTCACGCTATCTCTGAGGGAGAGCCCTGAAGGTGCTGATTCTCATCCCTGCTGCTTCACACTCAGCAATCCCACAACATCCAGAGCCTTGAGGTATTCAGGGAGGATCTAATCCACCCCTGGAGTCCGGCCACCGGGGAGCTTTTAAATTACCTAAGTGACCTCTGGCCCTGTGATGGGCAGACAACCTTCTGAACCCCCAGGCTCTTCCTCTTCCACAGAGGGCATGTTGGTGGGATTGAGGAGGTCCTCAAAGTATTCCTTCCACCTCCTGATAACATCCCCAGTCGAGGCAAGCAGCTCCCAACTTCTACTGTAAAGTGTTTGTGGAGTACTGCTTCCCCTCATGAGGCGTCGGATGGGGGTCAAGAACCTTTGAGGCCAACCGATAGTCTTTTTCCAGGCCCTCCCCGAACTCCTTTCATACTCGAGATCTTGCACCGGCGACCACCCGAGCAGCAGCACGTTTGGCCCGTTGGTACAAGTCCGCTGCCTCGGGTGTCCCACAGGCCTAAAGGACCCGGCAGGCCTCCTTCTTCAGGTTGACGGCCCCCCTCACCACAGGTGTTCACCAGCTGGTTTGGGGGTTGCCCCCACGACAGGCACTGATGACCTTCCGACCACAGCTCTGGGCTGCCTCAATAATTGAGACACAGAACATGGCCCACTCGGACTCCATGTCCCCAGCCAAAACCACTCAATTGTAAACCATTTTAAGCAAAAAGTTTTTTTAAGCTAAAAAAAAAAAAAAAAGATGGTTCAGACACCATGTGAATTAACATAAGCCTAAACATAAGCCACTATCAGGCCAGAGTGAGCCTGTGCTATCAAGGCTACCCCAGGCTTGTATAACCTGATTGTTTTTATCGCTGCAGTTTTCACCTCCACCCAAAACGGGCTGCCTTGCTATAAATGTTAAACACCCTGCCCATGACGAACTAACAGGAAGAAATCCAACAAAGATCGAAAAGCAATTCTCTTAAAGCACAATCCAGGGTACACAGCACTCTTATGACGAAAGCGGCAACACCAGAAATGGATTTTTTTTTAACTTGATCTATTGTTCTGACCAGCCAGCTTAACTGTTTTTAACTGACTAGCGCTTATTGTTTTGTCATAGTACAAATGTTTCGACTCAAATTACAAAGACATCAGAACCAAATTTTTACATCAGTGTATCTATTGGACTGAAAAAGATAAACCCTGTCTGTCACATCACGTTCAGTGAGACTGATACCACCTAAATGCTCTGCTGAACAACACAGGAAATCATTCCCACCTGTGGACATTAAACTGTACAACTCCACCATATAGCAACATCATCCACTGGTATACATTTGCATTTTGCACTACATTTATATTCTACTGTTTATCATAATACTGTACATTTTACTCATTGACAGGATTCATTCTGAATCTGTTTATATAGATTATATATATTACTAACTTCTAATTTAGACTTACATATACATTTATATCAGAGGTGGAACTCAATTAAAATTTTTTCTTTTATCTAATTAGAGGTTTTGTAATTAATCTCACATTTTCAAATCCCTCATCTTCTACCACTAATAGTGGTCTACAATACAGAGCAATCCATTTTGCGGGTGAATTTGTGAGCTTGGCTGAAGTTCTCTTACTAGCTTTGGTCCTGAAACCAGCCATTTGATCGAGTTTGGGCTGCCAACACCTTTTGTTCGTACTCGGATCAGGACTGCTAGCGCTAACAGCCCGATGGTTTCTGTACTTGCTGCAACATGCTTTGCATTTAGATGGTACCGTAGGGACAAAGTGCTTCGGTGGTATGCAAAATCTTTTCTATTAATTAATCATAAACACATTAAGTCCCACCCCTAATAAAAAATACATATAAACATGACATTTTTCTTATTGAAATTTTCATATGCATCTTTTCTTAACTTGGTATGGAGCAACTGTGTGCACCTAATTTCCTCCAGGACCAATAAAGTATTCTGAATTATGGAACAAGGCTCCCTAATATTCCTGCAACATACACACAGGGGGAAAAACTCCCAACTCAGTGGAGATGTTAAAAATAATACACAGATCACATGAAATCAAACCCAATGATTGTGTCTCAGGGCGGTGTGAATACTTGACTCACGAGTCAATCCCACAAATGACTCACTGTACAATGACTCACTCATTTCAAACAAGCATTATATAAAACGGAAAACAGCAGCATGTATAAGGATGAGTGGAGATTCAGTCACCTTTCCCTCAACTTCGATCATCATGTCCGTCTCTTTGATCTTGTAGATGTCCGAGAACATCTCGTCTCCTGGAAGGTGAAGAAAAATACAACATCTGGAATCAGTTAAGGATCAGATAACCTCAAAACAAAATCAGCCATCCCATAGTATTACACAGAACCAATACTGAAATAAAGACTTGAGATGAAATCTTATCTTGTATGACTAGTTTATCGAATCCATTTTATTACATTCAACAAATCAGCTGATCCTCAACCTGGAAGTGAAATGGATCCAAGGCCTGGAAAACTCCTCCAACCTGTAATATTTACTACCAAGCTAACTAGCTAAAGCTAGCCATAACTCAACTAAAATCCAATTTAAACATTTCTGAGCTGACAGAATGACGGATAACTGTTTACAATGAGTAAACTTTAAAAGACAGAAATAAATTCAGAGCAGTTAGTCCATTTAACTGCTGCCGGAAAGGGAAAAAAACTCGTCTAGTCAACATGCCGGCATTTTAGCATAACAGCTAACAGGCTAATAAAGTGACTTCTGAGTCATTCTCAACATGGTACTACATTTTAATTCCCCGGAATAGTCCTCTAAACAAGTATGGACTTTACTCGTTAATTATACGGTGTGAAAAAACTGAAAAATAAAATGAACTACGGGTGCGCGTGTAAACGCGTGAGCTCGAGTCTACAAGCTAGCGATGCTAACTAGGCCTCAGGCTCCACTGAGACGTGAAGGAATCAAAACATCAACCAAAAAAACCCTCAAGTGCGATAAACACCGAAAATATAATCAGAGTTACACCAAAAGAAGCTTTAACAACGTGTTACGAAATATTCTGACCAGTGATGATATCCTTGTAGATGATCATTTTGTTGGATTGGTGAGCGGTGTTAGGAGACGCTGGATCTCACTGCAACGCGGCGCAGACACTCAGCTGAAAAGGCCGAGCAGAGGAAACGCTCTGCCGGATACTACTGCAGAGACGGCGCTGACGTCAGCACCGCTCAGCCCGCCCTCTCTGGTTCAAACGATCACAAAGAATCACAGTTGCAGTCCAGACAGAACTTTAGATCAGTTTCAGGTCAGGTTTGATAAAGTCTCTCTCTAACAACAACATAAAGGAGATATAACATGAAAATCAACCAGTTACCTCTGACATCATTATATGAAGTTCATATTAAATAACAAAAACCTTCTATGGCATAATAAGCGGTAATAACAAGTTACTATTATGACATCACAGTGAAGCATTAACAACCAGTAGCGCAGTGGTTATCCCGTCCGACCTCACAGCAAGAAGGCCTGGGTCCGAATCCCGGGCTCGTGTTTCTGTGTGAGGTTTGCATGTTCCCCCTGTGCTTGCATGGGTTTCTTCTGGGTTCTCCGGTTTCCTCCCACAGACCAAAAACATGCACAATAGGCTAATTGGCTATTCCAAATCGCTCCTGGGTGTGAGAGTGAATGGTTGTGTGTGTTTTGACCTGCAATGGTCTGGGAAGGGTTGTTCAGGGTGTACCCCTCCTTCATCAAGTATTGGCTGAGATGGTCTATATGACCTTATTTGGATTAGATGGTTATGGAAATGAGTGAGTGAAAGTGAGTATTTAACACTGTAATGGATTACCAATAAACTGTGAGCAATGTGTCTATATTGTATTAACCCAATATTAAAACATTCCACTTATGTTGGGCAATCAGCATATTTTGCACAGGGGTCGTAAAATACTGAGGAGGGAGTAAAGTTGAGTTAGATTTTTTTTGACTAACTAATGTGCACCTTAAACATTATTACTCTGTGCGAGCGCCCCGGTGGAAAAATGAAGTGTAAACAATAATTCTGCTTGAATAAACTAGGCATGAAACACCTGTATTGGTTTCTTGACTTTTATTTGTATTTCATCCATCGCCAAGGTCTGAACTTTGATAATGTCATGATTTATATTTTTACACTTTTGACTGACAAAACAACTCAGTGGTTAAAAAATGAATAATGAGGTTCTTTAGTGAACTCTCTAGTGGCCTAGTGGTTAGTGCATCTACCTTACTGCAAGACGGTCCTGGGCTCGGCATTTTTTATGGGGATCCCCATGTTTGTGTGGGTTTCCTCCAGGTGCTCTGGTTTCTTCCCACTGTCCAAAGACGTGCATATGGGCTGGATAAAAAAAAAAGACATTCCCGGTTTTTTATCAGCACCCGCCCTCGGAAATTGCCACTGCAGCTAATTTTAATTTGATTTTTTCTTCAAAAAACCACACTCAAAACCTCAGAAAGTGCCCCATACAACATAAAAACAACACCAAAGGCAATTCTGTGTTAGATGCTGTGATTGTGATTGTGAGATTAGTTTAGTTCTGTTTGAAATAGTTCTATTTTCTAAAGATTTTTGCAACTTGCAAGGCTGCTGATCAGAGTTTCATAGTTTAATACACGTTAAAGGTACAAGTATAAAAGACTATTCATCAAATTCAAATTTATTTGTCACATACAAAATCATACACAGTACAATATGTAGTGAAATGCCTAGTACGACTGTCCTAAAATGTGAAGAATAAGCTATCAAAATAACAAGAAGAACAATAACAGTAACTATAGGTTATAAGGCAATAACTAAAGGATTTTATAGTTAAAAGTCAATGTAAATATAAAAAAGCAAAAATAGAAAATAACATATAAAATAAAATATAGGGTACAAAAATATATAAAATTAAATATAAATGAAATAGAAATGCAGTGGCGATTTTTTAAGTAATATTGTCTGTAAAGTGTAAAGTGTCTGTGTGCAAAGTGTCAAGTGTCTGTAAAGTGTCAAGTGTCAAGTGTGTGTGAGCATCATTAGTCACTTTACCTACATTTAGCTTTAAAAGCTTTTGGGCTTCGACAGTCAACTTCTTTCTTTATTAAACAAACAAACAAACAAACAAACAAACTGGGTTTCAAAAAGTTCTGGTGAGAAACTGGGAATTTTTATCCGGTCTTAACTGCCTGTTGTTGGTTGTGAGTGTGAGTGTGAATGGTTGTGTGTGTCTGTTGCCCTGCAGTGGTCTGGCACGCTATTCATGAAGTTGTCGGCTGATATAGGCTTCATCCAGGCTAATAGAATTAAATGGTTGAATGGTTGAGAGTGAGTGAGTGAGTGAACTCCTGGATGATGACTCCCCCTCATGGTGAAAGAGAAAAGATATAATACAGAGGCATAAGGAGGTTACAGTCAGGTGAGTGAATAATGACAGACCTGAGATTTGCATGGGGTGCGGTACCAACTTTGCGCAGGTCCGGCAGAGTTTTCTAGGGAGCGTGTGCGCTTGTCCGGGGACGTGTGCGCGCATTGAGAGGGCGTGCTCGCGTTCACGTGGGTTAGGGGGCAGGAAGGAAAATCCCGGAGGTGGGAAGCTGGGCACAGCTTCGGCTCAGAGGCAGTAGTTAGTAATCCAGTCATGACTGAGTGCTGAGCACTTTATTCCTGAAAGCTGCCATGTAGCGGTGTGTGTGTGTGTGTGTGTGTGTGTGTTTATATGGTGTATGTGTGGTGTGTATCTATTAATCACTTCTACTTCCTGCGACATGAAGCCTGCATTTCAAGGTGAGTTTTTTATTCAGACCAAATATTATTATTATTATTAATAATGATAATAATAACAACAGCAAAATATTTATAATATTTATTAAAAGCAATAAACAATAAAAACAAATCTTATTTATGTATTTGTTTATTTGTTTATTTAATTTTTTATGTATTTATTTGTTTAGCTTTTTGAATTAAGCTACCATAACATCTGGAGATAGAAAACATCTGGTTGTTTCTACTTGTGCATGAATAATTAAATGTATTTTTGTTATAGTTCATAAACATGACAAAATGTGTAGCAATCATGGTTATATTCTTATATCTGATGTAAAACATTACTTATTTATTAATAATGATTAATCTAGACTACAAATGCCATAAATTAAAATGTATTTTGACATGCAGACTAAAGCAGTGATTCAAATGTAGCAGGAATTCAAATCAAATTAATTAAAACTGTATTTAAAACTCATTAAAACAATATACTGCATGAATCATAATTATATCATACGGAAGATAAAAGAAGGATTTTTAAGGCTTCTTTAAGGTTCAAGATAAACTTCATACTTGGACTTCTTTCTGATGGACAGACAGACAACCAAAGAGCAAGTAAAGGCTTTGTTGTATTTGACTGTGTGTTTATCACTGGATGAATGAAGACCTTTGGTCATCTGAATCAGGGGAAGTTTATTCCACCACCACCACAGAGCCAGGATACTGAAGCAGCATTTTTGAATGAGCATTTTTAGACCTCAGAAGGAAAGAGAAGTCACAAGCTGAAGGCATGAGTTGACGTGTGGTGGTGTAGTTTCAAATATGATTTCACCTTTATCTGGTACAGAGCCCTTTGAGCCTTGAAAACACAGAGTTGTCTTCTTCTGATCTGCTAATCTATAGTGCTGATGTGATCAACCTAAATCTCATCATCAAGAATCACATCAAGTTTCTTCACACAGTGTGTATAGGATTAACTGTGAATGTACAGTACTGATGTTTAAACACAGTAAGCATATATTTCTTTGATAAGCAAATTGGGTTTATTTGTGATTTATTTGTTGTAAAATGTTTTGTGATGCCATGAAACTACAGAAGATCACATTCATTATGCGACAAATGCACTTGATAGGTTTACGTTTTCAATTCCTTAGTACATATTTGCTTTATAAATAATGATCCATTCATTCATTCATTTACTGAGCCACTTAATTCTTCAAGGGTCATGAGGAACCTATGGAGCCTATCTCTGCCTGTTCAGGCACACCCTGAACAGGATACCAGTCCATCTCAGGGCTAACACACACAAGGGTTCTCACTCATACTCACACCTAGAGGCAATTTGGAACAGCCAATTAGCCTAATGTGCATGTCTTTGATTTGTGGGAGGAAACCGGAGTACCTGGAGGAAACCCACCTAAGCATATTGAGAACATGCAAACTCCACACAGAAACACCCTCTTTGAGGTTTGAACCCAGGACCCTTCCTATGAGGTGGCCGTGCTAACCGTTATGCAAACATGCTGTCTCATATAAATTATTTATAATGTAAATATGTATTGGAGGCACAGTGGTGCAGTGGTTAGCATGTCGGCCTCACAGCAAGAAGGCCTGGGTTGGATTCCTGGGCACAGGTGTTTCTGTGTGGAGTTTGCCAGTTCTCCCCGTGCTTGCTTGGATTTCTCCAGGTACTCTGGTTTCCTCCCACAGTCCAAAGACATGCACAGTAGGCTAATTGGCTGTTCCAAATAGCTCCTAGGTGTGAGTGTGAATGGTTGTGTATGTGTTGACCCTGTGATGGCCGGGCGAGCTGTCCAGGGTGTACTCCGCCCTCGCCAAGAGTCAGCTAAGATGTGCGCTAGCCTCCCCACTAGCTTAATCAGGGTTAACCGGCTAAGAAAATGAATGAATAAATATGTATAAGAGTAAGAGAGTAGAAAGAAAAGTGTTGGGTAGAGAATAATTTGTAAGCAGGACAGTAACCAGTAAAAAATGTACAAATTAATAAAATTTTTGCAAAGCCCGTTCCAGTCTTTTCGATTTGCTACAGAATCTTTGTGGCAGCACTGTATTCTTTACTTATGGAGTTGAATGCAAAATTGTTAAAATTGCCCCATCCAACAATGGTAAAATATACTTGAAAAAATCCCCAGAACTGCATCGTGATCCAGCTCACCACCAAAATCTAATGAAGTATTACATTGCCACCCCCCCCACCCCACCCCTTCAAAACCTGTTCATGACATTTCTTTGTGAAGTAGCAAACTAGAAACATTATGTGATTATTTTGCTTCATGTTGAAGTTAGGACAATTCCTGTTAATTCATTTCAAAATTCAATGATAATAATAATAATAATAATAATAATAATAATAATCCTCCCCTCGGATCGCCACCTTATCGTGGTGGAGGGATTTGCTGGACCACCATCCAGTGCCTCAGGAGGGGGAAGCAGTACTCCACAAACACTGTTTGCAGTGGAAGTGGGAAGCTGCTCACCTCAACTGGGGATGTCGTCGGGAGTTGGAAGGAATACTTCGAGGACCTCCTCAATCCCACCAACACGCCCTCTGAGGAAGAGGAAGAGCCTGGGGGTTCAGA
>JAOUQZ010000026.1:11855616-11872656 GCA_028564935.1 Neosilurus hyrtlii
GACGTCTGGGAGTCACTGCTTAGGCTGCTGCCCCCGCGACCCGACCCCGGAACAAGCGGAAGAAGATGAATGAATGATGAATGAATGAATGAATAATAATAACTAGAAAAATTCCTGAAGAAATTTTGAGATGTGCCTGCAACTGCTGCTGGAAAATACGTGAAAACTGGCGTGCTGAACTGTAGAACACAGAAAAGTTGTTGACAGTTTACACAGGTTTCTATGTAGCTGTGGAAAAAACAGGTGGTGATAAATCAAGAATCAAAGCATTTATGCTTTAAGTGTAACCATTATTGTGGGGTTTAAGCCAAGCTCTATACCAGCGCTATTCAATTCATTTGGAATGAGGGCCAGGTCATGAAAACAATCCCAAATGAGGGGAGTAGAGCGGATCTCTAGAAAAATGATTCATCCACTATAGCAGGTTGTGACACAGTAAGGCTGGCACCCATTTCAACTGACTATGCTGGGTGAAGGCGGGTACCCCCTAATTTTATGTGTTGTTTGATTGTTGTTTTGTTTTTTGTTTTTTATAATTAGCTTGCTTTGCTAACTTCCAATTTGAAGGGTTTTTTCAGAAATTCTCAATCCTTGTTTCAAGGAAAACAGTAATTAAACTTTCTAGTATACTCTTAACTCTGACGAATGGCCTGTTGGTGCTTTAACTGCAAAACAAACATCAATTTTTATTTTTGTCACAATTTGTTTTGTTTCTTATTTGGCTGTGGCAAAGAGAAATGAAGCCAGCTATTAACTTTCCAAACAGGCTAAACCCATAAGCCACACAGTAAAATATCTTAAAGGCTTCATTTCAGTTCCCAAACCACACAACTACTACTGTACTAAACAGCAGGTCAGAACAGCGTTCCCACTGGTTGTTGTGGTTTCATTCATATGAAGTATTACAGTCTTTTGAAACAAGCCAATATTTAGTGTGATAGTAATGCTGACCATTAATTGAGGTGTGTAAAGGGAGTGGGGCTGTTATAACCACATCCAGGCCACTGTCAGTGAATTTCCTGGCAATGTGGGTGCTTGAGGTTAAACACCAGGATCTTTTAATAGCACAGCAGGGGCAGAGCTCAGCAGCAAAATAATATATATAATATATAGAAAAATATATTTTAATGTATAATGTTCACACTGGGGTTAAGCATGGCAGGTGAAGTTGGTTGTGACAGCAAAGCATCCACAAGCTACTTAGCATTAAAAACAACCAAATAGACACAAAAATAATTGACCAAATATTCCCATTTCTCCCTAACTTAAGGACTGTAGCAAAATCACCCCCCCTTCTTTTTTTATTGGATAAATGTAATCTGTCTTCTCTTAGCACTGATGTCCTGCTGATGTGCCAGTCTAGACATGAAAGCAGGAAATCAAGAGCTTTTATGTTTTCCAGATGATGCTAACAGTAGTGGAAGCGTAACAATCTCAGCAGGGTGCAGGTTGTTTTTTCGAAACTACACTTCAAACCCAGAATCAGCAGGTACTTATTAGGAAACTTCAAAAAATATTTTTGAGCCCACCTGGATGCTTACAGTACAGTGATCTGTATCTCTTTAGCAGAAGAAAATCGCCTATATTTTGCATTCTTAAGTTTAAAGGAAATCGTACAGTATAATTCTATATTGTATGCTTTTATTTCTATTTCCCAGTGAAGTAAATAATTAGTGAAATAATTTTCATTTGCTGACCAGAGCATAGCTACTGTAGGGTATTGATACTAATAAAATTTATATTAAAATATCAAAGAATATATGAAGTGACCGCTACTTGATTTTTTTAACTCACCAAATATTAGGATGGATATAAAATGACAGACAAGGTGTTCTCCCATCACCAACTAGAAATTAACTCAGTGAGTGCAGACCTCCACCAAGGTAGTGCAATCTCTAAACTTTTCAATTTAGTCATCATAAGCAGATGATGCAGAATTACAGTTTCCCCTTGTGGCCTGTTCTGCACTTATTTTTAAATTTTTTTAGAAACCCTCCTTGATCCGGGCCAGATTCAGTTTTGGATCAGGCCCAAAAAATTTGGATTAGGCCCCCAACACACACACACGACCAATCTCATAACCTTGCCCCTTGATGGAGGTAATAAATTATTTCTTAAAACATTTGCATTTAAAATACCTCAGTTTGGCCACTGTAGTTTTATGTAGTCAATAAAATTCAAAAGTAGAACACAGTTTGTGTGTGTGTGTGTGTGTGTGTGTGTGTGTGTGTGTGTGTGTGTGTGTGTCTGTGTGTGTGTGTATGGGTGTGAGACAGTTTTAAACTGCCTTTTAAACTGAAGTAATGACTTAGGGACATATCTTGCTTTTGGTCATCTATTTTGAAAACTGTGTTTCCCATGGCAAACAGTGTTTGAGAGCTAGGAATTTGTTGAACACATTGATATAAATGATTTCACTGTACTGTAAAAAGTGTTTAAAGAGTCACAATTAAAAATGACTCTCAAAATGTTTTTTAAAAAAGCTCTATTTTGTGTTAAGTTCTATAGAGGGACTCATAGTACATCTGTCAGTCAGAGGTTCGCCATTTCACTTCTACAAGTGCTGTTGACTTGAAGGATACATGATCAGAACCAGCACACATTTTCCTCCATTTTGTTGTAAAATGTTTTGGTGTAGAGTGAAAATTGTGGGCTTAGGAGTGAGTTAAAAAAACATTTTTCCAAGATAATCTTCTCTTTTCTCACACTCTAAGATGACATCACGCACTCTAGCCCAGAACATTCCACGCAAGAGATATCCATTATAAATACACAAACAGACTCAGAAATTCTTCTGAAACTTGATCAGAAATTAAGAGAAAACCATAAAAGGTAGCAAAAAGCTCTTTTGACCTTTGAAATGTTAACCTCATTGTCTACATTTTAAAAGTTCTAATGTGTCTAAGTTTCTATTTGAAAGTATTGCTTCTTGGCAGGAGATCAAAATAAGGTAAGTTTCATGATCATTTGTCGACATCTCTCCATTGATTTCTATGGGATTTTTTCGGCATGGTTTTTGGCTAATTGTGTTGCCATGGTAACTCGAGACGCCAATAAAATTAATAGCACACTTCACAGTGCCGAGACACGTTTTGATATATACATTGCATGGGTGCACTTTGCCGTCCGGGCTGCATTAAGTGCGACAGAAGAATAAAAAGAAGAAAAATAAAGAGAGATGTTTTTCTAGGGTGAATAGTAATATGTGTCTGCTCTTAAGCAGCCACATAATTATTCGGTCAAAGGGTTGTTATCACCCTCCAAAACTAATTAATTCACCATGTCATTTGAATGTCATGTCGAATTCTATAATTATTTTGCTATTCATTCAAAATATCTTCAAAGTAGACAGTTAAGTTACTATGTTGTGCATGCCAGTCGTGCAATAATAATCAACTTATTTGATGGTAATGAGACACTAATTTGGTTATCAGATGACAATTTTGCAATACCAATAATTATTTGATGGTTGTTCACCAATTAGAAATCAGAAAATATCTTGAATGAATAATAAAACAGATTATTTATAGGTAAGCAAGCTCCAGTTGCTTACTATTTTGTAACAAAAGAAAATGTAAAATATTTATAGGTAAAAATTTCATTTCTGTTTTGTTACTGCAGCAGTAACAAATAATTGCTTTTTTATTTATTTGTCTCTTATTTAAACAGGAAATTGTTTGTTTGTTGATTGTCAAAGGTCTAACAAACATGCTTGTAGCTAAATGTTTTAATTATGGATGAATAATGGCATACTCACCACAGGGATGAGTAATTAAACATGTACTGGTAATCTCCATGGAGTGATACACCACACCCTGATGATCATATAAGTCTTTGTTGATTCTAAAAGTCAAAACATCTGGCCCTTTTATTCCATTAATCATTAAAGAATGTGTTGTTTTTCTTTGTCTTTCATTATTTTGTACAAATTATATTAGTTATGTTTTCAATTAACATTTCTCATTTGTGTATTTACTGTGTTGCTATATTTCTGTGGTACTTGGTACTACTGAAAAAAGAATAATCTCGACTGAACTCCAAATTATATTTAAGTAAACTGAGTATTTTGTTTTGCAGGTTTTGCTCTTAACTTCCCAAATTTTGATGGTTACCAGTAAACAATGGCCACTGACTAAGATGATCCATGTGAGAAAGAAATCTGTTGCTGTGTGTTTAATTTAAAAAGGAAAAATAAAAATTGGTTTTACTGTATGGTAAGCATCTTTCATAACCCATAAAGTTCTATGATGTTTATTTAATTTCTTCATGTATCTGCTCATTATGCTGACTTGGTTGCGTCAACGTCAACTGTAATCCACAGTAATTTTGGGGGTGGGGGTGCCTACCTTTTTTGTCTGACACATTGCTGTCAGTTAGGCTTTTAAATAAGCACAAGTGATTTAAAAAACCACTAAAAATTTTAACTTTGTTATTTTTTTTCCAGGCTAAGATGTGTAGGTGTGTCTCTGCATGCCTGTGGTTGGCTGTGATAATACTCCCTAGACTACAAGGTACAGCCCTACAAGCATAATCCTCTAGCTTTACATCATCACTAATCATGACACATAAGTTGAGGTTTAAATTTCTCTCTCTTTTTTTTTGAGTAGATAAAAATCTTCCAGGTAGAATTTTAGCTATTTTGTTTCTTTAGATTCACCAGTTCAGCCTCGTAAAAATTTGGAAAAATCCTTGTGCTGGATTTCATACAAATTAATTTGTTATTCTTAAATCTTGATAATGATAACCTTGCTTATGTTAAATTTTACCTTACCTTGCGTTAACTTTTATATGTACTCGTACTTGTAATGACAGAATTAAAAAAAATAAAGTATGCTATCATTTAAAGACATGCAATTTAAATGACTAGTTTTGGACTATATTTAATGAGTCTATATTTGACCATATTTATTATTTGTTACATTGTATCACGATACCTAGTAGTACTATTATGTTCAAGTTCTATAAGAGTAGGGATAGAAAGAATTTCTTATATTTAACAATATACATCATAAAACAATTGAAAACCTAATAAATTTTACACTAAGTAAAATAATATTCTTTTTAAATTAATAATAACATTTTTTAAAAGTATCTCCCAAAACCACACATAACCGTATATATATATATATATATATATATATATATATATTATTTATTATTTTTTTTTTCTTCTCAATTTTATGACTTAAACATAATTTTTATCAGTTATAAATTAAAGCATGATTTTCAGGATAATTCTCTTACTCTTAATTATATATACCTCAATCACAAACCTAATTGGCTGATGTCTTTTGATTGCCATCTCCTAGCTAAAGTGACTGCCCCGGCTCAGCTGCAGGCGACACTGGGCTTCCCTGTTTTTCTAGTGTGTAACGTGACCATAAAAACCAATGAAGTGCTCAAACAGGTTCGTTGGATGGATTTGCACAACAAAAGTATCCTCTATTACGAGCCTGAGAAGCCTGGCAGCCTCATCATGCGAGATGGTGTGGAGCTCATTGACCGGCAAATGCACACAAGCGTTATTGCCATTGAGAGGACCAAGCCTGGTGATGAAGGCTGCTACACATGTGTATTTGACGTGTACCCATCTGGACAGCAACGGGGGAACATTTGCGTCTTTTTAAATGGTGAGGTGATGCTAATTTTGATTATTTAGCTGTGTAACACCTGACATGAGAAAGGTTATCTAACATATTATGCATATATACAGCAAATATGGTGTGCTAGTCAGGCTAAATCAAATTTAATGTTGTTTACATTAACATTAGGTAATCGACTTCCACCTGCTTGTAAAAATGTTTTGGACAGTAAAAGTTTCTTTTATATTGGATTTCATTTCAACCTTCTTAGATGGTAAAACACTCTGTTGAGGGATTATACATACATTAAAGATTTTAAGGAGAAGAGCCCTTTAGAACCCTTTTTCTAAGAGCATTTGATTGGTGAAGCAAAACAAACACAACACTGGGTACAGCTACTGGTGGTACTTCACTGTGTTTCACTGTTTCCTGAAAACACATGGCAGGGGCTTTAGTTGTCCCTTTGAGGTGCCCAGTGACAGCCGCAGCAGGAAGTGGAAAAGATTTGGTGCTTTTCTATTCAGGTCCTGGACATGGATTTATCTTCCTGTTCTCTCATCTTGTACTTCCTGTTTAACCCAAAACCAATTGCCCAGAGAGGAAAACAGAAAATAGTAGCTTGGTTTAAAAAGTGAAAGAGGCCAGTATATTTTCAGTATTTACAAAATATGGCCAAATGAGTCACCAATGGTAGCACTGGGAGCAACGAAAACAAGCACACAGAAGGATACATGGCAGTAACCATTAAAGTCAAGTGGTTGAAAACCCCCATCAGGCCATAAATTTCATGTAAAACTGTCCAATGAATATACATTTTTCATGGAAAGTCAGATTTCCTGAGAGTAAATATTTTATCTAGCACACTAAAGTATGGTTTATTTCTGTACCTGGAGGGACATCTTCAAAGGTACCAGATAAAACTTATTTGGAAAGATTAAGCCCTTAGGCAGCCATTGAATCTTTGATAGATCAGGTGTAGAAACAGTCCATCTAAACATTAAATAGTGCCTCCTCTCGTTCTCAGCAAAAGCCGAATCAGTGGGTAACAAGACAGCAGAGCATGGGAAGCAAGCAACGCTCTCGTGCACCTTTGCACTTGCCAAAAGGGTCCATCAGACCCTGTGGAAGAAAACAGCGGAGCAAGGAGACACTGCCACTGTGGCCTCCTACACCAAGAATGGCAACCTGAGTGTAGAGCCACCGTTCCAAGACCGGATGAAGCTGAGCAAGACATTAGGATACAGCCAGTTAACCATAGACCCTGTTCATATGGAGGATGAAGCTTGTTATACCTGCGAATTCCACACGTATCCAGGGGGATTGAGGCAGGTCACGACATGTCTGGCTGTCTATGGTAAGTTTAAATTACTACATGTAAGGGATAATGTACAGACAGAGGTTCAGTATTGTGAAATAAACCCTGATAGAGAAATCAAGACCTCAGTGTGCAGCGGAGGAGTCTTGCATCACCCTGAAGGGGTTTATTTCACAATAATGACCTGCTCTCTGAATATTATGCCGCTTATTCCATGGCTTCTAGTAAATATTGATTTTAAAAGTGATTTTGTTGATTTTACTGAATTTACTGCTTCTGCTAATGACACGCTGTGTAACAACAGTCTGTTATACTAGAAACAGACTGTAATCAACAAAGAACAGACCTCTGAAGGCCACAGGACAGCAGTGTGGTGTAGTGGTTTGCACTGCAGACTTCTTCCAAAATACTGTTAAAAACTGCCTCACTCATTAGCCAAACCACTTAATCCTACTGTTAGGGTCATGGATCTCAGCCGACACTGGGCGAAGGTGGGGTACACCTTCATCAGCTCACCAGACCATCCCAGGGCAAAACACACACAACCATTCAGACTCACATCCACACTTAGGGACAATATGGAACAGCCAGTTAGCCTAAAGTGTGTGTCTTTAGAAGAAAACCAGAGTACCCTGAGGAAGGCCATGCAAGCACTCGGTGAGCATGCAAAGTCAGCACAAAATGGCCGAGCCCAGGACTCGAACCAAGGACCTTTATGCTAGTCATATGTGCTAACCACTAAGCCACCACTACGCCACTGTGCTGCCTACTTAGGCACAAACTGCATTAAAGTTTTTAGCTGACTGAATGTGAGAATTTAAGTTAAGCTGAGTTGAAATTTTTTAAGTTAAAACTAAATGTTTTACCCTTTTTTTAACACAGTTTTTATTTAATAAGACTAATTATTATTAATTATTAATTTATTTGTTTGTCTGTCTGTTTGTTCGTTTGTCTATTAATTTATTTGTTTGTTCGTTTATTTATTTATATGTTTGTTTGTTTGTCTGCCTATTTATTTATTTATGTGTGTATTTATTTATTTATCTGCTTGGCTATTTATTTATTTGTTTGTTTGTTTGTTTGTTTGTTTATTAGTTAAATGCATAACATACATCATTATATAAAAGTCAGCGGCTCTTCAGCTTCAGTAATTGGTAAACCACTACTTTTTGGACCAGTTTAGAGAAGTGGTTTCTTTTTTCTTATCTTCTTATTCTTTTTTTTTTTAAAACAACAATGCACCCAGTTCAGTTTGTCAGGTGAAAGAAAGTTCATGCATTCTTTTGTTTCCTTTCTTGAAAGAAGAAAGAATGCATGTTTTTGAAGACGTGCTTCATAAATCTGTGTGAGTGTACAGTATGCATGTGGGTGTGTTTCTATATATGTATGTTGTCTGGAAAAAGAGACAGTGTGTAGACAAATAGACAGAGTCTCTCTGCTGCAGAACTTAGGAAAAGGAAGTCATTATATAACCAAGTCATTATTTCGAGACAATAAAAAGAGATAAATCAGTGGGTGAGCTACTGGTTACAAATCTTTTTACACCCTTTGTACATCTTGGCACATCTCTTACTAAATTTGTTGGCTCTTTGTTTGGTTCTTTCCAAACATTTATTTCTATGCTGTTTTATTCATGCTTTGGATTTATACATAATTTTACCTTAAACATATTACACCTTGGATAATTGTAACAATTTCTTTCTTAATGTAGGATTATAGGATTAATGACTGGTGGAGCCAACACAAGCATTCACTGACCTTTCGTGCATTATGGGTACTCGGATACACGTATGCTCTGTCTGACTTGAAGATGAAGTTGAACTTCTATTTAGATCCTGGTGTTAGACCTTTTGGAAAGTTCCTGCCTATGTAAATGTAATGACTATAGTAATATTATTATATTATTATATTAATATAATATTATTATTATAGTTATTTCCATAAGCTCCAAATGTCTAGTAATAATAACATGAACAATATATAGCTCACACGAAAAGTAATAACTCACTAAGACCAGGCACACACTCCTGGAATGCAGACAGACAAACACACACACGATTTTCTGACACGATTGTGAATGATCTATGTTTCCAGTAAGTACCCCGCTTCCCCTCCGCCAAAAAAAAAAGAAAATCCGTGAATAGCTACAGAGAATCTATATGCTTTATAATTAGGCCATCAAATCCATGGGATCAAATCTTGACTATACCACAGCCATCCATGACTGTGTTTTAATGGGAGCAAAATTGGCAATACTCTTTCAGTGGGAGTGATAACATTTTTTTTTTTTGCCTTCTGGGGTTCAACCGGCATTATCCTGTAAGTGTTTCGGAATACATGAGAGCTTGGGAGCTACCTTAGGAAATGGAAGGGTATGGCTTCCATTCATGAAAAGTTTGGTCATGTTGAGCACGCCAGTATTTGTGAGAGAGCACCTCCAAATTCCACCAGCAGTCCTAGCTACAGTTCTAACATATCAACCGGCTATGTGCGACTTTACCATTAGTCAGTATATCACATGATGCTGGGGTCATGTTTGGATCCCTGCTCATGGGATGATTTTAGCCAATCCTTGGTCAATAGCACAAAGTACACTTGATGCATATAGTGCAATGTTCGAGTTCCTAGAGGCTAGGAAAGGATTTGTAATTCTGTCAGTTCTGCAGTTCTGATTCCTAGAACTGCAGTGTGGTGTAATTAATTCCTCCATGTTATAAACCTGTGGGTGTTTTAAGTTTTTTTTTACCTGCTCAGACCATCAGATATTTACACAGTACATTCTGCTGTTTGGCTTGAACACTAGCTATTATTCTGATCTGTGCTAGAGTGTGACTACGAAGGCTGATTTAAAGGCATTTGTTTTGGACTGAGGCCCGTTGCCAATACTGTGTCACTTTCCTCTGGAAAACAGAGGTCCTCTATGTCTCTCCTCTGATAATTTTGGCCGAACAAGGTGGCTTTTGTCACTGGGGGATAATCGTGCCTCCAGACAGTGGGCTGTATCACATCCTCTCACACCATCTCAAATCTTTGTTTTTCAATCCCATACACCATGCATCCTGGCCGTCCCTTGTATTTGGAGGCTTTATTAGATGTAGAATAATGTTTAGAAGAGAGTATAATATGGGCCCGGATAAAAAATCCTTAATGTTTATTATGATCATAACAGTTCATGTCTGTGTTTAGCATAGTATGGGGGTTAAAGCAATGTTTCTATGATAAGAATAAGATAATAAATAATAAATTAAACAGTCTGGAAAAGGCAGCACAGTGGCTAGCACATACACAGCAAGAAGTTCCTGGGTTTAAGTCTTGGTGAGGGTGTTTTTATGTGGAGCTTGCATTGGTCTTCTCAGAGTGCTTTGCTTTCCTCGTACAGTCCAAATCCGTGCACTGTAGGCTAATTGGCTGTTCCAGATTACCCCTAGGTGTAAGTGTAAATAGTTGTGTGTGTTCTGGCCCTGCATCGACTGGGGAACTTTTCGAGCTATACCTAGTCTTCACCCAGAGTTGGCTGAGGTAGTCTCCCAGTTCCCTGAGACAGTAGTAGGATAAAGCGGTTAGTCACTGTAATGAATGGGTGAATGAGTCTGAAAGCTAACTCTCATGGCCAGCTATTTGTTTTTTTTTCCAAAGTCCTGCCCCAACCTGAGGTGAGCTACACAACCACAGATAAAGGAGTAATCCAGGCCAACTGCACAGCCGTGTCTCGTCCTCCTGCAGTGCTCATCTGGAATGTGGAGGGTCATAACCAAACGCTGCGGCCCTCAGAAACCTTGGTTCACTCGCGGGGAGATGGCACTGTACGAATAGTCAGTATCATAGAGTTTCAGTCCCAACTGCTGGATGAGGAGCAAGTGATATGTACAGCACTGCATCAAAACCTGGAGAAGAACATTTCTGTACCCCTGAACAAGTGTGAGTAAAAAAGTAAACTTTTTAAAGAATATGCACTTGGAAATGAAAAATTTCCATATTTCATAGCTTGAAATTATGAATGAAGCTTACTTTTGAGTAAATTATTGGAGTATAGGTTGATTATATACTGTATAATAATAGTCAACTATATTATAAGTAGGCCTTTAAAGTGTACTGGTATTGGTCATCCTTGCAGCATAATTTGTGCCTGATGTAATATGTTTAAGCGACACAGAGCTTATTTTAACATAAATAACCATAAAAAGCACAAAACTGGGCAATTTTATGCGGAGCAACCAGATTTTCCCAGAAGTGACGTGAACTCGTTGGACAGGGTTGTCCAGCACAAGTGAACAAGCAGATCTATTCAGCGAGCAACATTTTAGGTGATAAAACTCCCCTCATACTAAAGGGTCTTATCTTCTACTGGTTCCTTTTGGCGAGGCGCTGCTCCCATCCGTTGTCATCCTTTGACTTTTTATGAAGGAATTCCATAGAAACAACGTCCAGTATTAAACGTAAAAACTTGGGCTTTTGGGTCAAGTAGTTCTCCCTGGAGGTCACACAGGTCGATAGCAGGTTGGCTTAAAGTGGTCTTTGTAGGCTACTGAATTGCCTAACGCCAAAAGCGATTTCGGCGCTTGTTGTTTGTGCAGCCGTGTGCTTTGCACTCTGCCATTTTCCTGGCGACACAGCTCAGCACTTAATGTGTTATCTTAGACTGGTGTCTGCTGCATGCAGCCCAGCCAGTAGGGCAAAACAACCAATTGAGGTCACTATGAGGGCTGGAACAGCCAATGAAGAAAGCAACATGCCGCTGCACATGCCTAGTAGTACTAGCAGTGTGGCAGCACCTGTGCATACTTGACAAGGGGCAAGGACTAACGTTGCACGATGGTACTGCTGATGATATGTGATCTATTAATACAAATTCTAGTAATGCAAATTCACCACAGGTACTTGTTAAACTTTTTTTGTGAAGTCCTATGTGATGGTAATTGATACTATGATCTGTGTTGAACTCAGATTCTATTATTTCCTCATTTTTGGAAATTGGCCGTACGGTTCAAAAGTTAAATAGCATAAATGCACATCTAAATTTTACCCATTGGTGTCGCTAGGATACTCGAGATGCAAACATGAAACTGACACCCTACCATATTAGTTTATCTACAGCAATGCTATCTATAGCAGCTGCTTAAACTTTTCTTTTTTTATGTAAACACATTATGCTTTTAATGTGGATGTGTAAGAGTCAGAAGTACATCTGTTCAGACAAAGAAACTGGGGGATAAAGCATGAAATATAATTCTTTAATGAATAACAAATAGTTCGTTTTAGTCGATTATTATGGTAAAAAGGTTCTGATTGTAATTTGTGTTAGTAACAGCAATTACATCACATCAAATCTTCATTTGTTTAACTTCATGAGTTTATTTTCCTATCACATTACATTACTTAATATTTTATTTCTTACACACAGTAAATATAGTATAGAACACGGTAGCATAGTGGTTAGTACATCCACCTCATAGCACGAAAGTCCTGGGTTCAAGTCCCTGGCTTGGGTGTTTCTATGTGGAGTTTGCATGCTTTCCCTCTGCTTGCGTGGGCTTCCTCTGGGTGCTTTGGTTTCCTCTCACAGTCCAAAGACATGCACATTAGGCTAATTGGCTGCTCCAAATTACCCCTGGTTGTGTATGTGTGTTGGCCCTGTGATGGTCTGGCGAACTGTTCAGTACCTTGCCTTCCCCAAGTGTAGGCTGAAATAGGATCCAGTCTCCCCATAACCATAGTAGGATTAAGCAGTTTGGCAAATGAGTGATTAAGTAAGGATATGATATTTGCTATAATTTAAAAGCCATGCATATTTTATTATTTTACTGGTTAAAAGTTTTTCCTATTTGTATTATTGGTGCTGTGTGTCCACTGTGCTGTCAACAGGTATAAAAAAATTACCTGCCATCTCACATTACACCATTATTTCACCCAGGTACCTGTTCATCTTAAATTGGCTAGAAAATGAACAGTACTCGTTATAGTGGTTTTAGATACAGGAGTAATTAGTCTCCTTAAAACTGCTGAAGAAAATAATCTCAACTGCATCTCTATAATCTCTATTTCTACTTTGTCGTGCTATCATACATTATGTAATTCTTTCTTTATGTGACTTATTGACTTTTGTTTTGCAGCTGGATTTAAGAAAATCATCATCATCTCAGTCGGGATTACAGTACTTGTGCTGCTCATATGCCTGTGTTTGTGCATGAAGAGGCACTAAAACCATACTCCAAGATGGTCAGTAGACTTTTTCACCTAAGAATTTGAGTAAAATGAGCAATAATTAGGAATTAGTGATAAAAGCAAAGCATGATAATTGATGGACAAGTTCGTTAAAAAAAATCAAGAATTATTTGACTGTTCCACCAATCAGAAACAAGAAAATATTTTGAATGAACAACAATAGAGTTTAGTGAATACTACACAGGAATGTTGTGATCTGATTGGTTAGCTTTCTCGGGATTATAGTCATTCTACACGTTTCTAACTTCCGTGTTTTGAAATTGTAAAAATAAACCATAATAGTTTCACTTTAGTTTGCTTTTCTTATGCTTCCATGTAGTGGACATAAAACAATGATTCACCTCAGGTTCAGTGAATACCCACCTTGCCTTTGATTAATAATTGTTATTTATTCATTAATTTATTCATTTTCTAAGATGCTCAATCCTAATTAGGGTCACAGGGAGGCTGGTGCCCATCTCAGCACTCCGGACCAGGCCATCGACGGCCAACACTCACACAACTATTCAGACTCACACCTAGGGGTGATTTGGAACAGCCAATTAGCCTACTGTGCATGCTTTTGGACTGTGGGAGGAAACCGGAGTACCCGGAGGAAACCCATGCAAGCACGGAAACATGCAAACTCCACACAGAAACACCTAAGCTGGGAATCAAACACAGGCCTTCTTGCTGTAAGGCTGAAGTTACTAAGATAAAAAAACACGACTATACTGCATAATATAGACATAATAATATTACATTTGCCTTACCATCAGATCTGCTGTTATTAAAGAAAAAATCAATCCTAACCTTCTGACCAAATTAAAATTAAGTAGCTTGATGATATAATAAGCAATGAAACGTGTACACTGTCATAACAGTGAGGAATCTATTTTATAACATAGTTAGACACACTAGTATTTGCATGTCTGTTTTTGTTTTTTTTTAATGTAAGGCCATTCTTTTTTATTCATTGTTTGGCGAATTTCTATTAGACAGCGACACAAAAGATTCAATTTAAGAAAAGGTATTTTACTTTTTCTTTAACAACACATCTGAACAGTTGTAAATATTTAAGTAGAAATAGAAAATAGAAAGTAGAACATATTTTTATTTTGCCCTTTCTTGTATTCTTAAATAAACCCAAACGAGTGCTTTGATTTAAATATTTAATAATTTTAATACAGTACTTTTCATTCATTCATTCATCCATTCATTCATTTTCTGAACCGATTGATTCTAATCAGGGTCGCTGGCATTGAGGTCGTGGGTGGTAGTACTTTTCATACAATGTATTTTCTGTAGAAACTACTGCTTTAAACAGACCAGTAACACATACTGTCACAACATTTTCCATAACATTCAAAAAGGAGATTGCCGTAAAAATGCTTTCATACACCTCTCCTTTCACCTCACCTCTGAGGATGGAGAATGTCTGCATGTAGAATTAAATCTGAAGTCTCGTCTTTCAAAAATGAAAAGAAAAACAAAAACTGTATTGATCAGTTCTGTCACACATGATGATAGTATAATTTCCGACAGTCTCGTGTGATAGACCTTTGTACACACTCGCACTGTGCAGATTGCTGTATTCGAAACAGCAGCTGGGTGTCCGAGGCAACACTGCCGATGTACATGATGTAATTACAGTAATTCCCATGAGAGGGCAAAGAAGGTATTGGCTTGGCATAAAAATATGTTTCGGTTTTAAAATTCATTGCGCAAATTTCAAAGCCAGCAGGAATAAAAAAATGTTTATATTATATAATATTATTGCTGGATCTGTAAAACAAGGAATAAAAAAGAATGGCTTAAATGTCCCTTGTTCAAAACTAGCATGTAGTCAGTGACCAAGGTGTTAGCCATGAAGCAGTTAAACACAGGCTTCCTTTGGGCTTGTTGTCGAGTAACAGTTCGTGTGACTTTTGACCTCGAACAAGGCAGAGTTTGTTTTTGTGCTGGAAGCTTTTTTCATATGAGCCAGATACCTTTTAAAGACTTTCAGAAATGGTTCAAGCCTCTGAGAATTTTACACCAGAAGGATGGTTCAAGAAGTGACGACACTTCTTACATATCCTTGCTAGTGGCAACATGATGATTCAGGCTTCATCCATGACAAATTTTAATAAATATTTTTTTTTTTTACTTTTACTCGTGACTTGCTTGTAGGCCAATTTGATGCCATTAATAAGGGTCGAACACACCAGATCACACTGTTAACCTTGATGCAATATCGCTGTAATTTTGAGACAAACTGAGACAACATACAACATCTGACAACATACAACATACTCTATAAAATATTTACAGTTTAATAGTATGCTCTATTGTTCGATTCATATTGTTGCAAACAACAATAATTATGGCATACTGGGCTCATTTATCCATCCATTGTGCCCAGATATAGATCAGTGGTGCACACACACCCGGAGTAGTTCCCTTCAGCCGACCACAGATTGCATAATTAAGATGAGGATGTACATATGTGTTTGTGTGAAATAAAGACGCATTATTAGTTTAATTATTTTAGATCAAAGCACATTTTTGATAACTAGCCATTTATAATGCTAAAAAGCTAATGCCAATGACTTTACCAGTGTTATCAACAGCCTTATTTACATTTAGAGTGATTTAGAGTACTAAAATCAGCTCACAAAGAGTCTGACATTGACAAAGAGTCTGACAGTGATATCAGTTTTTCAATTTCATTGTTGTTAAAATATCGGCCTGTGACAGACTTCAACACTGCCATTGTTTTCAATGAAACTTTGGACCTGTCCAACATTTAGTAATGGCTTCATGCTCAACATGGACACTCGGCTACTGTCAGAGTTCACAACTTTTTTAATTCTAAAAACGTTTTAAAAGTTCTCTGTTAAGAATTGATTATAGACTTTTCAAAGTTTCAAAGTAGTAATAATAATAGTAGTAGGAGTAGTAGTATTTGTAGTAGAAGTAGTAGTAGCAGCAGCAGCAGTAGTGGTAGTAGTAGCACAAATAGTAGCAGTAGAATTAGCAGCAGTAGTAGAAAAAATAGTAGTAGAAGTAGTAGCAATAGCAATAGTAGTAGTAGTAGTAGTAGAAAAAGTAGTAGTAGCCATAGTAGTAGCAGTAGAATTAGCAGTAGTATTAGTATTAGTAGTTGTAGAAGTACTAGCAGCATCAAATGTAGTAGTAGTAGTAGAAGTACACAAGATTGTAGTAGAAGTAGTAGTAATAATAAGAGTGATAATAGTAGTAGTAGTAGTACTAGTAGTAGTAGAAGTTGCAATAGAATAAGCAGGAGTAGTAGTAGTAGTAGACGTAGCAGTAGAATTAGCAGGAGTAGTGTTAGTAGTAGTAGTAGTAGTAGTAGTAGAAGTAGAATTAGCAGTACTAGTAGTAGTAGTTGTAGCAGTAGAATTAGCAGGAGTAGTAGTAGTAGTAGTAGTAGTAGTAGTAGTAGTAGTAGTAGAAGTAGCATTAGAATTTGCAGGAGTAGTAGTAGTGGTAGTAGTAGTAGTAGTAGTAGTAGTAGTAGTAGTAGTAGAAGTAGTAGTAGAATTAGCAGGAGTAGTAGTAGTAGCACTAGAATTAGCAGTAATAGTAGTAGTAGCAGCAGTAGAATTAGCAGGAGTAGTAGTAGTAGTAGTAGAAGTAGCAGTAGAATTAGCAGTAGTAGTAGAAGTAGCAGTAGAATTAGCAGCAGTAGTAGTAGTAGTAGATGTAGTAGTAGTAGAAGTAGCAGTAGAATTATCAGTAGTAGTAGTAGTAGTAGTAGAAGAAGTTAAAGTAGAATTAGCAGTACTATTAGTAGTAGTTGTAGCAGTAGAATTAGCAGGAGTAGTAGTGGTAGTAGTAGTAGTAGTAGTAGTGGAAGTAGCAGTAGAATTAGCAGGAGTAGTAGTAGTAGTAGTAGTAGTAGTAGTGGAAGTAGCAGTAGAATTAGCAGTAGTAGTA
>JAOUQZ010000026.1:11890751-11904258 GCA_028564935.1 Neosilurus hyrtlii
ATTATTATTATTATCATTATTATTATTATTATTATTATTATTATTATTATTATTATTATTATTATTATTAATATTATAGGAAATCAATTGAAAGTATTACCTCCATTAGCAGTTTATATGTGTTATTGTCTTTGATTCGGCCTTCACATCGAGCCAAAGCAGCCAGATTAGTGAACCATACACATGGGATCCAGTATTTATTATAGGGAGATTGCAGACTCTCAAACTTCTTCCTCTCCTCTCGTGTCATAAATCCTACAGAGAGAGAGAGAGAGAGAGAGAGAGAGAGAGAGAGAGAGAGAGAGAGAGGGAGAGAGAGAGAGAGAGAGATTTTAAAGTAGTATATACAGAGTTACAAACAAATTAATTTCTTTCTTTTTTTTCCAGTTCAAGGAGAGGAAAAGGATGGAATGACTCAAAGTTGAGAATGACAAAAGGAAATAATGGAAAATCTCCTTTAAGAAGGAAATCCAACATGCTTTGTTTGAGGTATATTTCATGTAGCCAGGTTGTTCTGCCATTAAACTAAATTGTTTTGGGTCACACTTGTGATTTGTTTATTTGGTTCCAAGTGAAAAAAAAATCTTAGCAAAAATCCTCCAAGTTTGGTAAATGCATCACTTTTACGAATGGTTATGATTCCCAGGCTCGGCCGTCTTTGTGTGGAGTTTGCCTCTTCCCTCACACCAAGAAGGTCTCTGGTTCAAGTTCCGGGTTCGGGCGTTTCTGTGTGCAGTTTGCATGTTCTCCCTGTGCTTGCATGGGTTTCCTTTGGGTACTTCGGTTTCCTCCCACAGTCCAAAGACATGCACATTAGGCTGTCTGGCTGTTCCAAATTGCCCCAAGATGTGAGTGTGAGTGTAAATGGTTATGTATGTGTTGCCCTGTGATGGTCTTATGGGCTGTTCAGGGTGTAACCTGCCTTTGCCCAGAGTCAACGGCCCTGGTCGGATTAAGCAGTTCAGCAAATAACTGAGTTAGATTAAGTTAATTATTCACTATTTGTTACTACTGGAAAACCAACTCTCTTAAAAATGCTTTAATTCAACTTTTTGGCGACTAAGAACAGGGTTACTAGGTACAGTGTAGAAGAAAAATAAATTGTTGATAAGATATCAGCAGTAAAATAAATCTGAGAGCATGTTTTCACAGATTGATCATCCACATATTTCAGGCTCACCTGCCTCCACCACATGGTCTATGGTGGGAAAGCGCTTGAAGACGGCGGTGCTAACGGAGCGCAGGATGAGCAGAGCAGACAGACTAGTGTAGCGCATGAGTGTACGCCGCAGCAGCCTTCCACGCTCGTCAATGCCCTGTACACCACCCGAGAGCACGCACATTACCCGGTCCGGCAGCGGGATTGATGTGTACTGGCTCCACCAGCGGTTCACTATCACAGTCACATAGAAACCTGCACGGATTTACAGAATGGATCTACAAAATATTCTAATTGCGTCATATCCAGTATATAAGTTTCTATAATGTATAAGAATGTAAATAAATCAATACTGATACCCAAGACGAAAGACATTGGGATGAGGCTGGCATAATGATTGCAGTAAATTGAGAGCTTTTCGAAGTGCCTCTTTTGCTCATCCACAAGAAAGAATCTGGGAAAGATACTGTAAATATGAGTAGGCTGTACCACTGCAATTAGGGACAACAGTGCAGTTTTCCTAAGTGCAAAGTTTTATAAGTTCCCAAACACTCTATACGAAATTTCCAGCATCGCAGATTCCCAACCAGCATCCCAAACTTCCAACACTCTGTATCAACTTTCACACAAGTCTGCTCCCAAATTTCCAACACAAAATATGAAATTCCCAGTGTTCCAAATTTGCAACAGTGTCCCAATTTTTCAGCACTCTGTGTGCTCACTAACTATTCTCTGTCAAATTCCCAAGACTATAGAAAAATTCCCAATGTCCCAAATTCCCAAACAGTGTCCCACATTTCCAACATCAAAGTCTGAACCAGTCTGTCAACCAGTGTCCCAAATTTCCAGCATTCTCTATCAACCTCCCAACCAGTCTGTCCCAAATTCCCAACAAGCTATATAAAAATGCCAGTGTCACAGATTTTTAACACTCTGTCTCAACTTTCCAGCTAGTCTGTCCAAAATTCACAAAACTCTGTATGAAATTCCCATTGTCCCAAATTTCCTATCCCAAATTTATAACATCAAATTCTGAACAAGTCTAATTACCAATGATGCTGTCCCAAATTTCCAAACACTGTCCAAAATTTTCAAAACATTGCACAAATTCTCAAACTGAGATGGCTGTCCATGATAATTATCTTGTTTAGTAGGGTACTCACCTGTACGTGATACTGATGGCAGCATACATGGTGAAAAAAGCCAGAAATTCCTTGTAAAGAACTTTATAGATGCTCCCCTTCCAGGCCAGGAGCAACTTGGAGAAGCCGCAGAAGCGAGCGTTTGCCACATGTGCTGTGTACGTCACCGTCATCTCAGGGTTCACAGATTCCTGCTGTGGTTCTGCAAGGAACCTGGTCTAAAATGCAGTCTCAACTCTATAGGGCTCGGCATCCAGGCTCTATGGGTCTCCCAAGAGAGTGCAAAACCCTTAACATCAGAGTCTGAGCTACCACAAATCCATGAGGTGTTCTTTAAAGTCAGAGGAGAAGAAATTACACACAGAAAGTGGATGTGGAAAAAATCTTGTATGTCACCTCTGCTGTTTAATGCTACAAATGAAATTGAACCAAAATATTTTCTCCTTCTTTTAAAATATTTTATATCCCTGACCTGAGCAACAACGATACTTCTGATTGACTTTTAGACCCCAGTCTATCCAGGAGCTCTGGAATAATTCTACTTTATAAGGAGGACAGAGCTCATTAATGCGGCGTCCTGCTGCTCAGAGCGCTGATTTGTTCTCTTCACTGAGATGTTGGTGTTGGTTATGAGTCAATTCACTGAATTGATTCTTTTAAGCAAATGACAGTGCAGTTCAAACAGTGAAAATAAAATTATAATTTATAATAAATGCAGCTCAAAATGCCTTGCATAAATAAAAAGTAAAAAAAAAAAGTTTTTAATCTTAATATTAACCTACGTGGACAGTGAGTTTGTTTAATTCAACTACAGTAGTCAAATAAAAGGAATAACTCAAATGAGTCACTTAAAACAATCTAATTCCTTCGTGAATTGCTCATTTCAGGTCTCAGGGCTGAGAAATTGTGAGCGATGGGGCGGTAAACAAGAAGCAGTCGTGTGTAGGGAGTTGAGATGAACAATTTGCACAAACATCAAACTGTAAGTAAAGATAGAAGAGCCGTTAAAGTAACACAATTCAAATATACAAAATCTGGATAATTTTCCATGGGTTAAATGACGTGAACAGGCGATTCATCCACAACACCAAGAGAAACTCTCAGCTGGAGTGTGTACTACTGATCCACATGATCATAATATGATATTGTGCAGAAAACCACGGAAGCCGATCACATAATGACCACATTGTCTGTTCAGTAACTCCAACCTAAATCCATTTGAATGTCATTTAAAGTTTTCTCATTGATTTTTTCAGGAACACTTCACCCTCACTGACCCTCATGATGTAACACTGTACTGTTGGCACTGCAGGGTTCCTTGTTTGTACAGATTATGATCAGAGGATGAAAGGTGGCCTGTGCTGCTCCAGTCACTTCACATTTTTTAAATCCTGGCAAACCCTTTAACTGCAATCTTCATCCAAACCTAGTAATTTACGGAGCAAAGCCTGGACTTTAGGCATGGGGTGCACTTAAGACAGGAGGAATAGGTATAAACTTTATTATGGAAGTCTATGGTTCTGAGATGATTTACCGTTCACATAATATTTTATACAATATTCTTCTATATAAATAATTTCTTTTAGCAACGCAGTAGTGTAGTGGTTAGCACGTTCACCTCACAGAAAGGTCCTGGGATTGAGTTACAGGCTCAGGGGTTTCTGAGTGGAGTCTGCTTGTTCTCCCTGCGCTTGCCTTGTATTCCTCCCACAATCCAAAGATATAAACACTAGGCTTATTGGATGTTTCAAACTGGCCCTAGGTGTGAGTGTAAATGGTTATGTGTGTTGCCCTGTGATGGTATGGTGAGCTGCTCAGTGTGTGCCCTGCCTTCACCAACTGTTGGGTTGAGATGGACTTCAGCCTCCCAGCAACAACGGTAGTATGTTTAAGTGGTTCAGCAAAGGAGTGAGAATTATTTACTTATGAAAAAATAAACAGAATCCAGATCAAAGTATGTACATCTATATATTTTCTCCTGGTCAATCAGTGCATCATTTGCATACTGTAACCTAATTGGCTCTTACATATTATGTTTGTTATGAGGACCCACTTTCATTCCAAGTTTATTTAAACATGTTTATATGACAATGTTTTGAAAGGATAAAATATAAAAATTGTCATTCCTGCAAAAGTGTAATTATTTTCAGATAAGTTTCTAATGTGAATGTCCACGTAATCAAAATGATTACATCTTACTTTAGTGAAACGACTTGCAATTTATGGCTTACTCATGATTCAAAACTCCATCTAATAGTTAAAATGATCCCGAACCTTGCAGAATTCATGCTGGTGTAGAGTCAACTGTTTGCTCCTTCTCTGATATGAAATGTTTATTTAAAAAGAGAAGCATGTTCAACCAAGCTTAATACAACGCGGATTGAGAGTTAAATTCAATACAGGGTTTGACAACACATGAAAATGTCTATTCAACTAAATAAATTAAAAATTATATATTATTGCACGTTTGCACTCTGTATAAACTGGTAAATTTTTTTTACTGGATAATTTAATTATTTACCACAATACTGTGATTAGAAAAACAGACCTTTTATCACACAACCCTTTATATTCCCACCATTTATATTGTTTTTCCAACATTTTCATGTTTCCTTTAATGATTTTCTTGCTGGACACAAAGCATTATTGCGCAGGTTTCATATATTACATACATTACACCATGTGATGTACACAGTTTAAATATTTCAACAGAAAGAAAGAAGGTAAGAACAGAGATAAGAAAGGATTCCCCAGAGCCGAAAATTTACAGTTATAGAGGACCCAGATGTGTTGAGAGCCCATACACTTCTGTTAATGAATAAGAACACCTTCAAACGGAGAATGGATCATTTCAGAAACGTCTATCGAGTACATTCTTAATCAGAGATCAGACACCTTTTAATCATCTTTTTATGCCTTTTTATACATAAATCACCATCACACAATAACTTCATAATCAGAGGTTATTTAACGGATAAGAATAAGGAATGGGCTTGAGTAAAAGAAACACAGGAGAGAGAGAGAGAGAGGGAGAGGGAGAGGGAGAGAGAGAAAAACAGGTGGATGTAGTGCTGAGAGCTGTAATCACTACAAAATGCTCCGGATCTGATGATGACGAGCGTGTTGTCTGAGAGGGTTAATGAACCAGTGAACTGTAGCAGGAGACTGTAGGTGTGTGTGTGTGTGTGTTTAAGGGAAGGTAAGTCATTTGTTAGGGGGATTGTAAGGCTCCAGGAGAAGTTTGGAAAACAGGTTGACTTTGTCCACTCCTCGTACCTCGTGAGGCAGTAGAGGCAGTTTGACTATGTGGAAATCCTCATACAGGTCCTCCATCTGAAACACACACACACACACACACACACACACTTAACTTCAAGTTCTTTTTAATTAATCAATACTACAGAAAAATCGTTTTTGGTTTACCCAATCCCTGTGGTTTCATGATTAAGCAAGGATATGTTTGGTCATTGACGTTGGCACCCCAAAGTAATTTAGAGGCCAATAGGGTTTTACAAAAGCAGCCACCATTCTTTGCTTTAACCGAGTATGAGGAGATTAAGGAAGCTTGTTAAGCTCCACCTCCCAACGTTTTACAAGGTACTGCATGCTTAAGTGTTTTAAGCAGACATGACTGTCCTGTGATGAAACACATCAATACTGACGTTAACATAGACAAATTTTTTATAAATAGATAGATAGACAGATAAGTCAGTCAGTCTGTCATGTGTTAAAAATGCCTAAAAACGCCGCCTAGTGGCTACAATCACCAAGAACAGTACTAAGCTCCTGCTGATGTAGAATCAATAGACTTTTCCTCAGACAGCCCTAAACCCCGTCCCCACCAAGCTGTGCTGCCACAGACCCACAAGCCTAAAAGCAAAAAAAAGCATAAAAGCCTTTTACCACGGATTACACAGCGACCAACGACAAAATGATTAACATTGTAATAAATTTGACTTTGCTGTCGTAATATACCGTAGAGTTTGTGTCCTTGGCGTTTCTGTGTGGAGTTTGCATGCTCTCTCCGTGCTGGCATGGGTTTCCTCCGGGTACTCCGGTTTCCTCCCACAGTCCAAAAACATGCACATTATGTTAATTGGCGGTTCCAAATTGCACCTAGTTGTGAGTGTTTGTGTTGCCCTGTGATGGCCTGGGGAGTTGTTCAGGGTATACCCCGCCTTCCCTCAGTGTCGGGTGAGATGGGCTCCGGCCTCCTTGACACCCTAATAGGATTAAGCAGTTCAGCAAATGAGCGAGTGAGTGAGAGTGTCTTAATATACAGCCTATTGATTAATTGGTCTTATCATTATCATCATCACCACCTTCTGTTTGATCTGGGGTCAGGTCGTGGGGGCAGCAGCCTAAATAGTCGCTCTCCCGAACCACTTCCTCCAGTTCTTCCGGGGGTATACTGAGGCGTTCGGGAGGCATTCTAATCAGATGCTCGAGCCACCTCAACTGGCTCCTCTCAACGCAGAGGAGCATTGGTTCTACTCTGAGCTCCTCCCGGTTGGCTGAGCTTCTCACCCTATCGCTGCCCTGCAACCCTGTGAAGGAAGGTCATTTCAGCCGGCTGTATTCACAGTATTGTTCTTTCGGTCACTACCCAAAGCTCGTGACCATAGGTGAGGATAGGAAAGTAAATTTACTGGTAAACAGAGAGCTTTGCCTTCCGGCTCAGTTCCTTCTTCACCACGACGGACCGGTACAAGCTCCGCTTTACAGCAGAGGCTGCATCGATCCTTTCTGTTGATCTCCCGCTCCATCCTTCTCTCAATCGTGAACAATACTTGAACTCCTCCACTTGGGGAAGGAACTTATACCAGACCCGAAGGGTGCATTCCATTATTTTCCGACTGAGAACCATGGCCTCGGACTTGGAGGTGCTGATTCTCATCCCAGTCGCTTCACACTCAGCTGCGAATCGCTCCAGCGAGAACTGAAGGTCCTGGCTCGAAGAAGCCAAAAGGACAACGTCATCCGCAAAAAGCAGAGACGAGATCCTATGGCCACCAAACCTGAACCCCTCAACTGCACCTGGAAATTCTGTCAATAAACATTATAAACAAAACCGGTGACAAAGGACACCCTTCGCAGACTCCAAACCTCACCGGAAACGAACTAGACATCTTACCAATGCGGACCAAGCTCTGGCTCTGGTGGTACCAAATGGCCCATAGCAACGGGTCCGGTACCCCGTACTCCCGGAGCACACCCCACAATTTAGCCCAAGGGATACGGTCAAAAGCCTTTTCTAAATCCACAAAACACATGTGGACTGGTTGGGCAAACTCCCATGCCCCCACCAGGATCCTGTAGTGTGTGTGGAGCTGGTTAAGAGTGGTGCAGATGGGACGAAAACCACATTGTTCCTCCTGAATCTGAGGTTGAACCATCGGCCGGATCCTCCTCTCTAGTACTCCTGAATAGACTTTCCTGGGTAGGCTGAGGAGTGTGATTCCACGATAGTTGGAACACACCCTCCGGTCCCCCATTTTATAAAGGAGAACTACCACGCCAGTTTGCCAAAACAGAGGTACGGCCACGATGTTGCAGAGACTTGTCAACCACGACAGTCCTACTACATCCAGAGCCCTGAGATATTCAGGGCGGATCTCATCCACCCCGGAGCCCAGCCACCAAGGAGCTTTTTGACTACCTTGGCAACCTCAGCTCCAGCAGTGGGCGGACCCCCTACCCGAACCCCCAGGGTCTTCCTCCTCCATGGAGGGACAACCTGCCTGGGGGTAAAGTCACAGTAATATCCAAAAAAACGAAACGAAAACAACAAAAATATGACAAACCTGGACATCATGGCACTTTTAAATTTATCAGCCAAGTTTCTGCATGTGTAGACCTACAAACTCATCCTTTGTTCCGTCACGGAAACACTTAGGAATGTACACCGCCGTTCAAAAGTTTTGAGTCACCAACAAAATTTCTAATTTTCCATGAAAAAACAAACTTACATCCATCAAATGAGTTGCAAAATGAATATGAAATGCAGTCAAGACTTTGACAAGGTTACAAATAATAATTTTGTCCTATATCCTAGACTTACTACATCCTTGCAGACCTTTGTCATTCTGGCGGTCAGTTTGTGGAGAAAAAAATGAAGAAATTTTACCCCATTCTTCCTAAAGCACCTCCAACAATGGCTTGAAGGGCACTTCTTCTGTACTATATGGTCAAACTGCTCTCACAACAGCTCACTCGAGTTTAGATTTGGTGATTGCACTTGCCACTCGATTACTGACATAATACCAGCTGACTGCTTCTTGTCTAAATATTTTTTGCATAGTTCAGAGTGTTTTAGGTCAGTTTTTTCAACCTTTTTTGAGCCACGGCACATTTTTTACATTGAACAAATCTTGCGGCACACCACAAAGCAAAATTTTACAAAACGACACTATGTAGCTTGAAACAGTTTGTGTAAATCACAGTATAGATTAAACTCAGTCAGTGTGAAACCTGGGACTGTTTAGATAAACACACACAAAGCTCTTCCTCAGTGAGCATCTCGTTTCCAGTGGCTTTGCAGACAGGTGGTATTAATCTCTGTCACAGTGTTTGAATGTTACATTGAGCTTTAAGTTTAGCAGCTACATAGCTTTGAGGGCTCTCTCTCATTTACCTTTGTGGTTTTTCTCATAAAAGTTGCCTGTTTCTCTGTGTTTTCACACAGGAGATCAAAATAGTCCATCAGCTTGTTTTGAAGTAATGGGTGCTTCGTTTGGAGATGGTGAAAGTGAAGCCGGACTAAAGATATCTTTCATTGTATCGCCTCGAGCTCAAGCTCACTGTCTTTGCTCTCTTTTGACCACCACTCATATTAGGGACCTCATCTGGGTCAGAATTTTGTCCAGGGCCCAGTTCCGAGTTTGCACTTTTTTCTTTTTAAAAACCTGCATGCATCACTACGGAGCCCCTAAAGGGACACGGGGTCGGGGGATTACATGAAAAGTTTCTAGTGTGCACGAGAAACCTCAGGTAACTGCTGCACACGCGATAGGTTTCTAGTGGAACCCATGCCCCGACATCCCCCCCCCCCCCCCCCCCCCCCCCCATGTCCCTTCAGGGGCTCCGTACATCACTAATTCTCTTGTCTCTAAAAATAATTAAGGAAATTAAGCTCCCTACTGCCACTCTCTAACATAGAAGAGTATTACATTACTCTGCCAGTCACTAAAGCACAGACACTCGACAATGGCCAACAGTAATTGGATAATTTCCCACGGCACATCTGACGACCTCTCACAGCACACTAGTGCGGTTGAAAAATCACTGTTTTAGGTCATTATTCTGTTGTTGCAAAATGGAGTGATAGCTTTCCTTAGTAAAGATCCACTTTTACCCTGTACAAATCTCCCACTTTACCACCACCAAAGCACCTCCAGACCATCACATTTCCCCCACCATGTTTGGTACTTCTCTCCATTATATACTTCTCTACACTCCTCACACACTCACCTGGTCCAGGTACTTGGACTGGATCTTGTGTCTAGCCTCACACATCTTGCAGGGTCTCTCAACATCTGGAAACACTAGCTGGTTGACGATGATGTTGTGTGTGTCGATGCGGCACTTGGCCAGCTCCTGGATTAGCCGTTCTGTCTCATACAGGGACAGGAACTCGGCAATGCACACACAGATAAACGTCGTCTGCTCCTGTTACAACATACAGAAGGTCAAAACACAAACAAAAAAAAACAAGACGGGTTAGAGCGCCATTAGCCTGTGGATGGACTTGCCTCCCAAAACACTAACTAACTAACTAACTAAATAAATATATGGGCGGCACGCTGATCACTTTGGCCTCACAGAAGGATGGTCCTGCTTTTGAGTCCTGGGCGCCACTGTGTAAAGGTCCTGCTTTTGAGTCCTGACGTTTCTGTGTAAAGTATGCATGTTCTCACCGTGCCTGCGTGCGTTTTCTCAGAGTATTCCGGTTTCCTCCCACAGTCCAAAGACATGCAGCTTAGGCTAACTGGCTGTTTCAAATTACACCTCGGTTTGTAGTTGAGTGTGAAAAGTTATGTGTGTTAGACCTGCAATAACCTGACGAGCTGTTCAGGGTGCACCCTCTCTTCGCCTAGTGTCGGGTGAGATGGGCGCCAGTGTGACCCTACTGTGGCCCTAGTAATGATAAGGTTCGGCAAATGAGTGAGTGAGTGAGTAAATAAATAAATAAGTGGATTAATGGATGGACAGATATATAGATAAATAAATAAATGAACCTATCTATCAATATTTATCTTCTGTGTGTTTGATTCTGTTTAAAAAGGAATTTAGAAAGGAATGGTACTTTTAACTTTCTGCCAAATTAAGTATTTCCAACCAAACCATCACCGAAGCAAGTAAGAAAGTTACCAGTATGAAGTCAGGAAGTGTGCTCTGGGACTCACCGGGTCTTTAAACTGCTCACTGACAGAGCGGATAACAGGAAGCGTCTCCTCCAGTTTGGATGCCAGTTGATCTGCGTTCATGTCACCCAGCCCCAGCATGTTACACATCTACAGTAACAGAAAAAACTCCCTAAATGAATACAGTTAAAGGTTTATTCTCCCCTACTATGAAATAAAGAGGGTTTACACATGGACAGTAAAAAGAGTAATCAGAGTCATGTCATAGGGTTTAAACAGAGAAAAGTGGAGCCAGGGGGCTTTTCTGCCGAGCCTCTCACTGGCTCATTGTCTATTGCGCAGCAAAATGCTAAACTGTCCCATACAAACACACAACATGTGCATTTCCCAGCATGCAGTGCAACTGACCTGAGAGATGAAGGGGCTGATCTGGTTTTTGATCTTCATGAGGCGGCCCAGGCCCCGTTCCACAATGGTGGGGAAATTGAGAAGGCGCAGCGTGTGGCCTGTAGGCGCCGTGTCGAACACCACCACAGAGAAGTTCATCCCCTTCACTAACCTGCAGCAGACCAAGAGAGAAAGAGGGGAGCCAATAGTAATAAATAATAATAATAATTCATCAATTACAGTTTCATGGTTAGATTTAATAATACACGGGTCTCTTGGCACCACCTGGTGACCCATGAACTTTCGCATGATCTCTCAGTTTGATTTTTAACAGTAAAATTTTACGTAATGAATAAATAATGAACATTGATTAGAAGGATCTGAGTTTGGTGATACACGTACATACATACACCATCAGCCATAACTTTAAAATCACTGAAAGTTGAAGTAAATAATAGTGACTATTAGGGAATGTCGTGATCTGACTGGTCCACTACCTCACTCACTCAGTCATTTGCCGAACTACTTAATCCTACTAGGGTTGCACGGAGGCTGGAGTCAATCTTAGCAGACATTGAGTGAAAACAGGGTACACCCTGAACAGCTCGCCAGACCATCGCAGGACAACACACGCAATCATTTACTCTCACCCCTAGGATCAATATGGAACAGCCAGTTAGCCAGTTAGTTAGCATTGTTCATGTCTTTGAGCTGTGAGAGGAAACCAGAGTACGCAGAGAAAACCCATGCAAGCACAGGGAGAACTCCACACAGAAACACCCTCTCGCCAAGCCCGGGACTCGAGCCCCCAACTTGCCGCCTGTCTCGGGATCATAAATCATTATTCAGCGTGGATAGTGCTTGAATCAAAATGACACTTTGTCACGGACACTCGAGCAGGCAGCATCATCATTATCATGCTTTAAAGTGGAAAAAACAATCATACCATATACTAAACACCTCTCGGGAGCCCTGTTTCCTTGTGTTCGAAATGTCCTCAGATACAGAGCTGTCTCACTGGTTGAGAGCACAGTACCTGACCTGCTCAAGTGTCATGGTTAAAATTTGAAAATATAAACTATTCAAATCTTGTTTGAATTTGTTTTCTTGTGTTTCTGGTAGTCCATACTAAAATATCTGTAAGGTTGCATTCATTTCTTTACTTTTGTTTCAGAACAGATGCCGTTAGCTAAAAAGCTATTAGCATAGCTGTTCAGAATGTACCCGGCCTTCATGGAGCGTCGGCTGGGATTGGCTCCAACTTCTGCATGACACTAAACAGGAAAGAGCAGAACAGACCACAAGATGACATGGAGTTCTTAGATGGCTCCAAACACGGAGGTGACCTCACCTGCCTCAGTGTCTCATTTTAACTTGCTTTTAATTGTTTCTTTATGCAAAGTACCATCACAACTCTATAAAGCCTTTAAAGAACCGCTGTTTCACAGCTCTTAAGCCGCATTCACACAGGAAATTCGCATCGCCACAGAGGGACATGCAACATCACCTGACATGAGAGGTAAATTGCTTCACCACTTTCAGAACTCTCAGTTCCCTACAGCAGGTCACAGAGAGCCTTTATCATCATTATCTTATATTACTTCATACTCATATTAACATATATAGATTAATATTGGTCAGCAAGTATAGAACGGAGGCTCTTGAGCATCATAAACTGGGAAAAGTTTATAAAACGTATATAAAAATAAACTCACAGGAAATGCTGACCATTATTTGATATTTGTTTCCACTTATAAATTTTTTATGCTGTCTTCATTTGTTTTAATAATGTTTTAAATTTCTTACGTTTTGCCTTAATTTCACTTCTGATGTACAGCACAATGTTTCAGCTATGGTTGTGTGAAAGTGCTGAATAAATAAAGTTGGTATGGTATGATACGGTATGGACCGTTTTATAAACGTGAACCCAAACATGGTGTTTCTAGTTATTATCCATGTAAAATTTTATGTGCTGTCATAAAGCACAGGATATTTAGACATGGCAATAATAACCCTTATCTACCATGTTCATTGTTTCTCTATGAAAAGGTTTTGGCGAACTCCCTGTTTAGGGGCATCGGCCAATCAATGGAATCTTTAAGCTCTTATTGGTAATCACTCAAACTGCATCATGTCATGAAAAGTTCTGCTTAGCTGAACTCCGCGTTTCTCATTTGATCGCAATGAGAAACTTATCATCATTGACTGTATAGTCGCTTGTTGCTTCCTGTGTGAATGCGGCTTTAGGCTCCGGACGTGTCTGTGTTGGGAGCTCATGCGCATCCATTGTGATTGATTGATAAATTAATATATAATATATACATACACACACACACACACACACCGGCCACTTTATTAGGTACACCTGTCCAACTGCTAATTAACACTTAATTTCTAATCAGCCAATCACATGGCAGCAACTCAGTGCATTTAGGCATGTAGACATGGTCAAGACA
>JAOUQZ010000026.1:11911356-11924861 GCA_028564935.1 Neosilurus hyrtlii
CTGGGAGTCACTGCTTAGGCTGCTGCCCCCGCGACCCGATCCCGGAACCAGCGGAAGAAGATGAAGATGAAGAAGATGATTTTATTGGTTGATGGACCCAAACCCTAATGTGTGACTTCATTTCTCTGGACCACTCCTCTTCCTTACCACTCAATCAATTTAAAACTTAATCAACATCTTCAAACAAGAGTGAGTGAGAAACGATTGCTTTACTTCCAGCCAACAATTTTTCAGTTATATTCAGGACGAAAACAATTTTGAATCCAACACTTCTTAAAGCAGAAACACGCTGATGGCAACCAATGGCCTATTCTTTATGAATGACAGCAATGTCTGTCCCTCGATAACCCAGTTAGCTGCACTGGGGGAACAGCAGTGACAACTTGGTGATAGTGGGGCTTGAACGCCTGAACTTCAGATCACTAAGCCGCCATTGCCCCTCAAATAGGAAGAAGTTTGGCAAAAGATTACTACTGTGGCCCTTGTATGAGAACCGAGCAGGACATACGCATAATGTAGTCGGGATAAAATATGATGTCCTTATATGTAGACATTTGGGTCTCAAGAGGATACGCTATGCTTGTTGATTTCTTGTTAAGTGAACACAAAATATATAGCATGTGTAACAGCTGTGACACAGCTACTTCAAGGACCGTGGACTCAGCCTCAGAGCCTGGGTTGGAAAATAAAAATCACACAAAATCTTTGTTTATTTTTCCTTCTCTCACAGGGTGACGCAGTGCAGAAAAGGGATTCTTTTTATTTTTGTTTTTTATGTGTTGCTGACGGATTAAAAAGACGTCACGTTAAACTGTATCAAAACTGACAAGCACTTAATGTATGGCACGTAAATTCTCTTCAGTCTTTCAAAAAAAATTACAAAAGCACAGCGAATCTCTTTAACGATTCGGCTGTCTCAACCTCGGCTTCTGGCCGGCCGAGTGAGTCTGGAAGGTGTGCAAGGATGACCAGATTCACAGCCAAGTGGATAAAGAGCTCCATGTACAGTAGGCTGCATATGTAAGGCAGAAAACAGTTGAAACGCAGTTTCTGAGTAGTGATGAACATCTTGCAACCTAGGAGCCAAAAAATCAGCAGCACAGGAACCATGTTCCACGACAAAACAAACATCATTTGCAACATCTAGAACGATCCACGGCAAGGACGCAGCAGAAACACACATTCTCGACCTTAATTGATATTCAGATTGGAAAAAAAAACATGAAATATAAATACTAATGCAGGATAAAAACTTATTAAAAGAGGGATCTTGCCCAATCTGGCAGCATACATGACTGAACAAGTAGTTATTTACGTATTTTGAAGATGCGGTTTGAAAAATTCAGCGCCCTCTTGTGCATGTAACATGAACTGCAACAATAATACCAGCATTACCATGCTTTTCCTTTCCCTCATCAAATCCAACCTCGGTGCTGAAATCCTAGTCTTGAACATTTAAAAAAATAGTGGCTGTGCAGTTCTATTTGTGATGGGGGCGGAGCCAATTTCAGGGTCAGAAAACTGTAAACAGAAGCCTATAATAAATAAAGATGAGCCAGTAAGACTCTACGGTATAACATTAGTGTTTTCCTCGTATACATATATGAAATTATTTGTTTATTATCCATCTCAGGTGTTTATATGAATTACAAATTTACAAATTTCATTTTTAAAAAGACATTTTCAGCATTTTTACTACACATTCCAAACAAGTCCCTACAAAATTAGTGTACTCCTGTTTCGACCCGTCGAGTTTAACAAGGTGCTTTAGAGTGGATTAAGAAAAATCTTAATCTGTGCATTGTGTTGCTCAAATAAAATATAAAAAGAACGAAGGCAGAAGTAAGTGAGGAGTGCAATACAGATATGGCATGTCAGGCATGGCACATTCGCTATTTTTTTTTCTTTCTCTCTAATTACAGTGCTCAGATATTCACAGCTACAAACTGTGACCCGAGCTCGTCAATCTAAACAAGGAGAGGCACGAGCAAACACAGACGGCATCTTCCTCCTCGCATCTATTGCGCGTTTGGCAAGAAATCTGGCTAAACATGTGATCACTTTCCACCAACCACATTTAAATGAAATGGTTTAGCCAATAAATGATCATTCACAACTGTGTTCCTTCATCTTTCAGCCAGTCACGTCAGGAGTTTAGATCTTCTCTCACAAACACTGTTCATTCTCTCACACACAGACACCCATACACACCCCTCCCTCCCTCCCAATCCCCTCCATGACCCCCCGGTTGACTCCACTGGTGTGTTCCCCGTGCTGGCATGTCTTGGTGGCAGTGAGTGCAGCTCAGTTGGTCTCGTAGGAGGAGAGAAGTGCGGCGTCTACTGGCTCCATGCAGGAGGGGCAGGTGAAGGAGCGCATGAGCCATGTGTCGATACAGTCCACATGGTAGATGTGCATGCACGGCAAAAACCGGATTGGGTCTCCGAACTCAAAGCTCAACATACAGATCACACACCTGGGAGAAGAAACACACACACACACACACATTACACTTGTGTTAAAGGAGCACAATGTATCATGAATGCTGTAGACCTCTATACATTCTGCTCTATTGGTTGCAAATTAAATGGAAAGAGGCAGTTTGTCATTTTCAGGTCTTTCTGTGCTGTGATAGTGGTGTGGAAGTTGTGACTGTGTTGTTGCTAGTTGTGGCTGTGTTGAATGTGGTGGTAGTTGGGATTGTGTTGGTGATTAGGGTGGCGGGTGCTGTGGTTATTACGATTGTGGTGGTGATGGTGGTTAGGCAAATTGTGTTGGTGGTAGTTGTGGCTGCGTTGAAGTTGATGGTAATTGTAATTATGGTGGTTATTATGATTGCGTTGGTGATTATCTCGGTTGATGCTGTGGTTATTGTGATTGTGGTGGATATGGCGGTAGTTGTGATTGGGTGGTGATGATGGTTGCAAATATTATGTTGGTGGTAGTTGTGGCTGTGTTGAAGGTGATGGTAACTGTGACTGTGGTGGTGATGGTGGTTGCGGAGATTGTGCTTGTAATTAGGGTGGTGGGTGCTGTGGTTACTGTGATTGTGGTGGTGATCATGGTTGTGGAGCTAGTGTTGGTGGGATTTGTGGCTGTGTTGTAGGTGGTGGTAGTTGTGATTGTGGTAGTGACATTGTTTTCTGTAGATGTGATTGTGGTGGTGATTAAGGTGGTAGGTGTTTCTGTGGTTACTGTGGTGGTACGGACTCTCTGATCTTCTTGTCCGTGGGTTCAGGTTCCAGGCTGAAGATGCCATGTGGTAGGTGCTGAATGAGGCCGATGCGCTTAGCAATCTGTATCTGCTCTTCCTCTGTCAGCTGGGTGGCCAGGCGGGCCTCACAGGGCGTGGGGTGGTACACGGGCACCTGCTCACGTGCCTATACGTCGTACACATTGATATTTAATTATTGTACAGGTTAAAGTTCTAAAATGCACGAGTGAGCCTAACACAAAAACAACAACATATTTGTTACAGAAAACAAATATGTTGTTGTTTTTGTGTTAGGCTCACTTGTGTAAAGAAGCCTGGATCTAAATGAACAGATAAAAAAAAAAAAAGGTTCTCTGGTTACATGACCAACAAACTGATTGGAATTTGGACAGCGCTTCACCTTTCCAAACTTCCATAGCTGATCCGGTTGCCTGGTAATGTAGGCTACAGAAACATTAGCCTACCAGGATTAAAGGTCTCGCACAGTGTCTAAGCCTCTGAAAATACCAAGCAGAGCTGTGTGGAACCTTCCTCTCTAATTATACAAGAGTCTCGATGTGAAATCGTTATTCACAGCGTATATGTAATTCCCAAAAAAGTTTAAAGGTACAGTAGAACATTTCGGACGAGCCGTTAGCAGAAATTAAATATCACCATTACACATTAAACATTTTTATTAATTCAATAATCATAATAAACAACTCTAAATAAACTGTTTACATCTGCACGGTGTCCCTCTCATGGATGCTGCCATCATGCACCGTCATATTTCAAAAGTAGCCCAGAACCACACAGGCTCCGAAGGGGAGGGAGCAGGAATGACATTTCAGTTGGCTGCAATCTGGAACCTCCCCACGTCTTACCACTAACTGTTACACACTTTACCTTTACAATCTCATGTATTATTAGAAGGCATTTTGTACAGTATATACAAATAATCCCAAACTAATCTGACTGTGAACTATATTATAATCTGACTAACGTGTATAACTCCACCTTCAGACTTTAAGCCCCACCTCTTACCACCATCAAAAACGCATTCTGTATGTGCACCTGATAGGGAAGAGGAGATGTGTGTGTGTGTGTGTGTGTGTATGTTTATGTGTGTGTACCTGATAGGGAAGAGGAGATGTGTGTGTGTACCTGACAGGGAGGAGGGGTGTGTGTGTGTGTGTGTGTGTGTGTGTGTGTGTGTGTGTATGTGCACCTGATATGGAAGAGGAGATGTGTGTGTGTGTGTGTGTATGTTTATGTGTGTGTACCTGATAGAGAGGTGGAGGTGTGAGTGTGTACCTGACAGGGAGGAGGTGTGTGTGTGTGTGTGTGTGTGTGTGTGTGTGTGTGTGTGTGTGTGTGTGTGTATATGTGCACCTGATAGGGAAGAGGAGATGTGTGTGTGTGTATGTTTATGTGTGTGTACCTGATAGGGAGGTGGAGGTGTGAGTGTGTACCTGACAGGGAGGTGTGTGTGTGTGTGTGTGTGTGTGTGTGTATATGTTTATGTGTGTGTACCTGACAGGGAGGTGTGTGTGTGTGTGTGTGTGAGTATGTTTATGTGTGTGTACCTGACAGGGAGGAGGTGTGTATGTGTGTGTGTGTGTGTGTGTATGTTTATGTGTGTGTACCTGACAGGGAGGAGGTGTGTATGTGTGTGTATGTTTATGTGTGTGTACCTGACAGGGAGGAGGTGTGTATGTGTGTGTACCTGACAGGAACGAGGTGTGTGTGTGTGTGTGTGTGTGTGTGTGTGTGTGTGTGTGCACCTGGTAGGGAGGAGGAGGTTCTCCAGGAAGACTTGCCCCCTCAGACTCGTTGAGAGGAGAAAGATCATCAGCAGTCCGGGAGAAGAGACAGTTCCCCATCGAGCCGATCAGCACCACACACACCCAGAGATAAATAAATAAATAATCTCTCTGTCTCTCTCTCTGTCTCTCTCCACTCCTCACAGTGTAGAGATCTTCTGAAGATTCCCTGAAAGGAAATAAAAAGAGTTTCCGGTGTATCCAGATATCCCTGCAGGGCTCCTCACACTCTCTCTCCCCGTGTGTGTGTGTGTGTGTGTGTGTGTGTGTGTGTGTGTGTGTAAATCTATATCGGAGGAATATTTTTAGGTAAGACCTCTTGTCGACTCCATCTCTCCTTTCACTGTGTTTACAAACTGCTCGACCGGAAGTGGAAATGCAGGTGAATTATGGGAAATGGAGTCAGTCTTCACACACCTCCAGAAAGGCCGTCTAAATTATATCGATATATTTAAATAAGGGCGCGTATGTAAAATGCATTTTATTTTACATATGCCGTAATTATATACTTTATACATTGGATTATACCTGAATTTATCTTTTAACTTCCTGAAGTAAGAAGGAACTAATGATAATAAATATAAAACTTAATGAGATCTTTTTCCATTAAGACAGTAGGACTGAGCAGTCAATCACTAGCCTGCACATTCATTCATTCACCCATTTATTCACCTGTTCATTCATTCATTCACCCATTTATTCACCCGTTCATTCATTCATTCATTCATTTACCCATTCATTCACCCGTTCATTCATTCACCAGTTCATTCATTCACTCACTCACCCGTTCATTCATTCTTTCATTCAGTCATTCACTCACCCGTTAATTCATTCATTCTTTCACCCCTTCATTTATTCATTCATTCACCCATTTATTCACCTGTTCATTCATTCATTTACCAGTTTATTCATTCATTCACTCTTTGATTTATTCGTTCATTTATTCATTCATTCATTATTCATTCATTAGTTAATTTATTCATTCATTTATACAGTCGTTCATTCATTCATTCACCCATGCATTCATTGATTCATTTATTCATTCATTTATTCATCAGTTCATTATTTATTGATTTATTCTTCAGTTCATTCATTCACTCGTTTATTTATTCTTTCATTAATTAATTAATTAATTGATTCATTCATTCATTTGTTAATTTCTTCATTCATTTGTTCAGTCATTCATTTATTTATTCATTCATTTATTCATTCATTTCATTCATTAGTTCATTAATTTATTTATTCGTTTATTCATTAATTAATTAATTCATTCATTTGTTCATTACTTCATTTATTCATTCAGTCGTTCATTCATTCATTCGCTCATTCATCCATTTATTTATGCATTCATTTGCTAATTAATTAATTAATTAATTCGTTCCTTCATTCATTCACTGATTTATTAATTCATTAGTTCATTCATTCATTTATTCATTCGTTCATTCATTCATTCATTCATTCATTTATCTATTAGTTAATTCATTTATTGATTCATTCTTTAGTTCATTCATTCACTCATTCATTTATTCATTCATTCATTTATTAATTAATTCATTCATTCATTTGTTCATTTCCTCATTTATTTGTTCATTCATTTATTTATTTATTCATTCATTTGTTCATTAGTTCTTTCATTCATTCATTTATTCATTCATTCATTTGTTCATTCATTCATATATTACTTCATTCATTTATTCATTTGTTTATTTATTCATTTATTTGTTCATTCATTCATTTATTGATTTGTTCATTAGTTCATTCATTCATTCAGTCGTTCATTCATTCATTCATTTATTCGATCATTCATTCAATCATTTATTCATTAATTAATTCATTTGTTCATTCATTCATTTATTAATTAATTCATTAATTCATTCGCTTATTTAATCATTTATTCGTTCATTCATTCATTTATTTATCTATCAGTTAATTCATTTATTGATTCATTTTTCAGTTCATTCATTCACTTGTTCATTTATTCGTTCATTCATTCATTAATTAATTCATTGATTTATTTATTCATTCATTTGTTCATTCATTCATTCATTCATTCATTCATTCATTCATTTGTTCATTAGTTTATTCATTCATTCATTCAGTCGTTCATTCATTCATTCATTTCTTCATTCATTCATATATTACTTCATTCATTTATTCATTTGTTAATTAATTTACTTATTTGTTCATTCATTCATTCATTCATTCATTCATTTGTTCATTCATTCATTCATTAATTCATTCAATAATTCATTCGCTTATTCGTTCATTCGTTCATTCGTTCATTCATTCATTCATTTATTTATTTATTTATTCATGCAGTCATTTCTTCATTTATTTATTTGTTCATTCCTTCATTCATTCATTTAGTCATTTCTTCATTTATTTATTTATTCATTAATTTTTTTGTTTATTCGTTCATTCATTCATTTATTCATTTATTTGTTCATTCATTCATTTATTCATTTATTTATTTATTCATTTATTCATCTGTTCATCCATTTATTTATTCATTCAGTCATTCATCTATTCATTCATTCATTCATTCATTCATTTATTATTTATTGATTGGTTCATTCATCCATCCATTCATCTATTAATTCATTCATTTATTCATTTATTTATTCATCCATTCATTTATTTATTCATTCCTTCATTCATTTATTCATCCATTCATTTATTTATTCTTCAGTTTATTCATTCATTCATTCATTGAATTTGTTCATTCGTTCATTTGTTTATTTAGTCACTAGCCTGCACATTTATTCATTCATTCATTCATTCATTCATTTATTTGCCGAATCACTTAGTAGGGTCACTGGGAGGCTGAAGCCTATTTCAGCCAACACTGGGCGAGGCTACACCTTGGACATCTTGCCAGTTCATTGCAGGGCTAACATACATTCACAACTAAGCACACTCACATTCACACCTGCGGCAATTTTGAACAGTCAGTTGACCTAATGTGCATGTCTCATGTCATACAGAGAAAACCCACGCAAGCACAGGGAAAGCGTGCAAACTCCACACAGAAACACCCTCAGTGAGCCCGGGGATCAAATCCAGGACCTTTTTGCTGTCGAATTTGCTAACCAGTATGCCACTGTGTCACCCATTAATGAAAAATTTGTTATTCATTAATTTGGTGCTTCTTTCATTAAAAAGGTTTCCATGGATAGCTGTACTGGTTGACAGGGCGAACTTGCCAATACCAAGATGGAGGATGTTCTGATGTATCGTGTCTACAAGACGACAAAGTGAATGCAGCATCTAATAATCTACAGTCTATGTCTACTAGAATAAATGACTGCCAGTCCTTTCTTATTGTAACCTTATAGTAATTACCTTTCCTACTATCTTTATAACTACTCTAGTGCTTCCTTTGTGATTTGATAGCAACCAGCCATGCAGTGTTTTCCACTGTGACATCATGAGTAACTTTTGTCTTGCTTGTTGCATCCTTAAAGTCCCCATGAAATGGATGTCAGTGTGCAGTTTGATCCTGTATAATTACGTGGATCGGATAAAAGAAGGAATATAAGAAAGTACTTTTAATGGATAATGATTGGCAATTATAGCAACCAATTGCACTGATAGTGTGTTGCACATCACCATTCACACTCACATCCACAGCTAGAAGCAATTTGGAACGGCCAGTTAGCTTAAAGTGCATGTCTGTGGACTGTGGGAGGAAACCAGAGTACCTGGAGAAAGCCTAAACAAGTATGGAGAGAACATGAAAACCCCACACAGAAATGTGGGACGTGAACCAGGGCTTTCTTGCTGTGAAGCGGACATGCTAACCACTACACCACTCCCATTAAGGAAAATAGGTTTAACAACTTTGATGTTTCTTTTATTCAGGAAAAAAAAGTTTCCATTCATACCTGTTCTGGTTGACAGGGTGAACTTGTCAATACCAATATGGCAGTTGCTCTGATGTTGCGTTCCAATGAGGAGGCAACAGCGTCTATCTTTAATACATGACTACAATACTAAATTACTGCCAGTGCTTTTTTGTGACCTCATAGTAAATACCTTTAGAGCTTTCCTTTGGTTTTTAGAATAATTACTCTAGTGCTTCTTTTGAGATTTCACCGCAACCAACCACAGTGTTTCCCATTGTGACATCATGAGTAACTGTTGTCTTGTTTGTTGCATCCTTAAAGTCCCCATGAAGTGAATGACAGCATGCAGTTTGGTCCTGCATAATAACGTAGTTCAAATAAAAAGAGAAATGCCGTGAGGGACTTTTAATGGACAATGATGAGCAATTAAAGCATCCAATACGTTAAACGTGAATGTACCCTCTTTCATTCTGCTAGCCAAACTGAAGTTAGCTAAGGGCTCAACATGGAAAACGAAAAGGATCATTACCGTCCAGCTCTAGTTCCAAATACAGAAACACAGATGTACTAGCAGCTCATAGCAGCATGGGGATAAATGGACAGGCTGACTAAAGGCTTCTCAGCATGAGACTTACACTGAACCTGCCGGCTAGCCTGGGTGTTATACGTAACGATGTGCATATGCGTTTTCAGCTGTGCAGTATTTTTGCTATTTGTATTACAGATTTTATCACAAGTTGAGTGTCTTTGAATAAAAACAGCAGACATTGATTAGAAATCAAGGTCAAGAGTTTTCTTCTGATCTGATCTGGTCACGAAAGTCACTAAACCTGAACAATGTATCCACACTTAAGACATCAGGGCCAGAACTTGAGGTGGTGAAGTGAATTATTCATGTTGACTTATAACATGTACTTAGTTTCTGTCAAAAGATGAACAATTCTTAACTAATTCTGAGTAAAAAATACTCAGATAAAGTTTTTGGCTAATATTCTGCATATTATCAAAGATAAATGGATAATAATACACAGGAACACAGGATTAAGGCTTTTTTATTTAAAGGGTCCCTGTGGCCAATTAGTGTTATTAGCTATTTAAAATGATCATGTATAACTTAGCAGTTCTTTCCGGCAAGAAAAGTCCATGCCCAATTTTTAAGTTTGTGTGAGTGTTACAACTCTAGGCATGCTCAGAGACTTGTTTCCTTTCTGATTGGCTGTTCCAGCATGTAAGTGACGCGAACTCGTTGGATTGGCCGGGCTGCGTCACTGACACATGTAGCTTTTCGGATCACCTCGCCTATTTCAGTAACGAGAAATAAGACTCCGACATCATGGGTGCCACTTTGACATATGTAGAAAACGGCTTATGCTGTAGTGTGGTGTGGTTACTGCACTACAGTCATCACGATGCATCAAACGAAAGAGAGCAACAGTAGATCCCTTTGAAATATGTTTGTATTTAATTATATAACTTAATATTGCATCACAAATACATTAGTAAAAGTTAATTGCTATTAAAATATGGTGTATGTACCTCGATTTTTTACTTTCATCTCACTAACAACGTGTATTCTTGTGTCAGAGATGCCATTTTGACCATGTAGTCACATGACCAAAAAAGTAATGTCCAAGTCGATATTCTACCGGATATGGGCGAGGAGTTCTGAATGCCGTGTAGCATTTCACATTATCGGGCAGTGCCTAACATTTCTTTTTGTTCCTACACCAACTGACTACAGGAAAACTGAGTTGGCAAAACATTAGCTGCATAAGCCATTTTGAATTTACCGTCATGCTAATCTCTGGCAGCATACTTGTCCTCAGAGTCACTAGAATGTATGTTTGTTTCACTTTGATTTCACTGTCTCCACATGAGACATCAACCCGCCCAACACGTTGACCTCACTTTTGGGAAAAAACTGCTAATTCCTGAGGTTCAGCCCCCGCTAGTAATCCATGGGATAAAATTACCAGTTTTGTGCTTTTTATGGTCTGTATCACTTAAACGTATTACATACACGCAAGTTATGCTGTAAGGATGACCAACACTGGTACTCTTTAAATTCAACTCTATAAGTATCTTTGGTTGTCTATTCCTCACATCATACTGAGTGATTCAACTAAAGTTGTAACTGTACTCCCCACAGTGACTTGATCTGTCCAATCAGCAAAAGGTTTACTATTTGTCAAATTCAGAAATACACCCACTCTCAATCACTCATTTGCCGAGCCACTTAATTCTTTTAGGGTCATGGGAAGGCTGGAGTCTATCTCACTCAACACCGGCGAAGGCTGGGAACATCCTAAACAGCTCACCAGACCATTCCAAGCCAACACACACAGCCATTCACACTCACATCATCACCTAGCGGCAATTTGGGAAGATCAAATCAGCCTAATATGCATGTCTTTGGACTGTGGGAGACAACCAGAGTACCCGGGTTAGCCTTAATCTCCAAATTTCATGTTTTTATGCTAATTTGCTGTTCGAAATTGCCCAAAGGTATGATTGTGAATGTGAATGGTTGTGTGTATGTTGGCCCTGCGATGATCTAGCGAGCTGTTTAGGGTGTACCCCATTTTTACCCAGAGTTGGCTGAGATAGGCTCCAGCCTCCCTGTGATCATAATAGGCCATGATTAAGCAGTTCATCAAATGAGTGAGGGGGAGTGAGTGAGTGAGTTTGCACATCCTGTATAAAGCTCTGAGGGTTTGCATGGGCCTTGCACAGTCTAAGATCATTTTAACCAGTAGGTGGCATTTTGGGCAATTTTCAATAATAATATGTTTCTAATCTAATATCATATCATATCATATCATATCATATCATATATCATATCATATCATTCATGAATTTTCTAAGTCGCTTAATGCTAATTAGGGTCATGGGGAGGCTGATGCCCATCTCAGCTGACTCTGGGCGAGGGCGGGGTACACCCTGGACATCTTAGGGCAATAATATACGATAATAATTCTATTTATATATATATATATATATATATAGATATAGATATGGATATATATAGATAGATAGATATAGATAGATATAGATATAGATATATATAGGGGCAGTGGGTCCCCAGTGGTTAGGGTGATAGCTTACTGATTCGAAGACTGGTGGTTCAAGCCCCACTATCAGCGAGTTCTTACCATTTTTGTGCCATTTTCTGGGGTTCTGTATATCATTGTTAGCAGTTTGTAAGTGAGATCCGGACTGCTTTCTGTACTAGTTTGTAAATTTCTTCAAACAGAGAGGGAAACTGTACATTCTATTAAACTGGGTGGTTTTATTTGTTCCACCCACTGCATTACCACAATGATTGCTATTGTTTCTGCTGAAAACACTGACAAGTTGGTCGATGCGCTTTCTGCTTGGTTGAACCAAAAGTCCTGAACAGCAAATGCTACTGTTGTCTTTCCCGTCTCGGGCTGCTTGGATTCATCTGTAAATATTTTAAGATATCCGGAGTACTTATTTATTTATATATTTCATAGCTGTGATCCCATTCTCACCTTTCTCGTTTTCAAGTTTGTCCTGCATGATATGTTGATCTCTGGATAAGGCAGTACCCAAGGAGGAAAGTGCGAAAGTATTACTGGCAGGCTGAAGCATTTATCTGCTATTCCTGCTTGGCTTTCCAATTTCCATCCAAAATATTTTAGTTTGCTTTTTATTTGTTCCCATGCTAGGTCGATGATCTTCCTGGCTGGGTGGCTTATTTCGTGGCCCCTCAGATTCACGACTTGTAATGCGGATATCGGTGTTGATTTTGTTGCTCCAGTGCATATTCTCAGTGCTGTACCTTGTATTATGTTTATTTTTTCTTATTTTGACTGTGCTGCTGATCCGTAGGCAATACAACCATAGTCTATGATGTCTCTAACCAACCCAACATGCAGTCTTTTTTTATTAATGTTTGGTCTGCCCCCACTGTCTCTCGCACACACGTCTCATAATATTTAGTGCTTTCTTGCATTTCTTCTCTATTTTTTTCTGCCTGTATTTGCCATGTGAGCTGTGAATCAAACCAAAGCCCTAAAATGTTAACACTTTAACTCTATCTTATACTTTGTTGTATAGTGTAAGTTTACTTTCCTGTGCTAGTTTAATGTAAACAACATTACCTTTGTCTTCTCAGCACAAAGTTTAAAGCTTCTTGTAGACTTTTGACAACATATGGTACATTTTCAACTCTTTTCCATAGCGCTCCATCATCAGAAAATAGTGATTTGCCTGTAATAATGTCAATTTCTTCGTATATATCGTTAATCCTTATCAAAAATACAATTGGGCTTATCACACTGCCCTGGGGCACTCCATTTTCGACAGATAAACATTCTGAGAAGCTCAAGTTTATTCCTACTGTATTTTCCTGTAGCTAAGAAAGTCTTTTATCCACTTAAATATTTTTCTACTGATTTCTAATTTCCTTAATTTTATTAATACTCTCTCCTTTCATATATATCATGTGCTTTTTTGATATCGCAGCTACTGTTTCCTTATTGTTTTGGGCTTTCCTTATATCGGGTTCAAGGCTAATTACTCCACTGTAGATCGGTGGAGATTTCGATGGGTCATAGGGAAGATGGTAGAGGAATTAGGGATAGAACAGATGGTGATTAGTCCAACGGTACCAATAAC